>OZ035955.1:5747586-6347586 GCA_964034955.1 Orchesella flavescens
CCTCTGTCCAAAAGTAAAACCCATCGATTAATGCCAATGTGCGGGGGCGAACTCAATAATAGCTACAACAACAATGCTTTGACTTGATTTTTTTACGTTTCGTGACTCAGACTCACACTTTACGCACTCGCACGCACACGTTTCAGAGGAGAATATATATTTTATATTCTATCACCATTACCAGTAAACCAAGAGAAGAAATGCGAAGCTTTTTAAATTGCCCCAAAAGACACGAAAAAACTGAATTTATTGCCATAAATTACCTCACATCATACACACACACACACAGCCAAACATCGATAGATAGAGGAAATAAAAAAGAAATATTTATCGGGAAAAAGGGATTCATTCTTCATTGATGTATGTATAAACGAAACGATTTTATTTTCATACAAAAGGCTCCATCCAACAAAACGAATGAATCACTCTCTTTTTTTATGGCTAAAAGTTTTTTTTTTGATCCTCTCTCCTGATCGCGTCCCATTATTGCCAAGATGTCGTCGTCGTGTGTCCTACGCATTCTCTTTCTAAACTATTCAATGAATCACATCACGAAGCAATTCCATGTGATTATAACGACCGACAGTAATATAGTACTTTTCGGGGTCCTTTTTACCAACTCAGTTTTTTCAAAATCATAATGACCCTGGAACCACCTCCGTTCTGTCAAGTATTTGTATGTTTTATGGATTTTCTAGCTATACACAAACTTTCATTGAAGTAGGAAGTAGGTACAAATGGGTATATGGCACTTTGGCTTAAGCTTTATATATAAATCTGAGCTTTTTTACTGTATGAATGAAAATGAGTAAACATGCTCATGTGGAGAAGTTCTAAGGACAGATTTAAAGTTACTGTTAAGCTATCACTTCAATTTCAAACTGACTGATGCCGAAAAATTCGTAAAAACCACACGGGACAGTGTAAATTTGTGTGTTTAGAAGACAATGACAAGATGTAATTCAGTTTTAGCTATGTCTGTATACGATATACCAAGTTAGAAAGCTTTTCCTCCTCGTAATAATAAAACATTTAAATGTACTTATAAAAACGATAGCATACCATACACATGACTGTTTAAACCTCCATATCAGGCCATTGTGTACATAGTAAGGCATGGAGCATGGAAGTAACCTGAAGGAAGCAGGTGATGAACACTAGAACGAATTTTTATTTGGGTAAAAATCATACCGATTATGTGACTAAAGAAAGAAAATAAAATGACAAAAAATACATGAAACCATCAGCATCATCATCATCATCCCTTACAAAAAAACTGCTGCTATGCTGGTATTGATGATGTAAGCTGGAATTGGAAGCCACATTCAATCAAATACCAAAACCAAACGTACTCAGGTAGACCCTGGTTTTACCTGGGCATGCGTTAAGGGTCGTCCCATGTATGCATGTACATATATACTTTTCAGTACTGTATGGCAGTTTAGTTTTATACTGTCCTCAGAATTAGATACACACGACAAACACATTCTGAGCAAAACACTACCACTATCACCACCACCACTGGATTCCAATAATGCAATTGTAATAACAATAATACGAACATCATAAGGCCAGTTGTGAATGGTAATGCAATCCTACAGTTATGCATATGCCTCCAAAAAAAGTTGAAACTCACTGCATCTGTATTTTTCTGGATTTCAGATAAATCCAAATCCTCTACGTCTCTAGTATATGCATGTATGTGTATGTTGGGCTGCAATGACAGAGTGAGTTGGGTATAAACATTGTGAAATGAAAACGTACTTCAAGGACTGCAACCACAAAAAAAACTATTGATCAAGTTCTTTGTCTGCTAAGGCTCATTCAAATAGTAAATGAGACTTATGAAACGAAGGATCCTTGATCGCCAGTAAAGTTTGAAGGCATTTTTTTGTGACAAGAAAATCTACATTTTTTGTTCAATCACCACAAAAAATATAAAAATTTACATTCGATATACTAAACAGCACGAGTAGGCAACAAAAAATAAGTATGCGTTGTAATGTAAGGAAACGGAAAAATATTTCCTTTCTGATTGTTGCACAGGTCAACCTTGGGTCATTTGCACAGCTGCCTGGCTTGGCTCGTACGCAAAACAACATTTTAAAATTGTTTGGTACGTGCTACATAAAATTAGCTAAAGAAAAGATGAACGGAAGAAAAAACGCAACATCGTAACGGATAACGAAAGAAATTAATTGAAATATATTACATGAACTGCAGTGAAAGAAATGTTTTCATGTTTTTAACTATTATCGTGATAATTCTATAGACTCACATGATCTAAAAATCCCCCATTTTAGTTATTTCTTCATATATATAAATTCAACGCTAAATTAAAGCTAATAGAGATTATCATTATAGATTCAAATTTTGATTCTTAAAAATCATCAATCGTGTAATGCTACATTTTATTCCTATCAGGCACAAAATATTATAGCGTGTTTTCCTAAAACGGTCAATCTACACAAAAGATTTTTACTAAAAAACATATTGTGACTGTACAACAGGTTCCAAGAATCAGGTTCATAAAAAAGTTAAAAAGACCATAAAAAACTTCACCACCCTAAAAAACCACCACCACCACCATCAAGTCAAGAAACAAGTGTAAAAACGCTTCCCCTCCACAGTCTACATCCGTCAACCCATCCCCACATCTACATTACAACCCAATTAGCTTCTAACACTAAACCAACTACTGCATCCACTCCATAAAAAAGAAGGAAAAGAGAGAGAGACTACTTACCATTTTTTATTACGAAGAACCCATAAAAATGAGGGTTGGACTCAGTAAAAAACTGAATTAGGAGTTATAAAAAATGCGGCTTGGCTTGTTAAAAAAAGGACCCCCAATAATAATTACGTAAGCAAGCAAGCTACAACACGTTGATATACGCACGCCAATAATGAATCGAGTACGCATGTAATACTCCTCATGAATGAACTGAATTGATGCTTCAAAAACACTGACACGCGAACAACTTGAGTCCTTTTTTAACCAAAACTTTTCCGTCTTTTGATAGTGTGTAATTACACCCTAAAAAATCACAAAACTTTTTACATCACCCAATCCAATCTTCCTAAAACCCTAAGCCCCACAGTCTCAACCACGACCACTCTAGGGGAAAACATCATTGTACGAACGAGCAACGAGCGTTCGTCATCAATTTTTTTATAACACGAACAGCACGATTCACCATTTAATATTATTCCTGATCTGATAATGGCCTATCACAAAACGAAACTAAATGGGATCTTTTTAATAGCAGGCTGAGTGACGGTATAAAAAAGGGATCCTGTTTTTTTGTTGCTAAAATCCGTTAAAGCTAGGAGCTGCCTCTCTCACCATCCATATTAATGAAAAGAAATTTCTCCCCTCCAAAAGCATAGTATATAGTAATAGCTTCAGTTTCTCTCTTTTTATTCCATATTTTTTTGCTGTGCTTCCCAAAATAGGGATCTCGATTGTCGATTCCTAAATCTCATACGTGTATATTGTACTTACTTCTTTATACCCCAAAATAGAAATGAAAGCTTTCGATCAAACACTCCAGAGACCGGATTTCTATACTTTGTCTATATATACGATATATGCTGTGTGTAATTGTGTAAGGGATCCTTTTTTACCATCATCATTTTTCTCGATTTCATACAACACAATACCATGTTATTTTTATTTCATAAAATGGAATGAAAATCAGAGATTAGCCTTTTTATATCGGCAGAGTCGAGTGGAGAGGATGAGAGAGAATGGAATAAAAAAATATGCGTGAAGCCTTATCCTTTAAGATGTATTTGGTCCCTTTTATATAAAATCTAAAAAGGCTACAAATACTTTTTACTAACTTACTTTATTATATGAGAAGTTTCCTTTCTTTCTCCGAAATTAAGCTTGTTGCCGGCATCATGCAGCTAATAATGCTTACAAACAACAGTAAAAAATGTAATCTTTAGTAATGTGGATAGAATTACAAGTTTTTTTTGTGCTTGTATAGCTATTTTGGGTTGAAGGTGGTCGACGGTATATAAGCGGTATGCATTACATTAATATTTAACAAGAGGGGGTAAAAAGTATAAAAAACTGAAGGCTTTTTTATAACTTTTTAACACTAAAGTTTGATGACATGAAACCTCATAAAAAGGAGGTTTTTTCTATTCATTCATGTTGATGAATAATATGTACCTGCTACTTTATTTTTCTTTGAAACCCACATAATGCGTTTTTTATTAGTTTTCCTCCCTGTTTTTTATGTTTACACAATTAGCCAGACAAAGTCAAATGCTTGAAATGCCTTGTTCACATCGTAAATAAAGGTGTATATGCTAAAATGCTAATGCTAAATGATATTTCAATTTTAATCTGGTGAATAAAAGAGTTTGGATGCGCTGCTGTTTGTGAGTTAAACTGCATTAAGGTTTAAGTTAATTTACAGAGTTTAAAGTAGGAATAGAGGATTGGTATGTCGGAAGGCATGAAATGAAATGTTGCAGTGCAAAACTTAAATAAATAAAACTTAAATTTTCCTTTTCCTATTTGAGCAAATTGAAACCTGTTTAAATTACCCCATGGCTTTAATTTAACTAACGATCGTTGTGTTTTGTATTAAAAAAGATCGAGCCGATTCAACAGTGCTATACAAATTGTCACAATCAAACATTTTCATGATTCGTGCGTGTGAAATTAACACCTCAAATATAATGTAATGAACGATGTATGAATTTGTATCATTTGAGCATGATGACCAGTTGCAAACAACTAACTTCTACCCAGACCAGATGTAGATGCTTAATATTTAAAAAATTTAAGATTTATGAAAATGTTTAAATAAAATTTTTGCTTACCTTCACACCTTGCCTTGACCTTATCGTCCAACAGTCCGGCTCACAACACAACACGGGAGTCAGAGTCAACCGAACCCGAAGTTACTTTCAATTCCAGAGTTCTCAAATTATCAGTGTCAACTGTTAAAACTTTAACTGTTTCAAAAATGTTTCTAAACTAAAGGATGACACTGTTCTGGTCCGGTTACAATTTTTAATTATTATTAATAATTCGGGAATCCTTCAAATGTTAAATTGTAGTCGTCAAATAAAAGTAAAAAGCACAAAAAATCAGGTTGCAACTAATTAAGCGTCAGCAACTTTGTATCACCGCTCAGCTACACGGTCAGTGATAGAATGAAAGATTTTGGAAGGTGCTCGCTCACCACTTGTGTATCTCCAGCAGTGGTTAGATGGATACAAACCTAAATGTCTGTCTGATGTGCACTTCCACTATCCACATCTTTCATGCTCTTGCACAAAGATCCATCCAGTATGATAGAAGTAGAAGTGAACGAATACGTAAAAGTGGATATGAGTAGCAAGCTTACAGCTTCGACTTTAGGGATAAGCTTCGCATTGAATATTGTGTATTTCTTATATGCCCGATCCACATCCCTGTGTGCCGCAGACAAGAAGCTGGACCTGGAAAAAGCTGCAATCCGTATTGCAAAATGAATACGTACTCACAAAGACAAGAAGGTAAAGTGCTCTTTCTTGGATCGACCAACCCGCTTCCTTTAGCATACATTCAATTTTAAATGCACATTTATGACAAGTGCATTACATAAGCTAAAAAATTCGCTTTGTTTATTGCCAGAATATCAGTTCAGAATTTTTGACTTACCCAGCATCAATTCTGCACTACAGTTTTTAGATGGACAGATGTGCCACTTGCTACTATTTTTTTGGATAGATATGCTACAAATCTTTTCTATGGTCGTGGGTGGTATCATCATTTTTATCAGGTTGAACATGTGGTTGCATATTACTAATGAAACTGATGATGACTCGGAATTGATCATATAATTTTTTCAAGAGCTTCAGCTATTTGCCATATTAAAAGGGTGAGACATGAGGGGAAGCCATAATAGATTTTTCATTTTATCGCAACCGAATAATTATTGACTAGTGTACCTATAGCTGGTGTCTATTTTTATTTCCATTGTTGAAAAAACTGATCATAAGGCGAGCTCTTCATCGACTCATCATCATCATCATCATTCAACACAAAGGAAGATGAAAATGATGCCATTTTAGCATTTTATTTCCATCCAGTAGCATTGTCCTGTTGTGCCATTATATGTTGGTTTCAATTTCAAACATGAAGTGGGAGTACGACTTGAACTAAACTGGAGCTTTTTTCTCGCTTTCATTATCGTCATTTTCATTTAATGGTGAATGGAGACGAATATTATATGGTAAATAGTAAACATGCAAGGATGCAACTATTTTTACCCAATTTCCTCCATGAAGCATAAAAGACGATTGAAGATTTTTATGATTTTTTTGTTCGTTCTGAAGGAAAATTTTATTGTGTATTGCTACATCTCATCTACTACTACGTTTCTAATATATTATATAGTTTTGTTGTTAGCTCCATGTTACAAGAGAAAACCGGGGCTCTGTCGAGCGAATCGGATCGGATGACAGTGAAAGTTTTTCATATCACGCAATCCGGGCATTATGGCTTCCTCCCTCTTCGTTCTCTTGTTCCGTCTCCGGCATAATACCTCATCCTTCACTGAATTCAACCATTTTTATTCCATGAAGTTCAGAACTCGCGTAATAGAACGTACGATACACGTACCCCATGCTACATTATATATCCTTCCTTGTGTTCATCGCTATTACTATATTTTTTACTCGAAATTGTATCATCATCATCCTCATGTTCAACCGGAATATATAAAAATCCAGCTCATCCTTCTCCAGAAAATCCGCTTTTTCAGCTCATTTCAGTGGAAAAAAAAGCTCCTCTCCTCGATTTAATGACATGACATATGGGAGCAGTATACCATCATCGTTTCAACTCCCTCTCTGTAATATTCTATGCTGGAATGGAACTGGATAAATATTCTTGGCATGAGAATCATTGAAATCATTCGAAGGGTGTGTGTGTAGTGTGTGGGGTTTCCTTTGCTTATGCTGTAACAGTGGTCATTTTATTCGTTTACTAGTTTTTTAGACTTTCTTTTCCGCTTTGGTTTGCTTCCCATTTCCATTTCATCCAGCTTTTTACATTTATGTTGCGCAATGGGCAGCCCATTCACATCCCCTCTAATTCCCATACTACTTTTTTGTCTCCCCTCAAATATTCATCAAATATTAAAGCTATTTGAGAGAATCGTCCTACACTATCTCGATTAAATGCCAAGAGACCCCTCTTGTTTCTCATGTACTATAATATGTCGCCTCTTTCACAATACTCTTGTCTATGTCATATTTCTTTTTTATGGACGAAATCATGAAGTTGGATAAAAATTTATAGGAAGAGGATGTTGAAAAGGAAGCTAGATATAAGAAGAAAAAATAGTTTATCCATAAAGAATAAAGACCAAAGCTTAGTCATCAAATTATTTTGGTTGTCGTTGTCGATATCATTTGATTTTTTATATTTGAAAGCAATAAAACTATGATAAACTATATATAGAAGAACTCTAAAGAGCCGATAACATATCAAAAGGCATTTCAAGGCCAGGCTCAAGCTTCTAGAAACTGATTTGATGAGATAAATTAAGTTTAATTTGTTCATATATGGGTAGGAACGCGACTAAAGGTAGATATGGTGTGAAAAGCTGATGGAAATGCTTGGAAGTTCGTGTATCCAACTGAATAACAGCCTGGTGTGGTATAATTGTAGTAGAAGGTTAACATTTGCATCAATTACATATCGCATTCCTTCTCCTCAGGAATTTATGTTAATTTACAGCGATATCACTACACCGGCGAGTGACAAGAGACGTGTGCTGTCCATTTCGCCCCAAAACTGTTCTAATCATGTGCATTGATATTCGTATACAAGAGAAGACTTCATATTCATGGAATTATTAGTTTTTGACAAACATTCTTGTACTCATTTGTAAAGGAGCAAAAAATTATGAAACGACAAAAGTGCGATTTAGTCATGATTTAACTTGTATTTGGGTTATGTAAAAACGTTCAAAGAAAACGTGTTTGCTGTAATACCAACTGTAATACCTAACACCTTATCCTTCTTGGTTAGGTGGTTCGGCAAGATAATTTTGTTTTTTGTTAAGAAGATTAAATCAAACTGAAGAATTTAAGGAATGTATGCAAATCCTAAATCACTGCAAATTAAATTTCTTCACCATTCTCGCTTCGGATTGGACAGTAAGGTTCAATTCATCAACACTTTAAGCTGATTGAATTAACACATGTAAAGGTGATTTAATACCTACCCCCCTTTTCGTTCTCATCTCCTGTCGTTTTGTTAAGGAATGTGTGGTATCTCAACCACCATCAACATTCCTCCAAACAGATTTTTAGACTTTTAGGTCGTCTTATGATACTATTCAAATCTGCTTTTTTGTAAGTTATTGCATAAACAAAGTCGCAATCGCAACTTTGGCTGTAGGTCGATGGAATGTTGTGCTCATGTAACCGTGAGGAGGAATGTATAGAAAATAGAATAAAATTGGCTTTTTACATCAATATACATGATATTTCTGATTTGATTAGGAATTTCTTTTATTTATGCAAAACAAGAAACGCGACAGAGGATCGACTGATATTGCATACAGATTAAGTAAGAATAAGATTGCTTACATAAGAAAATATGATGGCCTGTCAGGCATGGCATGAGCCAAAAAAAAAGGTAGTCATCATCACATCACCATATAATATTATGAGCATGAGCCCTTGAAAAGCAATAAAAATTTTAGAACGAGGAAAAAAGCAACTGACCTAAGTAAATATGTCATGTCTTTTTACGGATTTGTCTTGGCTTCCCCCTTATGTTTTGCTAAACAGCCACTTTACCAACTTTTTATGCTTGTACTAGGCTAGTACATATTATATCATCCTACAAAACTTCTCCCTAAAATTGACAAGATCTTCTTGACCTCATCTGCTGCTTTACTACTCAAGTGTAATCTGAAATGTCATGGTTTGTCAAATAGCACGGCATGTGTTCTTTCCATCTTCCTTCCACACATACGCATGCATACACACATTTCTTATGTGATGTCTTTTCAAGTGGAATAATATCCGTATGGAACTCGTGCGTCCGAGAAAAAAAAATCACGTCTGTCTGTTAAGTTTTAACTTCTTTACACGCTATACTTTACTTCCTCAACAATATAATTTTCAACAGCTCCCACTCCCTTCCTTACACGGAAGCATGGTATATGCTTATGCTTGCTTTACTTTACTGTTTTAAAAATTGAGACACAAGGCGACCCTACATTGATAATGACAAAAGTTCAAGTTCAATAATCCCAGATTGGGTAACAAAACACAGCACACAAAACTGATGCAGCTGTCCAGGGGTTGATTGAGCCTTAAAAGTTGAAATAGGAGCTAAATGTTTGTCTTCAAGGTGCAGTTGATTACCTAATGAAAAATATAGTATGGAACAGGATTTTCCTAAATTCGAATTTTGTCGAGACTTACTTCTGTGCTTTCCGATTTTGAAGGAATTCATCATGTAATTATTACTTTTTAGCAATAACCACATGATATCTACAATCCGCATTGTACAACACGAGCCAACAACATAATACATTATGTTGTAGAGCATTCATTTTTGTCAGAGATTAAGTCGAGCCACACGATCAACAAGGGATCAAGGGAGTATTATCTCTGATCTGAAGTTGTATTAGAGTAATGTCATGTTTATAAAAATGTTGGTGGAAAATCAAAATCTTGGTCTAGATCTTCACAGATGCTTTAACCACGTACTCATACTTACGTCTAAACCATTTCATTGTGTGGGTGTCTGCTGTATGCAGTCTCTCATAAATTACATCAGGTAAAGAGACCTTACGCATTTTTGTCATTGTCAAAAGTGAATTCTGGTCTGCTCCGTGCTACCACCACTTCTGCAAGTATGGTACCAAACATCAGAAGCACACGCACAAGAAGAAATGATGACAACGGCAACGGACAAGACAAGACCGCAGGTGCGGTTTTGTAAGCTGAGTATTTCATCAGGATCAGATCAAATCTTTAGATGGGGTTTTATGGGATTTCATATAGGTAGCTAGAAAGGTAGACAAGGACATATGCGGAGTGTTTGAAGGTATTTTCCCTTGGTTTTTACTTTTACTGCTAAAAAGTTTGTATTTGACAGTAAAAATGGGGATAACAAAATAAAACACATTTTATTCTCAATACATAATCTCTGTTAACAAACTACAAAGTGTTTTATCACAACATGAGATCATCTTTCGAAGACAAGTAATATTATAATTGACAGTGGTTAGACTCGTTAGAATCCTGATCCTTACATTTTCTGAAGGATTCTTATCTCATATCTTTTAGATACCCGTGGTGAATCTTTTCCACACAAAAAACATAAAGGTAAACATCCAGAAAACAGGATTACAAGCTACGCATTTTATTCACCTTTGATATTTTTATGATGTCTTTTTTAAGCGTACTTGCAGCTTACAAGCGAATACATAATATTTTATATTAGATTGTTTAGATTTAAAATCTCTCGCATCCTCATCATTTACATTCTTTCCTAACGCAGATTCGAGTAATATGTTGAAATCTGGATCGGATTGGTTGTTGAAAGGAAGAGAACAAAAAAAGTTTGTAGGAAATGTGTTTGTTCTCTACTTACTCTCCTTTAAAAAATGACACGGTTTCATTCGTTATTGCTCATTAATTTTTCCAAGAAATGAGAACTCACAACCTAGAAAATTTTTATGCGTGGGCGGAGATGGGAGCAGAACGCATAAAAATTTAACCATGCAGCCGCGCTAGCCTGCATGGCCGTTGAGCAATATTCAGGAATTGAATAGGCTAAGAAAATATATAAATACAAGAGGTTTTAATGGAACTCAGGTTTGCTTTGTGTTTTCTTTACAAGTTTAAAACTCACCATAAAAAACTTGACACAAGATGTCCAGTCCAGTGTCCGAAAGTAAGTAAAAAGTCAGACAAAAATTGAACATCATTAATTCTCGGCTTTCACAAAAACCCATCATGCTTTTTTCGAGCAAAAGCACAAACCCCGACAAAAGGAAGGAGAATACGTGGACGTACGCAAGACAGGGAGAGGGCAAAAAGTGGTAGTAATATTGCCAATAATGACTTTACGTGAAGACAAATCTTGAAACATATATTCATTCTATGTAAAATGTAAGAAAAACAGAATGAAAATGAAGCATTCCACACTTTTTTATACCTCCCAGTTTCTTCTCCCTTAAAAATTCATTCATGAACAGTTTTTACCTTAAAATACGCATATAATGGGTTGATTTTTGCCCTTTAGCTTTGCCTTTCACTACGTTCGTATTCGTATTTCTGGACATTTTCATTTTTTTGTTAAAAACTTGAACCAAAGCCTTTTTTCTCTTTCCTTTTGAAAAATCATTTGTTGATCCGTGTTTCTCATCTGGTCATTTTTGACCTTTCAAATAAAAAGTTTTACAGAATACATCTGGTCTTTGGTTCTGGTCCTTTTTTATATATTTTAGAGATGCAAAATGGATACCGTATGTCCATGTCCATGTGAGCTTACATTATAATACCATAATGCTGTGTGTAATGAACCGAGTGTCCAGTTTAGTCAATATTTCAATATGTAACGTGTACAAACTGTTTTGTGAATCGTGGCACGGTGAATGAATGAAGGTTCTCTTATCCTATTGATTGTTGACTCAGCTTTGCTGGGGAATATAGATTGGAATTTGGAAGGGCAGTTTACCCGTTTGGTGTGTCCATGCACGTAAAATCCTAAAGGAACGAGAGATATTCATTATCGATTCTTTTTTCTACTTGAAAAGAAGGAAAAGACTTTGTATAAAAAATAAAAAAGTGACCAAAATGTCCCATAAAATAGCCCGTGAAATATAAATGGCTTCCTTTTTCTTGACCCCTTGAATGATCTGTATTGTTTGTTGATTCATGGAAAAAGGATAAAAAATCAAAAGAATAGTTTTTAAGTAAAAATTCTAAAGTTCGACATGTACGTTATTTCTTCTGCTGATTCATTGAGATCTTTCCATTACGCTCGTTGATTCCAGGTAAAGAGGAGAATGTTTGGAAAAGGAAGACTTCGTGTGCTTAAAAAGGTACTTGTAACAGTTTGAAGTTCCTCAAGTAAGCTAAGCGATTCTAATTCATATGTGACTCAGGAGATTACTTGCAAATTATTGGGATTTTTGGTATAGCTAAATCAAGCTGAATTTTTTTGTATAAATTCAAGAGCATAGACAATAACAGGAAAACACCAATACTATGATGTAAGACGTAATATTCACATAATTGCTACTTAAAGGCTTTAGCTTTGTTTATATAGTCAAGGAAGAATTAGGAAGGTAGAAACAGTAAAGTTGAAAGTGCATACTATGTACTATACCTGAGCAGACTAATGACTTATTTCTGTTAGAGTTGTATTCACTAATTTTCCACAGATTCAGTAAAGACATTAAGAATCTTTTATGGATAATGATCTCCTAAAAAGATTTCGCAACAGGCTATCTCAAACATTGTATGAACTTATATGGAAGTTAACAGACTTGGGAAAAATACATTGGATCATGAAAACGGAGCATGATGTCTATTGTACCATTTTTCATTGTCATATGCCATGCCATGCCCCATCACACAGTCATCCCCGAACTCTGTACCTGGAAAAAAATCTTTAGATGTGATGTACCGTTGTGCGTCAACCTTATCGCAAAATATTGTTGACAGTTGACATGCATCCACATCCACACCTCCAAAGTCCATAATTCTTGTTTTTTAGACGCACAGAAATCGTTGTATTTTTATCAAAACTAATTAAGCTAATGGGCTGTCACGAGTCACGGAAGGCTAAGACACACATGTTCATAGATTTGGAGAATGAGAGAGAAGATTCAGATTCATACAAAAGAATTTCCAGCTCTAATTTTGTTGAGTATTTTCATTCATAAAGCCTATTTCCAATCCAATGCTAAAATGAGTCACAGGAAAATCAAACTCGTAAATTCAGTCTTATTTTGTAGACTGCTATATAATATAGTTGCTTGATTTGAAGAGGTATTCAAGTTCATAGCTCATAGCGGAATTATTATCATGCTGGACGTATGTAGAATGTAGGTGTCGTCATTTGTTAGAAAACCATGATAGCTGATAACAGAGTGCCAGATGGACAAGACCATCAGCTAACTTATTTAGCTTTGCTTTGCTTTGGTAGCTACAAACATGCGGAAGTATGTAGGTGAACAAACAAATTAGGAATACGCATTGGAAACCTTATCAGAAATGAGGAAAGCATGCTTATAAAGCCTATAATAGCTACGCATGGAATGAACTACGCTTCTTGATCTTGTAACTACTAGAAAGACTCCGAAAAATCTAGTAACCCCAACACAGGACCTTTCCCAACTTCCTTATAACTACGGAAGGAAATCGTACTGTAAATACTATGAAAGCTAAAATGTTCTTTAGCAATGCGTAACTTTCTTATGCTTCCTCCGCTCCGTTGCACTCATGTTTGATACTTTCTGCTATTTTCTTACACTCCGAATTCCCAACTGTGTTACCCGAAAATAAACCATACCCTCCGTAATATCCACAACAGTTTCAAAACATCATCAAATGGAAACACACCAGGCGCTCTCATTTTTTTCTCTTCTGTCTTGTCTTGTATGTCACTGTCACCATCTCTGCACCCTTGTGGAGTGCGTAAACCCAAAACAACAACCGTGAGCAGTTAGCATCTACTCTCGCGTAGCGTAGGAGGATTTTTACTTTACACAAAGCAAACATGTAATAAAGAATCATGGCATATTGCATTTTCACAACTAGGAAGTATTATAAAAACCATCCCCAGTATAAAACATTCTAGTTAAAAATCTCTCCCCGTTTTTTTTGTTTTCCTCGTCACGTCTTCTCGGCTGCTGCTGCTATATGCTGCTGGCTGTGAATTTTTGTGAAATAGTGAAGCTCTGTAAGCAATGATCATCATGATCATCGTGTAAAAGCCATATAATAATCACCGTAAATGTATGCATGCACGCGTTCCATGTTATACCACCTCCTGACCCTGGCCACGTCTTGTCATCCACACTAAAAGTTTGGTGTACATACATACATACAAAATGCACATATATTAAAGTTTTGCCATCCATGTGCGTACACATCATCATCATCATCATCATCATCTCCGAGTCGTCATCCTCATCATCCCAATACCCAAAGAGAATAAAAGGCCGTGATCCGTTTTAGTTAGCGTATTTTTATGTATTCTCTCCGGAGGGGATCTCCCTTCTCTTTTTTTTCACTTATAATGAACCGTACATATACGCACAGGGTATAACTTTCAGCGACTACCAACTACAATCCAACTCTACAAGCCTTTTCCCACTTTTTTCGTATCAACATCAACATTTTTTTGTCTCTCCTATTTTTTCTCATTTTTTCCCTATAAAAAATCCAGTTTTATGTCTGTACTAAAGCTGAGTAAGAAAAACAGGGGAAAATTGTTATAGACCTTTGGTGTAATATAACGTTTTAGGAAAGAGGAAGAGAAACAGAGAAAAAAACATAGCATAACATAACATAACGTCAAATGAGGTAAGGGGGAAAGGACGAACGAATGAAGTTTTGGAATGAGATGATTTTGAGAAGAATACGATATTTTTTTCCTTACATTTCTTCCCTCTGGATATAATATGGATATGGCTTAAAAGTAAAAATGCTTTTGCTTTCAGCTTTTGTATGTTTCTAATTTGTTGGGCTAGGTTCAGCCAAGAAGTTTTTTCTTTTCGTTTCTCATCTCATCTCTACAACCAACCCATGGCATGGATGTTCTATTTTCGTTGATTATTAGTAGCACGAGCTCAAGTTGTTCATCTTTGTAAATTGTAAACGAAGATGGATTTGGATGGATGTGAAATCGATATCATTTGGGCCTTATGTATTTACAAAGTACAAAACCAAGACCACATCATAAGTACTTATAACCACCCTTCTTTTTTTCATGTAGCAGCACAAGCTTGACGTAAAAAAGTAGTAGTCTCATATATATATATTATATTGTATCCTTAAGCTCTGCGGAAATGCTTGGGGATTCGAGATCTCATTTTTTGCACTCATGCACTGGATAATGTAATATATATATGGCATGATGCGGGGGTGGATTGGATGGTGGTTGAGTAAATAGATGGATGGATTTTTATAGAAACTAGCTTCAAGATGAATACATCATTGTGGTGTGTCGTGTGCTTAGTGCTTTTATTTGTCTCCTTCTTGGGCGATCTCAATCTCACTCTCAAAACGTTGGAAATACATTTAGTTGATGAATGAATGGATGAACCACCCTAAAAAGCTTGCTCCAATATTATGAAACAGACAATTGAATGCTTTCAAGTTGAGTAGAGCACCGTCATTACAACTATGCCCTGAGCAATTGGCTAATAATAGTAGTTGTTTGGGTTGTTGCTGGAAGGAAACAAAAAAGTGCTTATTTGTGTCACCGTCCAGTCCACCACCATATATTAGATAAGTGCGTGTAGAACACTGGGAAGTAAAGCAGGCCACTGGAGTGGAGTGGAGATGAGTGTTGCATCATTTACAAGATCAGTGTGCTCAAGTAAAAATTCTCATTATAAGAATAGGAATATATTGTTATATGTTGTTACTATTTACTATCATGATATGATCATGGTTTAGGGCCACTGCCACTGATACTTCTTACTGCACAAGAAAAGCATGTGCCCCTGTTCTGTGGGCCGAAGACGATCTCTTTAAATAACTCAAAATTCTATTTCACTTCATTTTTATGTGCCTTAATTTATTTCTCTTGACAAAGGCTGCAGATGCTGACATAGACATCATCCATCCATATCCTTCCTTTTCTCAACTTGATAGACTCTTACCGCTAATTTTCATTCATGATATTCAGATTAGTGACATGAGCATCATGAGCTGTTTTTTCATGCATATCAACATCAACTCCAAAAATATGTATGTATGTTATGATATAATAGCTAAAGTTGTTGCTCAACTAAGGAAATATTCACGAGTGAGTGACTTTCAAACTGTCATAACACGAGCTAACTTCTCTCGTCCTCTCATCAAACCTAGATAGTAGAGAGCATAGCAGACATTTTATGCATATAAATTGCATTAAGGGACCAATTGAGACTAAAAATGATTTTGTCCAATGAAGAATATGATATACTCAAACTCAACACAGAACATAATCATCATGCATATTTTATGCGTTTTATGCATTCTTTTTTTCCAACTCTTAGTCATCCACGATTAGGATGCAGATTGCAGATGGATGACAATGATGCGATGTGACAAAACGGGCTTTTCATTGGATTTTATTTCAAGGTTGGATAAACAATGAAAGACAATTTTCAATGTGTTAAGCAGTAATAAAGCGGATATTGTTACGTAGATGGTCATTAATTTCTGAACAGACTATATGGATTGATGAAAAGATATGATCCGTGTAACAGTTAAGAGAGGAGAATTTCATGTAGATCCCATTTCATAAACGATGGCTCATTGAAAAGCAGCTTTGTGGGCATACACATCATGTATAGGTCTTGTTTCTCGCCAACCAACCATACAGCGTTGTATACAAAAACGATAAATTAGTTAATCACGAATTATTTATTTTTTAACTAATTTTTACAAAAATTTAACCGTTGTGTCGCAGAAATGAACTCTACAAAATTAAAGAACACCTTCCAATCTAGTTGGATTATAATTTTTTCTTTTTATATTTAAAATTCATCAGCATCACAATTCAACATACTTCGTGAATTGCAGAAAGTTGGATAGAAAATCTTTTGTTCCATCGAGCTCAACAATAGTCACTTTTTGAATATACACATCGAAACATTTTTTACAAGACAGGTAACTTCTTTCAGCATTTGATGTAAAGTTTAACGGAAAGTTATTTTTGGAATAATGTTTTTCTATCATCCCTTGTTATTTCTTTCATTGTGCTTCCCCTTAAGTTATATTTCTCATACAAATGCACCTAATCCCACAAAAATAAGCTAATTAATGAAAATTAAGGTCTCCATTGAATTATTTGTAACACGTTTAACAAATAAACATTTTACACCCACGTCACGTCAATGCCAAAAGTTGAAACTTGTAGGTGAAGTTATTTGTTTCGATATTCACGTAACCCCAATTATTTTTACCATGTACTCTCTTTGTGCATTTTACTAAATAACAATACCAATGGTGCTTCATGATTGACATTCTGAAACTTTTCTCTGAGTTACAAAACTTAAAAGTGACATGTTGGAGATTTCTCAATACTCTATATACTACGTCGGAAAACAAAGGATGTCGACTAAAAGCCAAACTACATGATTTTGATTTTTTGCTTGGTTCTTTCTTTTGAGGTACGCAAAACAATACTAAATGTAGATTGCAAATACCCCAAACGAGTCTAAAATATTTCTCAATAAAAAGTATAACATGAACCGTTCATAAAAATCGTATAATAATACAACGCGTGGGAAAGGCATGAACTCAACAATTTATTTCCCACAAAATCAAATCCATAGTGTTATTGTTTGAAATGGTAGTTATGTGATTGGTATACGCAGCCATATTGAATATTTCTTCACGAGTCCATAAAAAACTCATAAAAAACGAGCCACCTTTCATTTTTCACCCCTTCTTATTATGCTAAGGAAGGGGCGGCACCAACTGTGGATAAAAAACGCAGAAGCAAGCACATCATTGGTCATGAACAAGACGGCCTTCCGAACGATAAAAAATCAAGCTGGGTAGCAGGCAGCAGTCCAATAAAAAACTCGACGGCACACGCTTATCATCATCATCATCATCATTTTACACAAGAAAGAGCTGCTCAGAAATATCTTTTCCTTTTTTATCCACGCGACTGGCTTCGGGTTTCTAAAAAAAGCTACTTTAAAATGCGTAACATTTAACATACGTGTTGGGTTTGGATGATGGTGATGTGATGTATTAGCCCTTCTCACACTGCTTAGACGTTTTTTATAATCTGTTTGCTTTCATTTCGTTCCCCCTTCATGCTCTCATCTCATCTCTAAGCATTTTATGAAGGGTGTTTGTTCATTCCATTTTAGAAAATGCATAAAAAGCGTGCTGTGTATTTGTATGCTATTACGTGAGTGGATGACATTGTGCAACTCAGGAAAAAATGAGTTTGGTTAGGGGATGGGATATTCATGAAAACACATCTGTAAGCAAGAGATACACTATGCGTATTGGCATAATTGCATTCAATAAGCATTCCCTTCACCATTTGCTTGTAGCGTTTTAACATTTACAGATAAGGGGTATGTTTTTTACCATTTTATTCACACTTTTTCACAACCTATCTATCGCCTATTCAAAATGTGTAATTTTTATATTAAATGAAAATTCCTTCGTTTACAATCTAACCCAGTTTCACACGCCATTTCTTATGTTGCTCTACACCACAATCTTTTAGAGCAAAGGTATTAACTTTTGTTATCAGACACCTTGTGGTTGTGGCTCCAAAATTTACAACAGAGAATGAGATCTTAAAGGGTTTAGTGCATCATCAAGAATTATAAAAGTTAAGGTAAAAGTAAACGTGAGTGAGACTATTGAAAATGATGATGATATTTAGCAGACAAATGTAGTTTATACTTGTGTGCCTGCCTACACACATCAATAAAATATTTCCTGTTGCACTACTTTATGCTTGTAAATCTTTTAAATTGGAGGATTTCATCTTGAGCACCGCCTCGGTTAAGGGAATAAACATGCACAACACCCCGTCCAACATGTTCCGTTATGAAATCGAAACAGTTAGGTTATGATTGAGTGGAGACTGCATCAAAATTTGAATAATGGTTGTTACATGCGCATAGACAATAAATGCACCTACCTCAAGGGAAGCCCTCACATGTAACATAATGTACCCCTTTTTAAGGTTTCTTTTTCACTATGAAATGAAAGAGTTGCCAGTCTAAAACTTGAGAAAATGGAATTTAGAAAAATGGGTTTGGTTTCGTTTGGACATCCACTTTGTCAAACAGGGAATAGAAAAATTGAGAATGAGATCAAAGGGCTTTTATTGTTAGTCACGTACGTACACGTTCGTATCATACGTATGTACATTTTAGTAAAAATCTTGTCTCATCTATTCCTTCGTTTCATTTCTCTCCCATTTTTGGGTGTGTGTCGTGAGATGTGTCAAAATCAGTCAACTTATTACTGCTTAAGGAAGCTAGTCTCATGTTTATGTATATTTTAACCCTTTTTTCCATCCCAAAACAGCATAGCACCGTTAGGTTTCATACTTTATCTCCTGTCGACATCCCCAAAAATGCAAGTTTTAGGTAGATGGTAGATGAAAAAGTATTTTTAGTGCCGACATGCATGCATATCTTAGCAGGTTTTTATACAGAGAGTACAATCAATGTGTGTAATAAACGCATGTATTGTATGACCAATAAAATGACCCTGTTTTCTTACGTCTTGTCATGTCCAACTTTTTCTTTGCATTTGTCACAATGGCTCCTGCTGTTATTTTATCGTTTCTCTTTTTCCACAAGTGACCACCGTCCGTCAAATTACAGAAAACCCTTCGAGGACTGCTTTACACACATAAAGATAAAGTGTATACTTGCAATGGACATCCTGTATCCTCTAACCTAAGAGTTTTAGAGATCCTTTGTGAACTTAATCTCACATATTATATGCCCATTATAATACTATACACGCATGTCCAGTTTCCAGCTGCTTCATCATCGCACGTAAATATTGAAACATTGCGCATTTGTACTTGTACATATACTTTTCAACGTATATGTATGTATAAAATCTTTAAAAATCCACTTTACAAAAACGGTACATTTTTGGCTTAAAGCTGAAATCAAGCAGCTTCTCTATAACTGTGTGTCTGTGTGGACGTCTCAGCTTCCGTTAGATTTTGTACGGTATTCGAGATGTAAAATATCAATCGTTCTTTTTAAAACGGCTTTACATAAACAGTTTTGGTCAACGATTTTTTTTCTATTTTTACAATAAAACAAGTTATGGACAGATATTGATTTTTTGTGTGTACAATTCATTTCTATGAGAATTATTTATATATGCTGTACGGCAAACGGTAATCCTATATGGTTGACAGTAGTCCTCCTCTGTAAAATAGTAATGCAATAAAAATGTTGATGTTCTTATCCCATGAATGATACAAATAATACAAGCTTTTTCTCTAAAACAAGTTTGTAAGGTTAGGGTTTTCTGAAAAGGAATAAAAATAGGATTACATGACACACATTTCATGTTTATTCGGCTACGGTACTTTACTTATCAAAAATTCTGAACCAATTTTGATTTCTGTTAACAAGATAAATCCCTTTATGTAGGATTTTAAGACGTTTTTAAGCAAAGCGTGGACAAATCATTGAAGCAGCATGAACATGCGTGAACATTTTGTACGTAACTGGATCAGATATTGGATCAATGTATACTTTTTTCTACTTCAGTATATAAAAAGCAAAAATACATCTGGTCTGGTGATCCGTTAAGTTTCATCTAAAATGTCTTAGGTACGAGCAATAATAATATTGCTAACTCAAAATCTTGGAAGAAATCAAAAGCTAATCCCAAACAATACCGTTGACGTTCACGAGCTAAAGCCACAAACCCATATCATTTCAATATTCCACGTCTTTTTTTTTTAAAAATATTATTTTGGTTGTCAATTGTTGAGATGACTTGTCCTGAATGAAAATGTCACGCGTTACATAATGTTCGCTTGTCTGCATCTCAATAGATTTGATTCACTGGAATATGACGTGCATGTGGCAAGCGGAGATAAACTGTAGTGGGTGGGTTTTCATCCTACATGTGGCATAGAACCTCTTGTAAAAAATGAAAAGGGAAAATTGGGATGAAATGTGTTTATTCTTGAAATAAAATCTTTGACATGTGGGAGGCTGATTCAAGTACAGCAATAGAATCAAACTGTATTGTCAATGGTTAAAAAAATAAATGTAATGCTCAAAAAAATAACATGTCCATAATAAGAACGTGTAAAATCGATTCTGACATCTTTTTACTTGGCTACTGCGTTGCAATCCTCTAATTCATTTAGTTTGTATGATTCACACTTCCAGAAATATTTTCTATTGTGTTTAAATAATTAGTCACCCCTCAGGTTATGTATATCACATTCACGTAAAATACTATGCTTATTATTCAAAATTGATTGAAATCCGATACAGAAGGATCAGTATCTATATATATCAAATGAGGCCATATGGAATTGCTAATTATTATGTATGCAAAGACAAAAGTTCATCATATCACAATTAGTCATCAAATAGGATTTTCTCCCTGTTTTAACTGCATCGTTCAGTTACATCACCACTGCTGTCAGTATCGGATCACCGTAGTTCTCGTAAAACTTTCCAAAAGAACTCAAAACCAATTATATAAGTGAGATAATGATAAAAACAAAAACTTGTTTTCCAATCCGATACAACTGAACTTGCTGGACAACGCAATAAGTGTATAGTAAATACACACATACTTATTTCTTACATCATGATAATTAACATATTGTATCAGTAGCTCTTTTCTGAGATTTTCATACACACATATACCCATAGCAAGCATAATGTTTTTCGTAGTTAACTAATAAAATCATCTTTCCATGTTTTGTTGTCTTTGTTGAAATCAGTTTCTTCTGCTTTTTCCTTATAGTCCCATTAGTTGATTTGTTTTTACATGCAAACAAACATTAACGTAACATGTGCATATATGCCTCATTGTTATTACAAAATACAACTCTCCACATAAAGATTTATAGTAGTGCGCATATTAAGGACTGTAGCTAACAACTAACCCACGTACTTTTCTGACTTTTGTAAACTTATTAAGCAATTTGTCTGTCGAAAAGGTTATTTTTGGTTGACTAAAGCCACAGTAAACAATGGACTTGGTAAATGATAGAAAAGTCCTTGATGTTTTGAGTCATTTTGAAGAGACTGACCTCAAAATGGAATGGATGTCATTAGAGCTATAGCGCATCATTATACAACGTAACTTGAAGAAAAGTCCTTTGTTGAAAATTGAAAACCAAATCTTAAAGCTCCAAAATATTGTTTGGTGAATGAAACGTAATACACAAAAATATAAAGAAAGTGTTGGAGGAGGTACATCTTACGTTTTAAGTGAACCTTAAATTTGGCGTACTCAATGGTCATCTTTTGGAGATAAAGAGAGTATGACACATAAGGAAAGGTAAGATCATTGGTACGATAGTCTTTTCAACATGCGAGATCCTCAACGATTGCAGAAAACGGTTGTTGTTTACGAAAGCATTAAAGATTGACAAAACAGCCAAGTGGCTGCTGCGAGCTGGTCATCGATGCGATGCGATAATGAAGTTACCTCAAGTTAACGAGCTTAAAATTAGCTTATCACTAATTGTTTTGCAGTGATTTTTGATTGCTATTAAATGATCATGCTCAGGTTGAGTGACTTTCAAAAACGCAAAGCTTATAATAATTCATTACGAAAGAGTTGAACAAACTATATTGCGATATGTGGTTGTTACATAGTAGGGGTAAAATGATAATGTTCTTATCTTAATCGGAGGACGACGATACATAATCAATTCTTAGAAACGTTATAGCTTAAATTTTACATTATAATTTAAGATTCATAAGTAATTTACATGTGCATCACTATGAATAAATGACTGATCCATTATCACCCTTACGCAAGAACTAGGAAGCAATTTCTATCCGAGTCTCGCAGGGTTTTATTTAATCCGTGTCCCTATCCGTTGCATGCATATTTTTACTAGTTGGAATATCATCCTCAATGAGTACTCTAAAGTCCAAAAAAAATCTCAAACTTCATCCCGACTTTTATTACACTAAACTCTACAGGAGGTAGGAGACAGTTACCAATAATCAATATAGCTGTAAAACATTTGAGAGAAATATTATTATCCGCTTGGCTGAAAAACATTTACTTGCCTTGAAACGTCCTTACTTATGTATCAAGCTTCAGCTTCAAGTACTTACGAAAGCGCATAATAATGTCAAGGGACAGGTTTGAGTTGTAGTTGTAAAATTGTAATAGATATTGCCCTCAAAGAAAGTAAAGGATAAAAAGAAACTTCTGTTGGCTAAAACAATGAGTTTCTTTGTTTTAAGATGCCACACAGATATTCGACCTTTGCGTTGTAATAAATACTTTTGGATTTATTTACTACACCCTTAAAATCCTGTTCTGCTCTTCGTATTATGGCCCTTTTCGTTTCATACTCTGAGATTTTTCTGTTCGCTTTTGCTTAGAGCTTATAATGCTGCATATTTACATAATTTTAAGGATGATCATGTACTGATTATCTGGTTACTACTTTTAATCCAGCGTGTTACGAAGGCCTTTTGGTTATGTCAAAGTGACATGATATAGCAGAGTGAGGAATTGAGGAAGGACATGTGAATTTTTATACGACAATGAAACATTTGTCCCTATTCATGGCTATTTACAGGGGTATAATATATATTATTATTAGAAAGTTGTAATATAATGCCCACAGAAAGAATACTCTTCCATGAATGAATTATGATGTAAGAAATGCAAAGAAACATATATGGCTACTGTTGAGTTTTATACACAAGCACAAGTTTCTATACACTTCCGTGTTACGTACATTCAAAGATTTTGACGAAAGAATTAAATATGATTAAAACTGTCAACTATGCAATAATAACAGCAAAAAACCGTGTCTACATGTTCTACCACGTTTTGGATAAAAGGTAGGATTATATGTATGCATTATATCTTTTACTTTTTGATACCTTTAATTTTTTCGTTTACCTAAATTCATATTTTTTTGTAAGTATGAAAGAAAAGGTCAGCACGTGTCCATATCCTAAATATGAAGTTTATTAATCTGACCTTGTCATCATTTGACGAAATTCTGACTTCTGTGAAACATATTTCTAGTTTTTGTGATCCAAGACAATCGTGTACATGGAATAAAGAAATGGACTTGAATCAAGACTTGAATGTTTTATGCATAGTACGATGAAAATTTAAATGAAATGTGGAAAGAAGTTTGAAAATCAAACAACGCACAAATGCAATGAATATTAAATATTGTAACTCGTCCAGTTTTTTTTGTTACTAATTTCATAAAAGGCCATACAGTTTGTAGAGTGAATAGAAACCTTATGAATCAACTGCATAAAACTGGACATAGGCATATTTATATTTTATATGGACATTTCTGATGCGTTACATATATGATGTATACATTATGTAAAATTTCAACCGACGAAAAATACGACTTTGAGTCTGTATTTTTTTCAATCTTCAATGTTACAAAGCCCCTTGGTCTGTCCTTCATCCTTTAGAGCTAAGATTTCACTTACAAAAAATGGCTTAAAACGAACACGCTACTTTTCCATAGAGCATAAAAGGAGAAATTATATTGGATCGCATCGCATGACTGTAAGGGTTTTACTTAATTTGAGATCATAAAAGGCTGTGGATTTTGTTAACAAAAATGGAGAGAATCCTTGAGACGAAAAAAGGGTTGAAGAAAGAAACATCGAGATAAAGTGGAATACTGTTAACAAACAAGAAATACAATGAGGCTCATTGTTCAATATTCGTAGCTGAGTGGTTTTTTGAGATGTTTCCCTGAAAAAGAATTACTTTCCTAGACATCTGCATGAAAAGTTGGACTCCAGTGGTTGCATCTTTTATTGAAAGTATATATCCTTCTCTCCAGGCCTTGAGTGCAAAAAACAAAATGGACAAAAAACCTTTAGAGGGTGTTCATGACATGCCGTTGCATGCTCATACTTCTTCAACATGATCATTCAGATATCACAATACTTCTCAATTTATGTACTGCGATGCTTTATGCTCTACTATAGTCTACCGATATGATGATTTTCTCAATTTATGCTACGTTTTAAAAATACACAATAAAACAATGCTAAATGCTATTCTTGTGGGTTGTTGTTAGTATGTAATTGCTACTTTTTATTGTCCATGATATCTCGTTTGATGAAAACGTTTTTTTGTGCTAATCTTGTAATACTTTGCTGTTTTAATACTCAGCTATGTACATTTGACTAATTATTCCCATAACATTATTTACAAGAAAATCTTTTGAGTGTATATAGTCTTTGTCAAAGTTTTCTTCTCTTCGTCAGATCATTGAATTTTAAAGAAGTTTGATATCATTCCCAGACGCGAACCACTAGAAAATGATTAGATAATTCAAAGTACATGAACACACATATTATTCATACTGGCTCTATGCCGTTGATTCGTTTCCAGAACCATGAGACTGATCCCAGGACCTTAAAAACGCTGCCACGTTCTCATGACCAAATCTCTCTGCGTCATCTAGAGGTAGGTGTCCCCAACTAGTTACCACATAGAGAACATGAATTACAGTAAAAGTTTCAGATATAGAAAACAGAAGTATGCATAAACATATAACAAAGATGTTCTATTACCGATCTCGGGGAGTATGAGATACTGCACAGTGACGAAGAAGGTATTCCACGCATTCTAAATGACCTTCTGCAGCTGCTAAATGAGTAGCCGTACGCCCATCATAATCCATGGCGCTCATATCCATTCCAGATAAGTGCAGACGTCTCATGGAAGTTACATCCCCGGATGCAGCAGCGAATAATAAATTCACAATGTTGAGACCTTTGGTTTCGTAACGGTGTCTTCTGGGATCGATTTTATGAGATGCATGGCGTAAATTATCATATTTATGAAAATTAAATACTTCAACGATTTCCTGAATATAAATAAATTCGTATTCAAATATTCAAAACACATACTGCAAACTTGAAATGGCATGATGTGCGTATATAGTTGTTAGTACTCATTTCATTACCTGACAAAATGTTACTCCTCTGACACTATTGCCTAAACTATCTAAAGGTGGGCTCCAGATGCACATTCCGAGCACATTGGGAACAACTAAAATGATGCAGCCACTAACTCCCGATTTTGCAGGTAGCCCCACCTTGAATGCAAACTGACCAGAGTAATCGTACATTCCACAAGAATGCATCAGGGACAAGACATCTCGAACAGAATCGGATTTCAAAACTTTTTCCCCACTGACAGGGCAGATTCCACCGTTAGCTAGTGTCGCTGCCATAATTGAAGTGGCTTCGCAATTAGTCTCCATACTACACACCTAGAGTAATAATAATAGTATGCATGCTTATTATATGACCTATTATAATACTATCAGGATTTACTAAAAATAAAAGCCAAACATCATGCATGCAAACCTGGAAGTAGTAGTCCATGCATTCCTTAAGATTTGTCCCTTCTGGGAAGCACTTGTGTTCTCTCATGTAGAAACCCAAGGCGTAATTTCTATCCGCAGCTTCACGTTCGGATAAAAATACAGCATTGTTAAACCCAAGGTATTCACCGCCACCAAGTCTCTGTGAATAAATCATGAAATTAAATTGA
This sequence comes from Orchesella flavescens, assembly GCA_964034955.1. Taxonomy (NCBI): domain Eukaryota; kingdom Metazoa; phylum Arthropoda; class Collembola; order Entomobryomorpha; family Orchesellidae; genus Orchesella; species Orchesella flavescens. The sequence goes on from OZ035955.1 coordinate 5,774,080, forward strand.
AGTTTTCATATTAATAGGTAATGCACATAGAGAATAAGTTTGAAGTTTAATTTTGAAACATTAATTTAAGTGGTTGATATTACCTTGAAATATTGTAATGTGTAATCAAACTTTTCAGCCAAAGTTAACTCTGGTCGGACCATTGTTTTCAAAAGTGAAATAACAATGATGGCTCCGGCATTTACCATAGGGTTATGAGGTTTATCTGCAAGTTGAAATAATACACGTAGTTATTACAAAATTATACAAATTTATGAATGCAGAAAAGCATAAAAGCGTAATGTGAAACTTATACTAAAATCACTTACTATTATAATCCAGTACCAGTTCGTTAAAATTTCTTCCACTTGGCTCTTGACCCACATATTGATGCACCGTCTCTTCGCCAAGTTCATTAAGAGCTATGGCATACGTAAGTGGTTTAGAGCATGATTGAAGAGTAAATGGGACTGTTGTATCACCAATTGAATGTCGCTGTCCGTCAATCGTGCAAATTGACACTCCCCAATAGTCTGGACTAACTCTTGCCAATTGTGGAATATATGACGCCTGCTTTCCATGTGTTACTTTCTTGCACTTTTCATAGATATCCTCGATATGTTTACAAAATTGCTGAAACTCAGGAACTGAAATAAAAATCATAATTTGAATAACAATGCATATAAGGACAAACATGGTAAGTACATTAAATACTAACTTATAAACTGTTGACGAAACGCTCTGGATATCAAAACTATGTTGTCCGCAATTACTTTCTTAAACTCTGCCCTGTTTAATCGCAAAGTTTCAACAGACCCAATCGGTCTTTTGGGAAACTGTATTTCCAAATCCCGATGCAATTTCTTCAAGTTTCCAAAAAACTCATTTAATCGAGGGTCACTCCTTCTTAGTCCAGTTTTTTCTAGGGCCTATCTTACACAAATACACAATGAAAGTTTCAGAATCAGATCATTATTTAATTACCACTGAGACGTTAGGCATTAAAAAGTTAAACAGTTGAAAATCAACTTACAGCAAGAAAGTTTCCAACCAGCACAACCTCCTCCTCCTTTTCTTGAAACATATCAAACAGTAGGTCGTCCACATTGCGATGAACCTGGTGGGGATCCCTGTAATGAGGCGAATCATTTTCATGCAATTATTCCGATAAGTGTAAATAACAAAGTTACTGTTTCTTTTCTACTCTATATCTATAAATGAAGATCACAATCTATTTTTTTCATGCTACTGGACTGCCGACAGACTACACGGACTAATGTACTCTGAGGCAATTAATGACTCACTGTTGAGGCACCGGAGGAATAATGTTACGCGCAAAAGCTTTGTTAGGCGCAGTGGAGTTTTTGCGACGATAAGATGCCTTTTTCGATTTAATTTTAAGCACACTGCCTTCACTTTCAAAATCACTATCCATTTCGTCTTCATCAGTCTCATGTACATCATCTTCATGAAATGAAATACCCTTTCGTAGTTTCTTTGAGTTTTCCTTGTTTTCAGAATTTAAATTAAGGGATTTTAATGGTAAAGTTATGCTAATTGGGGTTTCATTAAGGTAAGAATCCCTTGAAGCTGCATCCACCCAAGATCCAGCGGTTATGTTGGCGTCGCCTTTAGGTTTATTAGAATTTCTCCTTCTTGGAACTGATGGCAGGGGAGATCCATCCGCCTCACTTGAGGAATCTCTTGCCTGAAACTCCATGTCCTCCTCAATTCTCTTGATTTTATGTTCTACCAGTTTATCAGAAAATGGCTTCACGTTAATAACTAAGCCTTCTTCACTACTGGTCTCATAAATATCGCCTTCGAGGGGACGGTTCAAAGCTGGAATGGAATTTGAAGCATCCTTAGACTGACGGCGATGTAGGATACCGTGTATGGAAGTGCCCAGTAAATTTAGTGCATCAGATACACTTTTAATTCTTCTAATAGGCTTATAAGGAAGAACTGCAAAACCTGCATGATTTTTCTGGCGTACTGATTCGTCTGCAGATATTTTTCTGGACTTCATTTTCAAAGAAGGATGATGAGAGTGGGTATAGCACACTTGTAAAATGGATATAATGTTTAATTAGCACGTGTTCGTTAACTCAAACTTTCACAGACTTTCTATCTTTCAAGTTTATAACTCCCTTTTGTATTGTATTCATTGAACCAACTCATTCATGAATGGAAAGAAAAGAAATTAACTAAAATGATATACTGAGTAAACAATGGAGTACCTTGCAGTGTCGATTGAAGACTGAGATGCTGCAACCTGAAACTCCTTGACTAGATCACTTGTAGTTTGATCTTTACTTTTTGATGAGAATAGCTGGGCTGACGTACGCTTAGGTTTAACCTGTTAAAAAGTAAATGATAGTTTGTAAAAAAGAATAGTTATACGTACAATGATATATCATTTCCTATAACACCTTTTCCTCTCCTTCAGGTGGGGTTAGATTAACTATCATTTTTTAATGAGCCAAAAAATTTATTAATTTTAAAAGCTCTTTGTTCTGCATGAAACGTAAAAGTGAAACCAGTTGATTCACTACCGCTATTTATTGCCTCAAATAGTAAGATCCAAAAGCCGGATTCATTCATAATGCCAATGCTGAGCAAAATTTATGAAAACAAAGCAGTTAAATTTTACTTCTCTAATAGAAATTCATTAATTTTGTTTCATTTTGGTTTGATTGATTTAAATTTAACAAAGTATCCAGTCTGGTGTATTTTGTTTGTGTGATAAAGTATCTGTGGCATTTTCGGCAAAGCCATAAAATAGTCTACGAATAATGACATAATGCATAACCATAAGTTTAAATTTTCTTTTAAATATATTAAATGTTCTCTCAAAATTCTCATAAATATTTAAATTGGCTCATTTCGTTTGTACAACCTAGCACTAACCAGTAAAGAGTTAAAGAATAGGTGGTCTAAGCACCTTTCACACGTGTAAAGCTTTTGCTAACCGATGCGGTACGCGCCTTCTCGTCCTGTGATAATATATTAATTTTATGCATTTATGCAAGAATAATATATATACCATAACAGATCGTGAACTGAACTGAACTACTTTTTCATAGGCTTCTATACAGCCGGCGGTAGTTACTTTACTTGAATTATGGATTATGAACCATAAAATGAAATTTAGTATCACAGGACTAACGTGTGGAAACTAACAAGTTAAATGCGCATTTAGAAGACCAAGCACTTTAGCACGCCCCTATCCAGCAACCAACCACTTTTGTTTCAGGAATTATTTTTTGCCAAGCCCCATCAAATGAGTAAAATTACACATAAAGATCCCATGATTACGGAAAGCCCCCATATAAATTACATAATATGTACATTAATTAAATCCAAATGGATTCATTGATTCATACATGCTGAAAAGACGATAGCGGCGGAGGAAGCCATTGACGAACAATTAGAGTACTGAAGCGTCTAGAGGAGTCTTCATTCAAACCAAAGCTTTCAGATAACCGGACACAAAGCATCCAACATTGTTTGCTGTGATGATTCGCACCTCCACCAATACCACCAGATCTCTTTAGTAGATGAAGCTGTCGAAGAGCACCTTTCGAAAGCATATTGATGATAGGACAAGCAGTAAGAAGTCAGTAACTGTTTGAAGTTCACCACAAGAAGAAGAGAGAGAAGTACAGACTTGATGAGTTGATAATGTACAGAGAATGGAAGTTATAGAGCGATAGTGAGAAGATAAAAGAGGTGTGTCGAGTGACGAAATAGTAGCTGATTTACCCAATGTCAGATCAGTATCAGTATTCAGATCATTCCATATTTTACTGCATGCGTTATAGCTAGTTAGAAAAAAAGCATTTAAAAATAATGGGGTTATTCCGTCCATTGTCCATATTTCAGAATATACAATAGACATATTTGATCATTTAATTTCACAAAACTACGTCTTACGTCAAACTGTGAACTGTTTCTTCAATCAACCAGTCAACTTTCTTGAAGGTGACTCTTGTCACTTGTCTTATAAACACGAACTAAGAAGACAGCTTCAATCTCCTCACCCAAACCAAGGACAAATGACGCGTTAGACTAAAATTGCCACCTGTTCATAGTTCATTGACTGCTTTTGTTCTACAGCCATCTGACATCTGAAAATAATAAAAATCACATTTAAATTAACAGCATTGGTAATTTTCAACAACCATTCAAAGTCCAAAGCTATATCAAACGGAACAACTCCAGAGTTTCTTCAACGCACATACTCACCAGCTAGTCACAGTACAAATAATGAAAAACATCAAAACCCCCAAATAATTAATTACCAACTAAAAACGGAAGAAGACAAACCATCTTAACCAAAGCACCGAAACCCTTTCGAGTCTTTAATTAATTAAGTAACTCACCAGAAATTCCACTGAAAAAGACGTATACACAACCAAAAGAAATATTTCAAATTTTTTATTTTTATTTATTTACAAACAAACACAACCAAAAAGGAAGTATGGGAATTGGGTTTGGGCTTTCACTTCCGCCCAGACCATAATATTTTGCTTTCACCTTCCTTCGCGCTGCTGGCTGGAGCTAAGTGAGACAGAGTTCTTCTTCAACAGCTCACGAGCGTGCATCATCGTCATCATCATCATCATCATCATCATCATCCAGCTCTTTTTGATCCTTTTTGCATTATGTATTCTCCAACTTTTGCACAGGTTTATACTCAGCTACTTATGCCGATTTGAGATTGTGTTAGTACATAATATCACTTTGTCCATAGTTCATGGTTGGTTGTGCATACACATGTCATAGACGACGATGAAGATGAAGAACAGGTTCAGCTACTCATCCTCATCCAGAACAGACCTGCCTAGACAAGCCAAGCCAAGCCAGACCAAGACCAAACCAGACATCATACCAATACCATACCAGGATTAGCAAAAGACGAGAGAGCGAGAGGCGATAAAAAAAGTGATTTTCTCAACACTCTACTTTCCCCATTCAACATGAGAACGGGAATTCAGTTCAATCTATCCATTCCATGCTCGTATCATCATCGTCATCACACGGCTGCTCCTGAAGAAGCCTACTTTTCCCATTTATCTACTTTTCCACATCAAGCCAAAAGAAGAGTGAGTGAGGGAAGGGAGGAAAGTAGTGAAGGAGCAGCGTTAGCCAAAAACTTTGAATAACTTCACATAAGCATTTTGCCTCAGAGATATAATAGCTTCGGGTGCCAGCCAAATGTACATAGGTAAATGTATGTATAGAAGGAAAATAAGCAAGAGCAAAAAGCAATTTCTATAGATAGATAGATAGTTATTCATGGAATCTTTTAGGAGGACAGAGCAGCAGAACTACTAGTTATATTATATTCTTTCATGCTTTTTGCTATTTCTATTGCCACCTACTTTTCTTTAGAAAGAAAAAATAAGGATACACACAATACTGGCAATCTGTAGGAATAGCAGCAGTAGCAGCTTCTTTTCTAAACTAAACTTTCTCTCTATTCACGTTTCTCTTCATCCATCCAAAGTGTTATATTTATAGGGAAGCGTGTTTTCTGTCTCAAGAACCATTTGATTTATGTTCACATTTTTTGGATGGATCAAGTAAGTGTGTCCTGAAGCCGGAAACTAGACAAGTAGGAGATGCGAATGAATGAGATCAGAGTGTGAAAGAACAAGTTGGAGGAGAGAGAGAGAGAGATAGAATTTCTCCAGTACTGATACTAATACTACTACTACTAGCTAGTAGTTTGTGTATGTGTGTATGATTTTCGTGTTGACATGTTGACAAACCTTTCAGCACCCAACACACACCATGCCAATACCATGCCACCATCCTATACCACACAGGCAGGACGAATGATGGTGAAACTACCACCATGCCACTCTTGAAACCCAGCAATTCAGCAAAGCTCTTGTGGAGTCGCTGAGCTGAATTGAACGATAGACGAGCGAACGAACCCTATTACACACCATCCGGCAGATCAATGGTTGCTTTTTTTTCATCCAGTCAGTCACACAGGAAAAAGTTATTTCGCCAACTTTCATTCCCCATCTTTTTCCTCTCTCTCTCTCTCTCTCTCTCTCTCTTTTCATTCTTCCTTTTTCTTCCTTTCATAAACCTTACTCATAACGACCACAACCATCTTCTTGACGGAAGCAAGACGGCTTATGACTCTAACAATAATAATCTTTAACTTCTTCTCCACTTTGGGTAGGCAATTGGGACAAAGTTTATAGGGACAGGAAGGGTGGAAAATGCTTAGCGAAGCATCATGTTTTCCTCCTCCATGATGGTACCTTTACTATATTATTTTCCGTCTCAATAAAAACAGTTTTTTCATTCGGAAAAATTGTAATCGGTTGACTCAAACTGTCCCTGATTTGATTTTGTTCGAATGAACAGAACAGAACACAGCTCCCAGGTAGGTAAGGAAGAAGTAAAAAAAATAGCATGAGCACGAGCATGCAATATGCAATTTGCAATCTCATAAGAATGAATGAATGAATGAGAATGGTGCCCAGTGGGTACTACCCACACCAACCAACCGAACATTAAACTCTCATAAACATAAAATAATTCCAGACTTTCACCTCCTCTTTTTGTGACTATCCTTCTATATCCAGACAGAAAGTGAACTTTTTTTGGAGGGTGGTAGAAAAAGATGATTATTATTATGACGCCAGTTTTCGTTCCTAGCTTGGACTTGGACCTCTTGGCCCCCAATAATGATCAACATGCCTAGAGATACCATTTGGTGGTGTGATGTTGGGCTTTTATTATTTCGGGAAAGCTCGGCTCTTTGCAACTTTTTTTTGAGAGAGAATTGGCACATATGAGTTGAGATTGTAGTTGTACCAGACGACCCGACCTGAATATATCTGTTCTGTTTCTGCTCTTCTCTACTGTTGTTGTTGATGATGATGATGATGATGGTATAGAGTATTGGTATGGTCTGGTGGTGTTTGGTAGGCAGGTGTGCGTAAAAGCTATAGAAAAGTCGAAGAAAATCTCTGTTTTGTCGAGAGTTTTTCCTTGGTTTGTTTCAAACAAAAGAAAATGTCGCTGAGTAAAGAGTGTTGTACGGAGAAATGGGAGCAACAACCAAAAATTGGATGGGGGAAGCAAAAGTTGTAAAATGAACGAGTATTTGTAGTAGTATTTTTGTAGATGCACACACAAGTGTATGCTTGTTTGCTTGGCTGACCAAGCGAACTCGAGTGTGATGCTACAAAAGAGGGAAAAGACAGAAAGAAGAGAGAGGGTACGAAGAGAGAGAGAAAGAGTGAAGAACACGAAGACAAGTGAGTGAGTAGAGAAGAAACAAAGTCAAAGAGTTAAGTGTCAGCGTCAGCTTAAGCGAGTCAGGTGCTGACAAGAGATGAGCATGGCATGAGGAACAACATGCCATTAGGTGTATTTCATGTGAAAATAAGGTAGTACGTGAACAAGAGATGGTTTGGAAAAAAGAATAAGAGCCTGTGCCAATGCCAACGCCAACACACTCACTCTTCTCTTTTTTTTGTATCCAATCCCGATAAAATTTATCTGTTATTGGAGTACTTAATGTGAAAATGGTATCGTACATCGGTACTTGAAGAAAAAGGGATAGAGGAACAAGAGAGAAAGGTCGGAGGTCGTACGCATTATCAACATCATCATCTTGATCCATCGGTTCAACAAAAGAGACAATCTAATCTTATCTTGAGCCTGGGAAACACTAGACCTCTCCCCTTCTCCTCGTCTTTCTCTCCATCCTTTTGGAGGATCATGATCATCATGATGATCCACGATCTATCAACTTTTGTCATTATTTAGCACTATCATAACTTAGGAACACGTCACCATTTCAGTAATAAAAGTAATAACTCCAATGATGCATGACATTTTCTCATAAAAAATAATTTTCTGCTTGGAGAAAGCACTTTTTCCTTCAACGAAACGACCATAAGCATTACCCCGTACTCCGAGAGGTAGTTTACCTTTTGTATAGTTTGTGATTGTTATTAAATGCTGGGGAAATATATGGGATGGTTTCAGCTCAGCAATAAAAAACAGCTTTTTTGAGAGCAATATGGCATAAAATTTTGTTCGGGCAGAGCACGTACATTTCTCCAGGTTGTTGCATGAAAAAAACATTTTTTTAGTGAGCATTCTCAGATTATACGACTACAAACAGTATCGTTGAGAGTTGAGTGAGACTCGAGTCACACAAAAATATATAGGAAACAAAAAATAAAGAAAACGAAAGAGCCGGAGAAAACATAGGTCACAACTGTAAGCTGCGTGCAATATTCAACATTTTCACTTTTTCTTTCTTCGTGACTTCAATTTTAAATGTGAACTTTCTCTTTTCCCTTTCCTTTCAACTTCTTACTTTTTTTCATAATAACCTCTTAAATTCTCATTATGAATAAGAGAAATATCAGCCACATGAAAATTTAGATAAGGTTTTGGTGGTGCTACTATACATATGGAAGGAATGGATGACGTCTCTGGAAAGAAAAGCGTGTAGGATGGAAGAAAAGTTTAATTTTATCATGACTTTTCCATCTGTCTGACATGATGATTGTTGTGCTTAACTCATATACATAATACATACTAACACAGCATAAATACTTAGGTATATTAGCTCCAAGACAGGGAGATGAGGAGACTATACATAAGTTGGTTGAATAAGAAGTTAAGAAGCTCAACCATCCCAAATTTTTTTATGTGGGACGGTTACTGTTTGTTAAAAAAAACTTGTTTCTCGTAAAGATCTCTCACAAAAAGTCATTCCAGAAATTGAAAGTAATTTCATTAAAATGTAAAACTTGGACAGTTAATGAGTCATAGTAGACAGTTGTCTCACAGTATATACAAATAGAAGAGACCCAAAATAATATTAGGAAAAGATGTTGGGATGTTGATGCTGATGGTGCTGCTGCTCCTTGTGAAATTTGAAATGCTTGACGGCATCCCATTCCAGGTATACTTACTCCCGTACGTAATATGGATGATGGCTGAGTGAGTGAAAAGGAAAGCTTAACAATGACAATAATAGGTACAAAGTCACTCCAAATTAGAAGCCACCAAATTGAAGTGGAGAGCTAAGTAAGCGAAGCGTCACGTCACATAGACCTACAACTATGCGCTTACAACACTCTGCTAAGCGCTTTGTTCTCCTCCGCTCAGCGCAGCTAATTTGTAATTATGTATTAATTACTTACGCAAGCACACAAGAGAAGAATCTTCTCCCTTCTTCTTCTTGTTCTTCTTCCTACTCATTCCATTTAGTTAATAGACTGGTCATATAAATATACACATACTAATATAGATAAGTATACAAGCGTAACAAATATAAATACATGTCATGATGTTATTATTCTCTTTCACTCGTGCTCCATACTTTTTCCCATGGAGTGTGTATGGTGCTGCACCATTTACATACACTTCAAAACTCCAACCAAATGTCTCTATAAAGCTTTCAAGAAGTTGGAAAAAAGTAATATAAAAGAAGTTTCTCATGAATACAGCCCATTGTGTAGTCTTGAAGTAAATGCATATTTCGTCGCATTTTTTGTCTCATGATGCCATGCCATGCCATGCCAGCCACCCAGTTGCTTTTACTTGTATAATTTTTTTAAAGCCTTCAACTTTCCTTTTTTTCCCAACATTCTTCTCCACACACATACACACAGGGAAAAAGTAGTTGGCAAGTAAGTACTAAATACTCTTCAGTACCACCATTATTATGTAGGTTAAACAAAAAAAGATGGAGAGGGAAAATAAGTGTCTATGCTATCCTCTTTTTTTTCTTCTTTTGGGTTTGCATGACGTGTCCATATTAAGTCCTTGGTTTATATGAGTGTGGTTTGGTAAGGACGGTGGTGGTAGAGAAAGTAAGTGGTGGCTGGTACTCTGCGGGATAGATCCGGATGCTCGATTTTTTTTCGGTGTGATCCACGTCCGGTTTATTCCAAAACAGTGGAATAAGCAATAGAATTGAACAAAAGAAGCAGTAGACACGTTGAAAACACCAAAAGCGAAGGGAGACTCGATATATAGCAACTCGCCATTTTCTGGTAAACCTAACAAAACTACTCTAGGAGTCTAGTCAATGTCGGTAGTAGTAGTTGTACTACAGTTGCTGCTGGAGAGAGAAAAAAACACACTACACAATTTTTTGGGTGCTGGATACAATTTTTTTTCTTCGTTTTCCAACTTTCCATCCTGTCCTCTCTTCTCGTTTGGCAGTTGGGAAGTCCAAGAACGTCAGGAAAGTACATACAACCAAAACCAACCGTTTCAAACGTACATCAACCATATTATGATACTGGAAAAAAGTGGTCTCTTTACACGCATTTCCTTATTCAAAAAAAAAGTAAGTTTCATATCATGTCATAAGGAGGACAGAAAAAAAAGCGCTAACCAGCTGGCTTCATGCATGCATGCATGGAATATACAACTTCAACCGACTCCTCACTGGTTCTCCATGTCAGCTTTAACTTTTCTCTCTGTGATCTCTGTATGTGGTACCTTTTTTTCCTTGTTTCCCCTTCCTCGCATGTTCCACCTCCTCCACAATATCTTCACTTTTTTTCTTCTTTCCTCGTATTTTTTTCTCTCTCTACGAAAAATTCCAGCATGCATAATAATAGGTTTATACAATACTACGTTTGTATATTTTGGGGGCTAGATTCACAAGACAAGACACCGTTTTTGTGTCACACTATGGAAAATGATTTAGGTTTGGTGAGTTGTGCTGAATATCTTGAGAGGATACTACCGTACCATACCGTCGTGTTAGGCTCATTCGTTTGTTGCTTGGCTAGTCGGTGCAACCATAGCCAAACCAAACCAAGCCAATGCCTTAGCCAAGCACAAGCACTATTACAATTCCTGAAAAAAAAACTCTGTACTTTTTTTCTTATTGAAGAGGAGCAAAGATAATATGCCTTTCTCTGTATAATGGTGTAAGAATCAGATGAGATAGCTAAAAAGAAAAAGTGCTGGAGGCGGAGAAAGTAGAACAGACACTTTATTTGATACCTCTCTCTGTCTTCTTTCTTTTTTTTGGTGGTTGTTGCCCATTCCATTATAAGCCTTTGCTCTCCTCTTCTCCCGTTGAAAAGATAGCTTTCACCCTGGTTGGTATAGTTGGTTTGGAACGTACGGACGTTCATTTTTACATGGTACCATTATTATGTCCGATTTTTATGTGCAAATGTTGTTATATCCTAGCCTATTACAATGTACACGGAATCTCAGAAGAGAAAAAAGTGATAGGCTCCACTCACTTTGCTTTCCTTTATCCCTTTATCGGATAATACCCGCATTAGGTGCTTGTGGGCCCTGCGGAGTACTTTTCGGAATTCGCTCTTTTTTCATTCTTTCTTTCGTTCTCTCTCCCTCCCTCCCTTGTCCCATATCCAACACTCTTCTAACATAGACATACAATACATTACAACATATTACATTTGGTTTGGTTTGGTGCGACTAGAAAAGAAAAGTTTAAGTTTGCAAGATGTGCAGAGATACTACTCACTCACTCGCCCTGGTCTTTCTCTCTCCGGTATTCACATCCTATCCATTATTTTTTGAACTAGTTTTGTAGTGGTGGTGGTAGTAACCGTGGTGGAAATACGGACAAATGGCACAAGTGAAAGCTAAAAGCGCTAGTTGAGCATCGGGAGAAAAATAGGGAATATTATTTCTATTCTTTCTCTCGTTGGTCATGGTCTTACATAGAGGTGGAACAAAGCAAAAGCAGGGCACGGGCACACACAATTTCATATCTGGATTATATCATATTATTCTGCTACTCTTTGTGTGTGTGTGTTAGTATTATTCCATTTTTCTCTGCAGACGCTACATTATTATTATGAATGAATGTCTTTTACAGGGAAAATACATATTATCATGATTGTACTGTTGACTACCGTCCTGTCAAATAGGATTGCAGAGGCCGTCACCTCAAGGAAAAGCGTTTAGTTTTTACATTCCTTTTTATACTCCCTTTTTATACTCGCTCTTTTTACGCTCCGCTGAGCAGACATGGATAAGAGTGGCCAAAAGGCACAACAGCTTCCTCTCAAAAACATGTACCTTAAGTCCTATAAACTTCACGTAAGCTATAACCATACATCCTCACTCTCTCTTTCTCTCTCTCTCTTCTTCTCTCTCACAAATTGTGTGTTTGTGTGTGTAGCATAGCATATCATGCTCTGTAACAAATTGAGATTTATACTATTTAAACATAAGCTGTCTCCTAAAATTTTCACCATTATAATTTCCTCTATGAAACAAAAAGCTGTGCTATGTGTGTCTGTGTGCTTGCTTCCCATATTCAACTTAATTTATGGGAGGGCATAGTGGAGTTGACTGCATCTTGGGGTTGCCTAAACACTACATGGGCTGCTGAATGAAGCAGCTCTTTTTTTTTATATATATATTTTATTTGGGGAAAGTTGGACTTGGACTTGGATTTAGAAGTTGGACTAGCTCTATCTAAACTAAATATACAGCATCAGGTTTTAAGATTCCATATCATATCAGCATTCCCTCCTTTTGAATTCTTCTTTTTCTTTTCTTCCTTTTTGGTTGGTGTTTGGTGTTATGATTGCATGAATAGTGGACATTTATGCTGTGTGGCAATTTATCCCGATTTTCTTCTTCATCTTATTACGAATACACACTTCTCCTTTACGCTTTCTGCTCCCCACCACTCCGTGTGGGATGACTAATGGCTTGTTATTATAATGTATTTCATTTCATTTTCATTCCAATAAAGTAGCAAGAAAATGAAGGGACATATGGTACATGGTCTCTTGCATTATAGGTATGTATCATTTTCACAAATTGTATAGAAATGAAAAGAAGTAGAAAGTTTGGGTTTGTGTAAAAGAGAAAGAAAAAGAGATAGAAAGAAAGTAGTGCTCTTGGTCCTTGGTTCTATGTGCCTGCCTACACAACATCGTCATCCAACGTATTATCCAAAACGTATTGGTAGAACACGCATTGAGGCAAATCTTATAATTCTTTTTGTATCCCATCCCATCATATCATATTAGTCTAAAAAAGAAGCTGAGGCTTAAAAGAACACAGAAAAGAGGATAATATGATGATGGTATCTCTAGTAGCATGTAGTAGTTCAACATACTACACAAAACTAGTATTTTATATGTACATTTGGGATGTTATTTCAGAATAGAGTTATTTCGGAAGCTGAGGGAAAACGGGATCTAAAGCCAAGAAACATTTTCGCTTTTTGAAGCACAGGAGGATCGGGCCCGAGTCACAACCAAGAAAAATTTAGTATTCATTGCTCACTCCTGCCAGTGGAAGCAAATGGGCCTACTTTTCTTTACAGATATTTCAAGTTTACTAACATGAAATATCATATGCCATACAAACTCCTCCAGCTTTTACGTTGCTTCCTTCAATGTGGTGGGTATTTTGCATTTTATGAGTTGAGTTTTACAAAATAGCATAACATGTAGTTCTGAGAAGAATATTATGTATCTGAGCTCTCATCTGTTTCAAAGACATGCCTTTTTAGTTTCACAAAAAAAACTTTATATGGAGACAAATGTAATGTAGTATATTTATTTAGGCTCTGGGTGGTATGTATGGTGTGGTGGTGGTGGCAGTGGAAAGAAACATTTTCATCCTTCTTCTCCATCATCCAGGTAGAGACTAAAGGAAAAAAGTGATCCTTCCTGTTTTTCTCCCATAAGTATTCATTGCCTTTCTCCAGCTTCACTACAAGCTCTCTCTCTGGCTCTGTGGAAGCTTGACTGTGTGTGTGTGTGTATTTGTGCAGACATGCATAACAAGTTCTTTGAACACCAGCATCATTTGTTATGTCTACATACGTATTACACGCAATTCAGACCCATAATAATATTTTGGTATATCATATTTTTAATATAGACCTTGCAAAAAGCAACCTGCTCCTTTTCTCCCCAGGTTTTTGGTTAATGTTTATGCTCCGAAGAGGAAGTAAATAAGCACCCATTTTTCACTCATAAGTTTTTCCCCAAATAAGCATGAAGCGAGTTGGACAGAAATACGATATATAAAGTTTTTTTTGGGGAGAAGAAAAAACTAGTTTCCAAATAACTTTAAACTTTTTCATCTTCTCCTTCACTTCCCTTCGTTTTTGGGATGAGAAATGGGACATTATTATCATCATCATCATCGTGTATGTGTGTGTACGTATGTTTGGTTTTGGTTTGGATTGGATTGTGAAGGGAAAACCTGTGTTGTGCATGAATGCAAGATGATGCTGATGATGCCTTCTCAAAATTCTTTCTTTCCCTTTGATGCTCCTACTACTGATCCTGTGTTGTTGCTGCTGTGATGATGTTGATGATGATGGTTGTGGGATTGTCAGTCTCTGAGTGTATAATATATACACTCAAAAAAAGGGAAACCACAATGGCAAATACTAACGACCATAATATGAGAATCCTTTTTGCTTTGTCGATCCATATTCCAAAATCCATGGCTTGGGCCCAACCATCCAACTTTTCCACATATGGTATGTATCTCTTGTTGTATTCTCCGAGTTGATTCTCTCTCTCTGTCTGCCTCTGCGTTTTCACTTGTTTTTCCGTCCCAAATACACTAGTTTTTGAGCTAGTTGCTCATCTTCCTTGGGAATTGGGATATCTCTCGGTCTCATATCTAAAAAAGCTCCCTCTTATTCCAACTAGAACTAGACTAAAACATGTTACTTTTTAATGTACATTTCACTAAACCAAACCACACACCATCGCTATTACTACTCTGAGAACATCACTATCATCATCATCATCATCATCATCATCATCACTATCATCCTCATCATCACCACCACTACCACCACCACCATATTCGTCCATATCCTCTCTTTTTTGTATTCTTTTCCCTCTTATTCTCCGGGTTTCTCTTGTATTTTCTCCTTCTCTTCAGCTCAGTATGCATCAGTCAGTCAACTACTTAGATCTATCTACTCACTATTTTTTTTGTATATCAGCATTAGCATCTTCTTGACTACTAACGAAACCACACGTTTTGTTATTTTCTTACTCTCCATCTCGATCTCAAGACTTCATCCATAGGCAAGCATTGGGTTGGTGGAGAAAGCCTTTTGAAGTTACGCTTGGGGTACATTTGACAGCTTTCTCCAAGTTTACTTTTCCTTACTCTCTCTCTCTCCGTATATTACGGGTTGGTCGGATGTGTGTGTGCACAACTTCTTAAGCAAGCTTTTCTGAAAGAAGGGAAGAAGAAATAAACGAGGAGCAAGCAAGCTAATATACTTGTATTTCACAGACCCAAACACAAAATAACTGCAAGTAGCACAAGCACACACCAATAACGGCACATTATATAAAGCAGCGGCATGCTCATAGAGAATTTTGAGAAAGATAGAGAAAACGTAGGATACGATATGATACGATACAAGGGCTATATTTAGGTACGTATGCCATTCTCAGAGTAAAAAAATGCAATAAAGATGGAAGAAGAGAGTCAATGCAATAGAAGAGAAAGAAAGAAAGAAATATCTAATGGAAAAGCATCTCGTTTTTCCTCCTCTCTTATTTTTTTCTCTTCTCTCTCTCACTCCTCCTGAAGAGAAAGCGATAGATTTAGTGGAATACTGTGCAATATTAATGCATCAACCGTTTGTCTGTAGCTTGTACATAGTTGGGTGAACAAGTAATGTAATGTTACGTGGTTTGTCTCTCCATATACAAAAATATAAGTAGGCAATACAAGGCACGAGAGTATAGGCATTAGTTAGGCAGGCACACCAATACATCTTCCCTGCGTGTCTGGCTCAGCTACTACTAAAGTTAAAGTTTACTTGGGAGGAAACATGAATCGAGTGTTTGTGTATATAAAATGAGATCAGTGGCTGTTTGTATACGTAAGTAATGTAAGAATGTACCTCATCATATCAGTAGGAAAGAAGAGAATCAAACAAGGAATAAAGGAAGCAAAAGCAAGCCTGGCCAAAAGGAAGTAAGACAAGGAAAGTATTTGGGAAATAACAACCGTTTTATATGTATATAATGTTTTGCTGGAAAAGAGGAATCAGATTTCTCTTCCACAGTAGTCAGTCAGATAAAAACAGTATAGGAGTTGTGGATGTTGGAGTTGGAGATGGAATGAAATAATACATATATAATATGGATAATATGTACTGAGCAAAATTCTTACTTACAAAAGCTATAAGTACAAAGCCACTGCTGCTGCTGCTTCTCTGCTACTAGAAAAGAAAGTTTTGTGTATGTGTAATGCAAAATGTATATTTTGTATTTGTATCTATCCCTGTACTCAGAGGGAAAGAGAACAGAAAGCAAAAGCAAGGTTGACTGGTCTTTGGTCTTGGTCTAAACTCAAGTCTGGTGTCTTTCTTTTTGAAATGGAGGAGCCCTGGGAAATGTGAAACGTTTGCTGGCTGCTCTGAACAATCATCATCGGATGGCAAAAGAAAAACTCCATAATGTAATATGTTACTCTTTTTTTTTACTCCACTGGCTCAATCCCATACCCGTAGAAAGTAAAATACGTACATATGTACTTACGTGTGCTCTCAAACTGTAAAGGTATTCTTCTTGCCTTTGCCATCTTGCCCCTTTTCACTTGTTTGTAGATGTGTACCTTTTTATCCCTTCTGCTCTCCCTACTCAAAAAGGAGCACCAGCACACACTTACTTTTTACTTTCACCTCTTCTCTTACATCTGCTGCTCGCTTGCTCCTAGTTTGGTTTGGATTTTACTTACGTACGTACGTACGTACACGAAATGCCATGATCTGATCCTGATGCCACCAGCCAAAGAGCACACACATAGAAGATGAGGAGCAAAACAGAATCACGAAACAGAAGAGTGAAAGCACGGACGCAGTGAACAAGCCGCCTTTCTCCTATAATCTTTTTTGCAGCAGTCAAGTCAAAGTCAGCTCACCAACCAACTCAAAACTCACTCACTCACTCACTCACTCTTTTTTCCCTTCCTTACTCCACTCTCACATCACATCATCGCTTGACTGATTTGTGAAAAAGGGGAAAAGGTATTTAAAAAAAGGAAGGATTTTTTTATTGTACGCAAGTAAGCATGTGAGGAAATACGGTGAAAAAAAGACGCTCATTTATTTCTTGTCCATTCATCTCTATCTAAAGTAAACATAGGAGTTATTATACACAATAGTACACAATAATAGAGAAAGTAATCCTTTTTTACATAATAATAATAATATATTATTATTATGTAAAAAAGGATTACTTTCTCTCCCACACGTAGACAGACTTGCTACAAAGCAACATTCTCATCATAGTCATCATCATCATTACTATATTTTGACTTGACGCAATTTTTTTCTCCCGAGTGAGCCAAAAAAAAACTTTCACTTTTCATACAAGTACTACTACAAACGCAACTTTCTCTTTTGAGAAGAAGTGGGTAAAGCAATTTAGAGATAAATCCTCTCATTTGCCACTTGAGTCAGTCAGTACACACTACGCTCACATTTTAGATTAATAAAAACGAGCATCTCATAAAGAATCTTGTAAAGTATGCATTTTTTTTCTTCTCTTTTTTTTAAAAAAAATGTAACGAGACTCTCAACACATTTTTAGCATTTGAGCTTATGTACGTCTATACCTACTACTTTAAATGACATGATCATAAAAGCTTTCACTTTTTTTTGAGTTGATACATACACGAAGAGAGAAGGGGAGAAAAACTCTCCACTTTTTTATATTCGTGCCGCAACATCATCAATCATTATTTATTATTACACACATAAGTATATCAAGTGAGAGGAAGAAAGAACAAGATATTTTCTCCGAGTGTTTACTTTCTCTCGTCGCTCATCTCATCTCTATCGTGCTCACACATACGTACTTCCTATTTGTGGAATTATGGGAAGTAAAAGCATTACTACGTGTGTATAAGCCCTTGGGGTTTTTCCTTTTTTGATGGTGATGTCGATGTCGATGTTGTGTCTTGTCTAGTCTCCTCTGTGTGTGGGAGAGAGAGAGAGTAATAGTAAATGCTCGAGCTTCTCTGTGATTCTACTGATGCTGCTGCTTGATGATCAGCAAGAAAGAATGGAAAGAGAGGACTGAGAAATGTTGCTCTAAATAGTATAGTGTAAGGAAACTAATAGTGAAAAGTGGTCTCGTCTGGTATAACATGAAATGGTATGAATATCAACTGCCTTAGTGTTTAGAGAAACGGGAGACGGTGAAGAACGAGACGCTTCTGTTTTGTGTGAGTGTGTGTGACCTGATTGATACTATGTATTATTGAAGCTTGCTTGAATTTATGAGATTTTTTTTATACTCCAATCCAAAGGAGGAAGGAAAAAAAGAAAGAACGTGAGAGAGTGAGTGAGAAGAATCAATATGGAGATGTAGATTCAAGATTGAGATCTCAATCTCGATCTCATGAAATGAACCAATTTTATTGACAGGAGGAAGCAAGCGGAATGTGGTATATGGATGTGTTTTTTTTGTGTGAGAAAATGAATAGCGTCATTCACAACACAAATGTTCTCCAGGTGGTGGAAGGTGTATAAGTGGGAGGTTTTTTATGAGGGCAATCTGCTCTCCGGTATTTTTAGCTAATACTTATCCTCACTCACACAAACTCTCATTCTCCCCTTGCTCAATAAATTCCTGATTGGTGCTGTAAAACAAAAGTGATAGCTCTGCTACTTTGTTACTTAATCGATTTCAATCAATGTTTATTTGATTGCGTAGAAAGAATGTGTTTAGGTACGTGTAGTAGGTACTAACGATAAGATACATTTACAATCTACATCGTAATGAATAAAACAGGGAAAGTGATGTATCTTTTCATCATCCCGTGCTGACATTACATTAGTGTGATAACACAAACAAACGCTCTTTCTTCCTCACTTAAATATTTAAGTGGGAGGAGAGAAAAAAGAAAGGGAGAAGAAAGCTGGAATTGAAAATGAAGATTCCGTTACAATAAATTATACACGCAAATATTTACTTATGCATACGAACTTGGACTACTACTACTTACCTATATAATATATGTATGTACTATTATAGTACTATATGCTCCATAATTTGAATGGTTAGTGAAAGTGCGAATGTGAATCCTGATTATTTGAAGAAGAGCTTAGGACTAAAAAAACGAGTCCATTTCCATTCCAAAGAGACCTTTACTACCCGGCCCTGTCTTCTTGTCTTGTCTGCTGGAATCTATCTTTTTTAAAGAGACCGACAACCAAGAGTTGAAGTTGAGATTGACTATGAAAAGACGTATGCATGAGAGGAGTAATGAATGGAATGAGAATGAAATTTTCAGGTTTTCTTTTATGACGATGGTCATGATGATGACTTACTCCAACCTCTTGAAAAACTGAAGGAGAGAATTAAGAGCTTCATTTCATAGTCATTTTCACCATGATTCACACTCATACCAAAACCGACACATCCTCTCATCTTCATCATCATCATCATCAGCCAAGAGTCTTCTCACCATCAACCATCCTTGAAAAAAGGAGCACATGAGAGAGAGTGAAGAAACGGAATAAGAGAGATTTTAGGTACATGTTATACATAAGGACGACGAGGACTGAGGACGAAGACGAACAAGTTCTTATGTACATCCATATCCCTTTTTTATCCGTTTCTGGTGACATTGAAGAAAAACTTTTTTCCGGGATTCGCTCAAAACCAACATCTGCATCAGACAAAAATGCAGAAGCATGGGATGGAGTAGGTGCGTAAACAAATGCATTTAGTAGTTGTGGTCGTCGTCGTCGACTGTGTGTGGTCGGTTGTGGAAAATTGTTGAAGACATTTTTAACAAGGTTAGCACAAAGTTTACAAGTCTTGTTTATGGTGTGTGGTGTGGGTGGTGAGCGAGCACATGACAGCATCAAAAGTATAGGTGTAAAAAATATGCCTATATGTGAAGGTGAAAAGGATAAATCCATCCAGGATAGGAGATTGATGTGATGATACATAAGAAAGAGCACATGACCAGCTCCGTGTGTGGTAGATTCCTTATGAGGTAAACACAGTGTGCACATGCAAAGTATGTGGCAGGAATATATAGTTGATGTGTCATTAACAGTGGGGTAATTAAGACTTGTGGAACGATAAAGTTGTTGGTTGAAACAAGGAAGGATTTATTGAACCCTAATCATTGATAACTAGTGTCATTAAAGATACGTGATTCATAATAGTAGTGGGTGATGTGGAGAAGTGTAGATGCATCATGTGTCATGTGAGTCAGCTGGTATGTTGGTAATTTCCTTATCGACATAAGCTCACATGACTTTGCTTTGTCTACATTTGTAAGTGCATTTGCACTGGGATATTGGAGGATTGCAGATTGCAGTTAAAGAAACGATCAACTTTAAAGAATGTGAATAAACGTTCTTCATTGTTGTGATCTGAAGAATCACTTTACATTTGAAAGAATCTCCCAGCAGCAGCAGTTTGCTGATAGCTTCAGTTTCTTCAAAGTTATTCAAACCTCTTGTTTTAATTCTTTAATTAGTTTGCTTTGGTCTGCCACCTGCTCTCAAATGTCGTTTTGATTAAAAAGAGGAAAGAACACAGTTGGTGGCCCTTTTGACAGGGTCATTCCATAACCCCTCGCTTATATGTCCACTGTTGTAGCTCTCGGTCACTTTTGTGAGGTTCATGGGCCCCGTTTAGTTTTCTACACGATACGCAACATAAACGAGCCTCAGTTTGTGAGCCAGTGCCCAGATTTAAAGTTTTGTTCTGGTTGTAAAGCTCCACTTTTGGAGGGTTACATCTCAACCGTGCAAACTGTGCAGAGCACTGCACCTGATCCTCCCCCTCCTCCAAAAAGACCTAGTGACGGGGATCATCATGATGATGGATCTCCTGCTGTAACCAACTCTCACAGCGCCCCGAGTGGATTCTCAGGTTCAAAAGGATTGAGAGCGTCAACATCTTCCCAGCAGCTATCCTCCATCGCTAGCACAAGTGCTTCTGGTGGATTTGTGAGCCGGGGCACATCAACAAACAATTGTGGTGGTATTGGTGGTGTCACAAGCTCAAGTACAACGGAACCCTCCGCAGGAACCAAATATTATTGCAGTCACAGCAATTACGATCACTCACACCTGTCACATCTCCAGACCTGCATTTCTCGAACACTTTCATGTGAACTGAGCCCCAGCAACTCTGTAGCTTTTACTTCCTCCGATATTTGGGTTATTGGAACAGCCTTTTCGCTCAAGGATTCTCAAGCCCGTGGGTTTCACAGACGATATTGTCTCATTTTTACATTTCTTCCGGAAGTACCTCAGTGTTGTCGGGACCCTGATACTGTGGACCAGGAAAGTGATTACGGAAACGGTGCTAAAGGGAACAGTAAATCTTCCAAAAAAGGAAAAGGTGGTCGCATGCCTCCTCCTCATCATCAGCATAGGCAAGGCTGCTCTTCGAGGGACGACTACTATTCCGACGGGGATTTTAAAGGGTATACTAGCTACTATGGAGGCTACCCATCTCTAGTCCCGTACTACGACTATATCACCGAAGAATTCTATAATATTGCCAGAAATCTCCAGTCTGAGTGTGACAAAGTTTATTTTAAAGAACAGTCTATATCACCATCAAGAGCGTTAAGACTCAGTACGTTTTTGGACGGTTCTGTGCCAGGATCATCCTTATCTGCAGGTGCCAGCTCATCCTTAGGAGGACACGGAAAGTCAAGCTCCAAGGTTTTCACAAGAAGCCACTCCACCGGAGCCAGGAGTTTACCCCTGCTTACTGCAAATCCTCACGTTTTTCTAGATTTGCATGAAAAGTTTGCCAAGATCCTCCACCATGTTGACTTGTAGCAGAGCGGCAGCTGCAGCTGTGTTCCGTAAGGGACACCCATTGCTGCAACGCCTTCCGTCGTCGTCGTCGTCGTCTTCAAAAACTTATTTCTTCAGCCTGAAGCCATGTGTTCAAAATTTAACGAATCAACAATGGTGTTTTATATCCTCGTCATCAACTACTACTACAGCCAATATAACTACTATTAATAATAATTATTATTATTACCAACAGCCTAGTCTTCAGACCATTTTTACGAAGAGGAGGAGGAATCACTGTTGTTCGCTCAATCATCACATCAGTTTTCATTATATCAATTCTATTCATCATTTTCATCAGTCAACTGCTGCCAGTGAGTTAACAAATGGCTCAATTACTACTAGCTTACGTCATGTAGATAATGATTCACGGAAGCCAGAGCTTTCCCCCACCACCACCACCACCACGTCTAGTAGTGAGTTAGATGATGGAGAGGAGGAAGGAGATGAGCTAGGAGGAGGAGTGGAGTTTGAGGACCCAGAAGATGAAAGATTGAACGACCAAATCTGGGACAAAGGGCCAGCGCTGCTACCAACTTTCAATGTGGGAGCATACGCTAACGAGTCGGAGAACGTTAAGAAGCTCATCCAGCTTGGAGTGGATCTTTCAAAATGGGAAGGGAGATATGGAACGATCCCATTACTGTACAAAAGCGACTTTGACACAACCATGCAGCCGATAATACAGTAAGTACAAAAAAAAATACCTAACACCTGGTTTTGTTGCGTCATTCGTTCGTTCGTTGTCCCCATTTTTTTCATCAATTTTCCATCCATTCCCTGTCTTTTTTTTTATAATGTGGTTGTTAAAGATAAGCTGATTACTATAACGTAATAATGATGAAAACTAAACTTTCATCTGCTTCTTTAGGTTTTTGATAGATGCTGGAGTTGAAGGCGCTGATTTGAGTAGAATCCTTAGTATGAACCCCTTCATTTTTAACGAAGATGTAAGTAACCTGAAGAAGCGACTGGAATATCTGAGATTGAAAAAATTTACTCCGAAATCTGTTTTGAACATGATTACCAGAAATCCTTATTGGCTGTCATTTAGGTAAGAGAACATTTTATATTTTTTAAAGAAAAACATTTTATCAACTTTAATGGTATTTTTTTTTCAGGACAGATTGTCCTTGTCTATAGCATTTGTTGAGTTTATATATGCTTATTTAGTATTTATAAAAACATTTCTAAAAAAAAGTCAAGTCACTAGTCACTGTCATTTCTTCCTGGGTTGGATACAATGTATTTTCCAATCTTGTGAACAACTATATAAGCTTCTTTTCTTGAAGCTATATATTTGTGGGCTAAGGAGAGGAAGAATAATGGGCAAACTGGTAATATATTCGTTGGTTCCTTTATATTTTGTACAGTGTGCCACGTATCGATCGCCGCCTTGGGTTCTACCAAACCTATTTCAACTTGACTGGTGATCAAGTACGAGAGCTAGCAAGTGCTGGCACTAGTGGGCCTAAACTAATAACTTACCATTTGGGACGTGTTAAAGATGTCACGTTCACAATCAAAGAGGAAATGGGATTCACTTCCGAGGAAATCGTTAAGCTTCTCCTCACGCGACCTAGAATCTGGAAAGAAGGTTTGATTATACACTAAACTTATTATACCATTGCCATCAACCGTGTACTGCTGTTACTGTTCTCTTTTACTTTTTGTTGTAAATCTTTTTAAAAGTGATGCGGAATGGTGTTGTACTCTCAACATTTTACTTTTTCTTCAACTTTGTAAATTCTCTGACAGATTTATTTTGTTCATCGTAACTCTGTGTGTAATAAAAGGCTTTTCTCTCCCTGAATCTTATAGTTCCGGTATCACTAGTCAAGCGGTTTGATTATCTCCATAATGAGGAAAACTTTTCCCATGCTGACTTTATGCGATGTCCAATGTTATTTCTATCTCGGGAAAGAAGAATGAGAGACCGGATTGGATTTTTGAAAAAACTTGGCCGTGCTCAATTTAGTCCAGAAAAGCCTAACTATATTTCCTCTGAGATGCTATGCACAGGTACTGACCCAGAATTCGCCACAGAGGTAGCCAAAGTCGGAGTTATAGAGTATAATAATTATCTCAAGACTTTGTGAACAAAATTAATGTTTTTTTTTGGTTTTGATTTCAACTGGTACTACTATTGACTATTGCATATGTGTATGAATTCCTATTATTACGTATCTTATTTATAAAAGGTTAAAAAATTATGTTGCGTGATTGCAGTTTGCAAAGTAAATGAGACTCATGTGAAAAGTATTCATCATTGTAAGCAAATACTGTTATATTTATTATTATTTTGATTAAATTATTTAATTTCAACATTATCAGAAATTTATACTCTTATTGAACTTTTATAGTTTAATGTATATCAAACGTTGTATTTATTGTTGTGGTGTGTTGTTGACTGATCATATTTATATTATTATCATTTAATGTTTATGCGATTCGGAAGAAATCAATCTCCATTTGTAGGCCTAAATAAAACTATTTGGTGAGATGATAGGATTATTAATGTACTATGTATGTACGTATACTAAATTAGATGTAGTTTGTTAAACAACTGGTAATTTGTGTATGTATCAACCAACGGTAATAAGTAATTTAGTAATGTAACAAGAACGCAGTAAATACAGATTGTTTGTGAGAAACATGTTTGAAGGGAGAAAATTTTCACAAACTACTATGCAAAAGCATCTAACCAAAAACTTTGGATGAATCTTATAACGGTAATTAGTGATTAGATCAGAAGAAAATACGACACATTATTTGTGTTTTGGGTTTCAGTTAACGATTCGATACGAAATTTAAAAAAAATACTGTTGTGATACATAACTGCTATAAAAAATGTAACTTATGCCCAAGCTCTTTTGACTTGACGGTAAGTTCATTTCACATATAGCATTATTTAAAGCAAGGGAGAAAGTATGTAAAATGTAAATCTCTTCAACGATGCATTATATTATAATTGTGACATGATGTGTCTTGACAGAAAAAAATACTACATTTATCCTACAAAAAAATATCAGCAAAGCCACAATTAATGTGAATTCGACCATCAACTTTAAAACTTTAGAGGATTTACTTGTACTACTACAAGAAGCTATGCTGTTTTGCATGGATTCTTAGTAATTTACCAAATCAGGGAATTTTCAGAAACGAATAACAAGTAAGGACTATAAGGACTAATCAAACTTAGAGATATACTATTCACACATACGAAAATCGAATAACTAAACCATATTATACCACCATGTCTTTTTTATTAAAAAAAAGTATCATCATAAAATTGTTAACAATGCTATATATACCAGATTTTTATTTCATGTTGAATTTTATCTAGACTGCACAGGCTATACTACATTGTACGTGTAGGAATCACTAGAGAGAGAAATGAGAGAAAATTGTCCAACGAGTACTGCAGAGCGTGTAAAATATATAGTACTATAACTATAAGTATTTAAATGGAAAGGTACAGAATATTAAACACGTTACAAACTATTTAGTCTATACAATATACCAATACCGATTAAGATATGATTGCATTACATTACAACAATAATGTAAAAACCACTACTCTCATGAACAAACCTTATTATACGTACGTATATATTTGCGTAGCAGTGATTGTTACGGAACTAGGATGAATTATACTAGACAATATAGACCATGTCGTGTCAATAAAATAAAAATTAAAACTATCAAAAAAAATTAGCATGTCCAATTAAAAACTGTGTATATGTGTGGGCGATATGCGATATTGCTATTGAAATACTAATGACTTAAAATGCCAAAAAAATTAATAAATGATGAAAGTAGCACAGTGTAAAATAGTAGGGCTCGACCGGGATTTGAACCCGGGACCTCTCACATATTCGAGTTAAGAACACGAGGACTTGCGCCCGAAGCGAGAATCATACCACTAGACCATCGAGCCATGGTAAGAGACTCGTGCTTAAATACTCCATTGCATCAGAGTACAAGGTTGTGTAATAATGAACAAAGAGATGGAGCATAAGCTTTATATTTGCATTGCTTGCAATGCCCCATAATTACAGGGGCATGTCGTGGGAGAACAAAATTTCCAACAAGAAGGCAGAAATTTCTTCGCAATTTTCACATTGGATTGTAAATATACGTAAGACTTAATTGAATTCATCGAAATCAGTTGTAAACACTGGGAATGAATCTTGTAAATTTGGTAAAAATTGAGCAATTTACAATCATTACTACTTGAGTTTGACTGTATGCTAAGACAGTTAGTGCTTAGGTCTAATTTAAGCTAATCCCTAACCTTCTTTTACAACTGATAACGATACTCCACTCTGTCTGGCGTAGTGAGTTTGGAAAGGTAACTTCAGTTGTAATAATCACTGCAGACACATAATCTTAATTAATTTGTGACATCCAGAACAACAAAGTGTTTTTATGTCGCCACATCTCACATGAATTGAATGTTGATTGTTATTTGCTTGCAGTTATTCGCCATCGAAAATGCCTGTTCCTGGTGGATACTATCAACAACAAGGACCCTCATGTTTTGATAGGGTAAAGACGGGCTTTATGCTCGGCTTCTGTATTGGAATGGCTTCAGGTGCAATATTTGGGGGATTCAGCGCATTGAGGTTAGGCTAAGGGTATTTTCAAAAAAAATCTTGTAATGCAATGCACTGAATTTACGTAGAGGTTATGATAATATTTGTTTTGTTATTTAGGTATGGCGCAAGAGGACGCGAACTAGTTAATACCGTCGGTAAAGTGATGCTCCAAGGAGGAGGAACTTTCGGAACGTTTATGGCAATTGGTACTGGAATAAGATGTTAGTAGGGAAATTCTGTCAGATGCTAATACAGCGGATTTTGTTACTAAAAATTAATTTGTTCAGTAGTTAAGATTTGACGAGATAATAGTCATAATGTTACAATTAAAAAAGGTTTTATTGACTACTGCGTTACAAATATTTTCATTTAATAATATACCAGAAATATATAGTCATAACCTTAAGTAGCGACAGCAGTTTAAAGTTAATGGTGAACGTATACAAACAAACAAGAAACATAAAGTAAACCAATGATGTAGTGCTGACCCGTAAATGCTAAATGAAATATATTTAATAAACTCATTTTCATTTACAACTAAACATTAGATTTCTTCCTGAGATTAAAGCTTACGTCCTCACTTTAGGACAACTGCTAGCTAACTACCCTACTTCTACTTAAACTAAAAACAGGTTCATGACTATCATAAACTGATACGCTGAATATTCGCTAAATCTAAAATCTAAACAATGTATTATTTTTACGACAACAAAGAATCGTATATCACTAACCATCACTTGAGCCTTCTTCAATTATGGTGCGTACATACGAACCAAGGGGTAGATTTTCTTGAACGCCAATTGCACATCCGCTTCAGATTTTCCTCCTGTCATCAGTACAGAGCCGGTAGCAAATATGATAATTTTTAATTTTGGATACTCCAACGGGATCACTAGTCCTGGAAACATTTCTGGCTCATAACTAGAAATAACATCAATATAAACACAAACACATTGTATGCATTTTTCTATTGTACAGTAGTGGTAAACTTTATTAACAAATGATGTACGCTTACCTAAGCGGTCCAAATAATTTGTTCTTGCACAACTGATTGAGGCGCACACGAAATTTTAAGGAACAGGAAGCCGATATGTTCTGAATCTCGAAATTACAAACCCGAGCTCGGTAACCAAACTTGCTTATTAGGCGGGCGTACTTTCGACAAGCTTGCCGACATTCCTCTTCAGATCTGGCTCCGGCCACAATTAGTCTACCACTAGCAAAAATTAATGCAGTAGATTTCGGCGTACGAATTCGCATTATCAACGGAGCAAATCGTTCAGGATTGTACTCAATGTTTCTCGAGTCCAAAGCAATCATTTTAAGATCCAGTACACATCCAACGGAAAAACTAGCAACAATCGATCTGTAAAATAATTACAACAAAAAAATGTAACACTGGAAAACAAAACTAACCTAACTAAACCAAATTTGAGTGGAAAAAAAGACGAAAAAAAAATAACCCAAATTAATATTTTCACTTCAATGACTTACAAAACGTCAGGTGTTAAATCTGGCACAGTAGCATCTTTCTTGGTCCAAGGTAGAATCGAATTATCCATTACTTGGTCCGGTGCAATGGGCGTCAATTCGTAGTGCCACAATGTCTTGAATTCCCAGTCTGGAGGACCCCCTGGTTCTCCCTTGCCAGTACCCATTACGTAGGGCGGAAGATTGTTGTAGTCAAAGTCGAACTCCTCAAGCTCCGCGCTTACACCGCCAGGTTCCACATAGCGAGCATATGGATTCTGGAGAAAAAAAATGAAACACACGAATCATGATTAACAGCCATATATTAGCGTATGAGAGAAATAGTTGTATTAGATCATTAAAATTACACACCTTAGATCCATGTGGCATGATTTCATGAACCGGATACTCTAGCTCAGCCAGTCTGTCGGTATCAGCATCTTTCAAAACGTCAGCGATTTCATTTGCAGTTCCCAAAATCCGATTTTTATGAACTTCTGCTGCCCTTTGCTTCCAGTTTTCAATGGAGTAATCATTTCTGTCTATAAATTGCAACCCGGGAGTAGGTTTCCGCAGGTCCTCAGCAATAGTTCTAGAACGTCTAACTTTCTTACGCTCCGATCGAAAATTCTTGGAGCTGCCTGGAGTTGCAGGTGGAACACCTTCAGAAGCTGATTCCTTTGTAGAAGTGCTAGTTGCAGTTGCAGCAACGCGAGTCTTTGTCGCAGTTACAGGTTGATAATCCGGATCCAATTCTTCCTCCGTCTTTCGTTTATTTGCGATCCTTTGGGAAGCTCTTCTGCAAAACTCTGGTACTTCCATCTTCAATCCTGCTTTCACCACCAAAAATGATGGATTGATATTGATGAAAGTTAAACGTTGAAAGTATACTCAAAATACACCTTCAACAACCAAACGCTGAAAAAAACACAATCATGCAATATCACTATATCAGGTACTGCAACTGTGTAAAAAGGAACGAAACATCGTATTCTGTTTGGTGATTTCTCGCTGATGACAGGTGACTAACCTTGAACCTTATCAACTGATGATCCGATGAAATTACAGTTTTCCAACTTTCCGTTTCGTGTGTTGAATAAATAAATATCCTGTTTTAAAAAAAAAAAGTTTCCCAACACTCAATACTTTTATCTGCCTGCAATCTAGTCCCCTCTACTTCACTCGTACAGTCAACTTAGCCAAACTAAATTTGAATGCCTTAAATTTTAAACTCTTCCTTCCTTAGCTTTAAAATTCAAAAAGTAATTTGCAACGAACAATTATTGATTCTTAAATTCTTACTCCCTCAATCAATCAATCCACATTAATATTCCAGCCACTTAAATAATTCTAAAATTATGCCTAGGTAGTAAGCTCAAAGCTGAAAACTTGTTCACGCTAAAATGACACAGACTAGAGTACACTGAGTACAGCAACCTTCCACGTTTTAAGTTTGCGTTTTGCTTTTTGCCTTACAATTTACACTGGGTTGCAAAACTAACTCAATCTTCAAAGTTCAATCTTAGCCATCTAAGAAATTTATGCAAGGAAATAAAAAAGTTGGACCAAACTCATACGATATGACGAAAAAATGTAAATGAGATGAAAAAATGAAGAGATACGGCGAACGGTGGATTGAAGGTGTCTTTTTACATAGACGACGCTCATGTGCGCAGGTACTGTATGTGTTATACGTAGGATGAGATAGACAGCATGCAAATACATTGGTTCATGTTAATTATTCAGACCTTTTAGAATATTTGCATTTTTTTAAAACTTAAACGCTTCAATTATGTGGAGTACACTGAATTATATAAAGTCAGCTTTTATTTAAAACTTTTATGATAGTTACAACGAAAACATGTCCACAACACTTAATCCTTAGCAAATCGCAATACATATATGATAAGAAGGAAGAATTTAACTTAAATAATGAAAACAATGCCTTCGCTGACGACAACTTTCCCTTCCGTATTCATCTTGGCAATTCCAGCTTCTGTTTCAGTCTCTTCAAACTCCTGCTGCTGCATGGCTTCGACAATCGTTGGCATTGCGAGAGAATCTGCTCTTTCGTTGGAGAACATGGATGATAGCCGTTTAACAAACAATTCATACCTATATGGGGGAAGACATACAAATTCTCGTTTTAGCAAGTACACAAATAAAATCTTGTGAATAATATATTCAAGTGAAAGATATCAACCAACAAAATTACCTGCTATCGGAAATCGTTCCAGAAGCAGCAGCAGACGGCTGCTCACTTTCTTCCGTGTCCATCTCTTCAGAGTCAGGTTGACCTTCCTGCCTGTTTGCAGCTCTTCTCAATTCTCTTAAAGTTCCAACTGCTTCTTCTGTATTGTTTTCAAGGTCGTACTGGTCTGTTGAATCTGGTGGCTGTTGTCTGCTTCGCTTCGGTCTTTGTGACCCCCCTTCACCATTATTACCATCATCATCATTACCACCCTCATTTCCTGAATCTCCTCCATCATCTTTACCATCCCCAGCACCACCTTCTTCGTCACTTTCATTTCCTGCTCGTCTTCGCTTCTTTTCCTTTTCCATTACCTTACGGAACACTGCATAATGAATCAAGTCTATTGCAGATTGTGCATCTTCCCTAGTTATCAATTTTGACATTCTGGCTTTCGCATGCGCAGTCGATAGACGGATCAAAGTTTCCAAGGTTCGAGCAGTAACTGGCTGGGTGCGACCCATGCCTTCCAAGTCATTGTCTTTTTGGCGAAGCTTTGTGTATTCATCCGCAATCACACGGGAAGCTTCAGAAGATAGAACTGGCTTAATACACTTGGCAATGTGGATGTACTTTTTCATAAACTCCATTGAGAGCAATTTATCCCTGCAATTCACACGTAATACAAGAATAATTAGTAATTAGCACCAGCCAACAAAACAGGATCATTAAGTAATTGTAATACTCTACAAAACTAGTCAATTTACCTCCTTCCACGACGTCCATGAAGTAGAGGATCGTGTTTTTCATAGGTAGATGTCTTTTCATTGCCCTTGCGTTGCTCTTCTTCCAAATCAGCGGTACTGAGTGTCTGATCATTTTCAAAAAGTGGAGTTGCTTCACCATCTTGCTCACCAGCATTTCTAACCCAAACAAAAATACAGTTGTTAAATCCATTGTTAAAAAAGCCTGGATTCCTGATAGTTATTAATGAGGCGTCTTGGATAATTATATACTAACATCAAGATTAAAGGTATTAATGACGCTTAAACACTAACCTAAAACGATGTATGCGAAGTACGTGATCAGCTATGGTTCTATCCCTTTCCTGCTCAACCTCATCCAACACAGTAAACAGTAAATCGAAACGGGACAGCAAAGAATCTTGAAGTCCAATATTCTCCATTGGTGTCTTGTACGAATCGTACTATCATAATTGTAATAAAATAATAATGTTAACTCTTGCGTAAGTAGGTATTTATGATTTTGAATAATAATAATTTGAGTTAGCATTTAGCATACCCTTCCGTAAACAGGATTAGCAGCTGCAAGCACGGCAGTTCGGGCATTCAATCTTGCATGAATTCCTGCCTTGGCAATGGTCACTCTACCCTGTTCCATAACTTCATGAATAGCTGTTCTATCTGCATCACTCATCTTGTCAAATTCGTCAATACAAACGATTCCACGATCAGCCAAGACCATGGCACCAGCCTCCAATCGCCTATCACCAGTTTCCATATCCGTAGTGACAGCTGCAGTCAAACCAACACCAGATGAACCACGACCCGTTGTCATTATCACTCTTGGAGCCACGTTTGCAACATATCTCAACATTTGGGATTTGGCCACACTGGGATCTCCAATGAGTAAAACGTTGATGTCACCCCTAAGACGAGTGCCATTGGGAAGAACCTTTTCCACGCCCCCAAGTAAAAGGCATAACACAGCTTTCTTGATTTGTTCGTGGCCATAAATTGTGGGAGCTAATGATTTTGCCAACACTTCGAAAGGATTGGCAGTTTTGGAAAACTTTTTGCATTCCTTAACATCATCCACATTGATGGTCAGATTAGCATCCTTGGATAGTTTTGTGACTGAATTTCCAAGTACCATAGTCCTAAAAATATTTTAAAAAGCACAAAGTAAAAAAATGATTATTTAATCAGACCAAAGCAGACTAGCATAAAATAACATTGCTTTTGGGTTCATACCTGAAGATGCCAGTAGTAAATCCTCCCTGTTTGCCAGGAAGACAACGGTAAACTCCAACAATCAAAACCCTGTCACCCGGTTTGCACAAGTCTACCAAATCATTATCCAGAAAGATATCAACAGATCGGGGAAGCTGTCCTGTTGGTGCTTTCTCCGGCATTTCCTGAATGGTCAAGGTTTGATGATCGCGGTATCTGGACAAGCCATACTCAGTTTCCAACAAGTTGCCATCGTCATCCTTGGTGGGATAAATGTTTACAGATGGGAAAACGTCAAAGCTGGTAATGTCATTGTACTTTCTTTCCATTGATTTCTTTGTAGCAGGACAGTAGTGAACACTACGGACGACTTTTGGTCTAATAATTGAGCACTTTGTGACGATTCCCTCAATGCACACAGTATTTCCAAGATGTCGTGAAGTCAAGCTTCTTGGAGTAACATGCTTGGCCCCGAAACTTCCTTCAAACCCTATATAAAACTCATCATGGCTTTTGGCATATTCCGAGTCAACTGTAGCAACCACTTCCCGAACAGCCTTCATTGCAATTGGCATTTCATCAAACCCGTTATCCAATAGCCTTGAATATTAAAAACAGTTACAGACAAGAGTAACTCACTGTTACAGCCGCTTAAATGTTAAAGCAAAAGGCGGATAGTAATAGACAAGTTTACTCACCGATTACACCTTACAGGGAAACGTTTTCGCAAATCATTGATGTTGATGATAAGTCGTTGAGAAGACTTTCGGACCATGTCCTTAATTTTTTCTATGTATATCCCCTGGTCATTCTACAACCCAAATTATATGTGAACCAACATTATTCCCAGATTCATATAAACTACTAAGTGACTGTGAGATGAGAAAGAATTTTAAGCATGAAGTAGGAAAACCAGCTTGCTCGCTTGCTCCTAAGAAACTTACAGTGTCATCAATGAACTCCACATACTCCCTCTGAATATCTAACTGAAGCCTCGTTTGATCGTCATCCATGATTAGTGTTGTTTTGTAAAAACTTCAGCGGAAGGTCCTTAACTGTTTCGCAGGTCCTGAAGTGTTTCACGGACTGACTGATAATGCTTTCAACTTTGTCTCTACTGTGGTTGACAGAAGTGCTACCTGCTACGCCCAAACAAACAATATATAAAGATTTCGTAAATGTGTTTGATTGAGCATGTCAAATGAAAGGAGCTTCTACTTTTACACAGTTGAGACTGTTGAGAGTTCTTGTTAAAACGCTACAAAAGAACATTCAACATTAGCATTGCTTACCTTATCTTTGTCCTTTCCAACTAAAATACCAATATAATTAGCTAGTTTTATTTAGTTCTTTTTGCAAAATTCTCCACAAACACATCGATTAAATACGTGTGTATTTGTATCTTTTCTAGTCAAGTATGATCTGCTCTTTCTTTCTCTCTTGTCAAATTCTTTGTTCTTTTGTTGCGAAGAGTTCATATTTTTGTATGCTTTGGGCATATCCATGTGTGCATTTATGTGCCGGGAGGATCTATGTTATCCACCCGTCCCGCTTTATTTTCGTGATCCACAGTCTCATGAACTGAAACAAATGGACAGCATAGGCATTCAATAATAGTAGTCAAAAGTTAGTGTATATCCCATTGCCTATCCGTAATATATACTTTTTTGTATTTATCAGAAATATGCATAAGATTCCTTCAATGTATTTTGTGAAGAAGAGTCGAGTATCAGTATGCCCAAAACTACTTTTTTACAAGTTGCGTGTATAAAGTAGGAATCCTATGTTTTAGTAGATCTCTTTCTTACTCAATCCTCGTCATTCTTTTAATGCCCACACATGCAAATACGGATGACTAGATGCTATGCCACATAAGTACACTTTTTAAGCGTAACGTTACATTTCCTTAAAGTTGTTAGTTGAAACCTCTTTCTGATTCTGACATTTCTCACTTGACTTTTGGGGTGCTTTTGACTTGCATGACTTCTTGCAACTTACATACATACATACATATAATATGCATACATTCATACAGAAAAGTCATAATAAAGCATAAAATATTAAGTGATGTGTCTCTACTTAACCTAACGTGTTCTTGCAACAATACCCATAACAAATGCATCTACTCAAAAGGTACAATTGACGGTATTATTATGTAGTAAAGTATATACGGACGGACAGTTGCAATTTGGTTTTGGTGTTTTTGGTCGTGGTCGAGTCAGTTTTTATACACAAGGCAGGAGAGGAAATGGTTATGCTAAAAATCGATTGAAATGCTGCTGTAAAAAAGCTATATAGCAAACACATCATATCATACATACAAATTCTCATACTTACAACATTCAAGTTGCAAAAAAATGCAAGTCAATTGAACTCACAGCAAAGTTCCACACGAATGACCGATGATGCGAATGATGGCCAAGTCATAAAAGTACAATAGCTAGAAAGAAGGTAGATCATAGATCAGATTCAGATTGAACTAAAGTATTTTCTAAAATCTAGTTTATTGAGGTTGGGTGTTGCGCTCCGTTTACACAAGTCAACCAAATTCTGAAATCCTAAATTGTTTGGCTTGCACAGAAGAATTTGATTTGATTTGATGCATTTATTTGTCAGAAAGTGTGTGAAGCGAATAGAGTGAAGTCAAGAAAAAAGTGTGATGTGATGAAGTTTTCTCTTCCTTGTCATCCCAAAATTCATTTTTGTGTTGGACGTGTACCTAAAACAGCTGACGTGACATAGATTCGGTGAGTCAAAAAACTTTTTACTTAAATGCTTTTTAATTTGAAGCCAGGTTCGTATGAATTATGTATGATTGGTTTTTGGCTAGCATACTAATGTCGAGCCGTGAGCCCTGCATTTCATTCATCTCAAGAAGATCGGCATCAAATTAAATGGCTTGTTCAGTTTAATGTTTTTGTAAGTGTTGCTTGTTTGGGCAGTCAAGCTTCGATGGTTTGATAGTTGGAAACCTTTGACCTTGTTTTATATCCGAACTTTTCGTTTCGCCTTTAGTTAAATTGGAAAGTAGCTTGCAGTCAGTACAGTTTCATGCGAAGAAAGCAAAAGTAGTCAGTAGTACGGAAATCAAAGGGAATATGGGAAGGGGGCATTATAAGATATGAATTGTTGTTTAACAAAAAAACTAATGACATGCCATACTGTTCTAATCTAATATTTTCCTTCTTAAAAAGGCAATAATTATTTCTCTTTCATCTTCAAGCAGTTCAATTTATAACCTAAATGTGGGTATGATGTAATATATATTCATTTCAGTCAGGAGATTTTCATTACCTTGATCTTGCAAGATCCAAGATCCTGGTTTGATTTGATTTTGCATGACGTTCGATTTATGGTAAACTAATCTACATGTGTGGTAGGCTTCTTTCCACGGCATGCAAATAAAAAGCTAAGAATTTCATGATCACTCCGTACCGTGGGAAAAAAAATCTTTAGCACGATAAGGAAATGAAAATTGTTTTTATAGCCAAACCGAGCACTACTTAATAATGTCTTCTTTTTCACATGGAGGAAGTTTCAGACAATCTACTATAACGCATCACTCATCCTGAATGAAGCGTGCTTGTTATTTTTCCAGATAGATATGAATAGATAGAATATAAAGTTCCATTATGCAACCGTAACGTAGCCTATTAAGGAGTGATGTGCTAATAGCGTGAAGTTAAGTATAGTATAAACTGATATAACTATATCAGTACAGAAACGAGATAAAAGGAGAGAAGGAAATCATAAAATCCAGTCTCCAGCTTTCACTCACATTCTTGTCAGGTTAAATTTTAGGTACATTATCGCAAAGGCAACTTATCCGTTTGTAGCTTGCCGATTGCCGATTATATGAGAAATGATGCTCCAAAGACAAAGATAAAAGGAGATTGATGAAGAGAAGGGCAGAATGAATATGAAAATGGAATCTGCTGGTTACATACTTGGTGACTAGCATTTCTTGGTCTTAATGTCTTGATTGCTTTTGCCTGCATGCATAAAATTACTGGAAATGATTCATTTGAATCAAATGCCTGTAAGTCAGAGAACTATTAAAGTCACATTCCCATGTAACTTGTTTTATTTATCTTTTGATAACATCAACATACATAACATCCAATCATGCAACTGTGTTTTATTTGCTATTCCGTTCCGTACTCACTCATGTCCTCATCAAACTTGTAGTTTAATACTACTTCAAAATATTCATTGCATCACATATTCCCTTGTCTGAAAAAATGCATAACACATATTAGGAGGTGGTTGTCAAATCAAAAGCCATATACTTACTTTGCTGGAGAGGACAAAAGACTTTATCCTGTCGCCGACTACTAGTCTTAGCCTGAACAAAGTTCATTTAAAGATTGCCCATGTTGTTGATGTTTCATTTTTTACTTTATAGGTATGGTATGATAATGCGACCAGGGCACGGGACCTATAAGTTATTCTTGAAGTGAGTCTCAGAGGAAGCGCAAGCCAGTCTGTGTCGGTTTTTTCCAGTGTTGCGAATGTTGCGATCTTGAATGGACCTAAAGTTTGATACTGAAGAATAGTCTTTGTTATTCAATCAAACCACACTTAACTTTTAAAATGCTTAGTGTTTTAATTCACGCGTCCGGCGTGGCGTGTTTTGGATACGCACTTTATTATGACCTTTTTCACGTTCATTTGCCAGCCCATATGGCAGAAAGTGCTGCATTTTCTGCCATGAAAGCTTTCCCTGGAAAATGGAAGTATTTAACTGTTTGGGACATAGTATGTTACAATTTAATATACCATCATTTCTCCATTTTTATCATATAATGAAATGTATCCATTTGTAATAATACGTACTTTGATTTTTAGGTTCTGCAATTAGTTTATCATTCAGTTGGCTTGGCCAATGATTTATTTGGATCAAGTGAGATTGCCTCAAAGCGACAGTCCTCTTTACAGCGTTTTCGTGACGGGTTATTCGCCAGTTGGGCATTCCCAGTTGGATTGGTATGTAACATTATATGACTCCATTATATCACGCTTTGCTTACATTTGCACGTATGTATGTATGCATGTTAAAGTCAAATGTGAAAGCTTTTTATGTAGGATACGTTTATTGTACATTTTACTGCATTATATATGATTTCATTCACAGAATTCATTTTAATTATAATTAGTATACTTATTCTTCCACGCACCTTTCTTTCTTTTCTTTAGTAGTTTTGTTAATGTTGATTTGCTTACGGAGCTGTGTATTTGCTGTGAATAATGTTCCTTATGATACTGAGCTTTCACTTTCCTGTTCAAACAGTTCGTTTCAACGTCTTTCTGGGGTCTCTACGCACTTGATCGGGCACTTGTATTCCCAAAAGAATTGGATGCATTTTATCCAGCTTGGCTCAATCAAGCCGTGCATACAGGTCCCGTTGCGTTCTTGATGCTGGAACTGTTG
The DNA here is from genome assembly GCA_964034955.1 of Orchesella flavescens. NCBI lineage: Eukaryota > Metazoa > Arthropoda > Collembola > Entomobryomorpha > Orchesellidae > Orchesella > Orchesella flavescens. The sequence continues at coordinate 5,811,575 of OZ035955.1, forward strand.
ACGGTTCCGAAATTGTTTCCTGGTCGAGTATGCACTCTAAGCGCAAATGTTGGTTTCAGTCTGACCTATCTTGCATGGTAAGGAATATGTATGTGTGTATAGTGTAATGTATATATACTTCGTACTTTCTCTTTCTTAATCAACGCTTGATAAAAACCATATATATATAATAATACTTCAGGGTTTTTCATACTTACGGTTTCACTAAATAATGTATCATAATATTCTTTATAGCCTATTCTATCGTATGTTAGTTATTATTCAAGGAAATACTGTCCTTTTTGTAGTATAACTCCAAATATTATTATTGGCTTTTTCTAATCATCTAACCCTAATCGTTGAGACTTGAGAGTGGGTTTAATTTTGCGCATCTAACGTGTTTATTGTTTTGTTACTCATTTTAACGCGAAGTTCGTAGGTATTACCTTTTGGGTAATGTTCATCTTGGACAGAGAACTTGTGTTTCCAGTTTTGTTAGACACATTTTTTCCACTTTGGTTAAACCATGCAGTTCATTCAGCTCCTCCATTATTTGTATTATGTGAAAGCATATTAATATGCCGTGGATATCCACGATCGATATTAGGGGTTCCAATTCTGACTGGAGGAGTGGCTATCTACTTATCTTGGTACATGAAATGTTTACGTTATCAAACCATTTTTTTGACAGGCCATACTTTGAGTGTTTTGTTTGCGCTCGAATTCTATCTTTAGATATTTTAAAGCATTTTTTACTTCCTTTTATGTTTAGGATAACATGGGTCTATAGTCAAAATGGCGTTTGGGCTTACCCCATTTTGGAGGTGTTGAACAATGGTCAGCGAGCCGTTTTCTTCGGTACGTGCTGTTTATCTATCGTTGGATTCTACTTTTTGGGAGCGAAGCTGAATCAATGGAGATGGGGTAAGGAGTTTGATATTTATTTTTATTATAGCATTTTCAATTATATATTAATATAAAACATCAGATCAGAGATTTAAAAATCTACAACTCATATTTTAGGTTCTGAGGATTCTAAACCCGTCTCAGGGAAAGCAAATGGAGCCAAAGCAAAGAATGCTGGAAAAGGAAAGAAAAAGGCCAAACTTACGTAAATTTGCAAAACATTCCAGTTTCGTATCATCACATCGTATAATCATAGTAGCTTTAAATGGTGCAATGACAATTTTTTGTTATACTGTACTTCAACAACTCATTCCTCTAGTTAACTATTTGTTCCATTTTTAAAGAGATTGGTGGTCAGTGTAGTTTTCAAGTTTATATGCCGGCATATATTGCTCAAATCCTTACTGCCATATATAATTGTGTCATCATGGCGTAATGATAATGTTTTTAAATAGAACATTCCCTATATTTTGAATCATCGCAGTATTGGTTCGTTTTTACTGATAGGATAATTTAGCATTCTGCCACTCACTTTTAGTAATTCCTAATGTAGCAATCAAATAAGTGCTGTATTACGTAGGATAGAATATACAAAAATAGATTAATATAATCCCTTCTACTGCAACAAGCTTTAAATACACGTTTTATGGTTGTGAAAAATAAACTTTGTGTTATGTTATTTCAATGTGTCATATATGATTTTGAAATTATAAATATGGTTAAAGGTTATTATGATTCCGTTTTTCGTTTAAATATTTATTTATTTGCGATATGTACAAAACAATAAAACTTAAAATCCTGTTGAATACTAAACTTAACTATTTACTTATCGTTATACTGATTTAGTTTCTTACATTAAAAAAGTCAGATCTGTTGAGAATTATTGGCTACACAGATTGTCATTGCATGTCTGATACACGGTTACACTACATAATCTGCTGTATAAAACCTAGTCTAAAGACTTCATCTACAAATACAAGTATTAAGTAGTTACTCTAAAACTTAAAAAGTAAATGTTTGTGCGTTGTGCATGTGATTCCTAACTACATCACATGTCATTGCAGATCAAGGAAAAGCTATGACGGAGTAATACCACGGTTGTGTAATACATATAATACAATATATAATGCACAAACAGTCATTTTATAAGGCAAGTGAGATTCTCATTATCAGTCGTAGACTCCAGAATGCAAAGACTAAAGTCACATTGATTTGATGATCACCGTATAAACGCTGCCTGACTGAAGGCACATTGTAGATAATCTCTTACAATCAGGCACATAACAGTAATATATAGGATACGATCACTACGATAAAAGCTTAAATACGCAGTAATGGCACGGATAACTTTTTGCTTATCCTAATCCAACATCTTCAATGATTTGGGCTTAAATAGGCGAAAGTAACTTAAGGACTGGATCTTCTTCAGAAAGGTTTTTCTCTGTTTGACAGTCAGTGTCCTTTCCATCTTTCTTTGATTTATCTTTCTTGTCTTTTTCCTTCTTTTTCGTCGCAGACTTCTTGGTTTGAGTTCCAACCTCAAGTAAGCTTACCAAGCTCGATTGTGTTGCTTTGTCCACTGACAATGTGTTTGAAAATTTTTGCTTCCCAGTTTCTGGGAAAATGGGTAGTTTCTCGAAGCTTGTTTGCGTTTCACCGTTCATCATGTAAATCTTTGCTGGTGACTTCATTGCTGGCTGCAAATTGTTTTGTATTGCGTTTCCCTGAGGTTCCTCACCGTTAAACCTTAGTTTTTTGTCAATTAGTGCGGTTATTGCTGGGAGAATCTACAATTTAAACACATTATTATATGTAACAGAGGAGTACAAAACAACACTATCATCAAATCAAAACTCAAGTCAATTCAAGTCATCAAAACCAAAATATCTATACCTGAGAACCACCGTTGCTTTCTAAAGAAGAAGAGCTTCCAGCGTTTCCTCTCCTCCATGGATAACCCCAAACTTTTCCGCTCCTACTTCTCTTTGACATTCGGAACCAATGGTCTCGTCTACTCCTAAAGCGCACAGATAAAATTGATAAGGAAAGGTTAAAAGAGTGCACATCATAAAAATTCAAATGTAAAACGATCAAACATTAATTACAACCTACTTTTTGTAAACACTTCGGTCATAAATTGAACCAGAACTTTGGAGATTTCGAGCAGCCAACTCTGACATATTAGAGTCGCAAGATGGGCGACGTGAATCCTCCGATACACAAGAAACTGAATTAGAGGAATGAGGTGGTACTAAAGCCCCTCGCCGAGACAATAGGTGCGGAAGTGCCGCAGCCCACTCACTATTTATGTCATCTGCATCAGTTCCAGTATGATTTAGTTGTTGGGATTGTTCCAAGTCATTTTTACACAAGTGTGTTGGGTCAAGTAACTTGTTGAATCCCATTGGATCGTCATGTGTACTCTGCAGACTTAAACTCAGCCGTCCTTTGGCTGGCAACTGATGTCGCTTGGAGAAAGCTTGAGAGATCAAACGGTGCTTTTGCATATGAGGCTGAGCAGCATCGGATTCATCCGAATCGCATCTCCTAAAATAATATCGTATTGTACATCTAGAATTCCGTAAAACTTTTGCTATTTATCACACATAGCAGCTGATGCCAACCTTTTAACATATCTGGTCCACGTTCTGAGTGAAGCTGAGGTCCAGGCCCAAGACGACATCAGAAGACCTCCCAAGAAAAATACAACAACGTTTCCAACAACTAACGAGACGTCAGCTTTCTCAGAGAGCTCACATTCCGCCACATCGAGAAGTTTCATTTTACAACTGTAGTAATAATACAGGATAGCATATTAGTTAACACATGAATGCTAATCAATAACAAATGATTTCCTAACTTTGTGCTTACTAAAAGTATTCTTTGAGAGACTTTTCCCAAACCGGCTTTGCACCCATCAACTTAATCTGAAAGACCAGGGATGATACTACAATTGCTAGCAATGCCAGACTAAAAATAGCTACTCTGGTGGCGTTAGACTTGATTTCAGCACGTCCTTTCTCAGATATAAAATCAGATGAAGATAAGGATACACTTAATAGTCGATAAATTCCTCGCCAAAAGTAAAACATCATCACAGAGCATGCTATTCCTATTGGAGCAATCAATAGAGCAATTCTCGCAGAAGAATCATTAATTCCCACAAAACATATTCCTGCAACACTGCTGCCATCAACCTGAGTAAAATCAGAACAAAGTATTATTAAGCATATATCAATTAAACTTTATTTTGGCATACGGAAAATGTAATGCAATATTAAAGTACCTTCCCGACAGAGAAACACACAATGGTTAACACTAGAGGAGCAAGGAATGCGAACACATTGAAGTACAATTTTTTCTTATCAATTCTTTCTCTGATTCTCCCTATAACATAATGCAACGCAAAGTTATTACTTGCTTGGTCAGCGACTATTTAATAATCTTTCAAACTGTGTATGTACTCTTTAAAATGTTCGTCATCTTATCTTACCCACGGCATTACAGGTCAAAAACCAAACGTACGCAAACACAGACAACCAGGCCATAGCCGACATGGATCCAAAATAAATCATGAAAAATATCATGGGACAAAAAATGTTTTCGCCCGAACTGAAATGAAAATTAGTTGAAAATTGTAGAGCATAATCAAACAAGTTTAAAAAACAAGAAAAGTTGTGTACAAACATACTCTGGCTCATTTCTTCTAATTGTTGTGTCTTTACGGCAAACAATGTCCTCCTTAGTGTTTGGTAAGAATTGGACCATCCACCCGATTGTAGCAAAAAAGTACCAAAGGTTGACCCAAAAAAGAATTACAGACGGATATACTTTCGCAGATTTCCAGTCAATCATAAATGTTGCCTGTACGAGATTATATTATAAAATTACTTACAATTTTTACAATTTTACTTTACATTAAAAAACGTAAATTCAAAAGCCTTACCAAAACGAATCCATTGGCACATAAAGTGAGTATTCCTAAATACTTTATCAGTCTAGAAACAGTTTCATGTTCCTCTTTTGTATACAGAGGATTGCTACAGTTTAAGGCACATCCTTCAAAGCCCTCATAGTAATTAAAGTTGCTTTCAACCTCCTTCATTGGTTCCATACATGAGCCTGATTTGTTAAATCTCAATTCACTGATGTCGGTGCTCTAAATCAAGCAAAAGATGCATGGTTGAAAAGACATAAAATTCAAAGTTCAAAAAACAAGATTCAGAAAAAATGACTGCTTTATGTACCATCTTGCACCCTTGTGGAAATTTATAATTGTCTTCACACTTCAAAATACTTGGCCACTCCTTCATTGCTTGTTCAATAACTCTACATGGATTTTTGGTTATTCTGCACAGTTCTTGTGGAGGAAGCTCGATGTAATCATCTTGACATTTCGGCAAATAGACAGAGCAAAGGAGGGGCTGAATAACGGCCCAACATCGAGGAACACTTCGAAGGCCTTCCCATAGCTTCATTTCATGTTGTATCTGCTGCTGAGTGAAGTTTTCATTGACAAGATCACTACTAGTGAAAGCGTATGGAAGCTTTACACCAAAACATGTTGAAAACTGCATAGGCTGACAGGGTTTGCTAGCTTTTCTTCGACAATTATCTTGTTGTGGTGACTCACCAAACGCACCGGAAGGTCCATTGTTACGAACACTTTCAGTTACTGACAACGTGAGCAGTGACAGCAGCAAAATGTGAATTCCTATTACGTCACCCATTTTCTCCGAATCTCCGTACAAAAGACAATATAGACAGTGCAGACGAGTCACGAGACTTGACGAGACCTCATTCAGTCAGGCTTTGTTAACTAATTCTTGTACAGGCTTAATTTGGTGTTAGGAGTCAGGTTTAAGCTGACGTTTGCAGACTTTCGAGTACTTGACAGCAACCATTATTACAGTCCTACGTGCGTCCTTCCTAACTCTGACCTCACTGATAGAAAAAAAATGATGCAGAAGAAAAATTAAATCGTGCTGTAAATTATTGGGGATTGAGTTAAAGGATAACAAATCCTAAGCTCACCCTTAAACATCCAACGACCACAACCGGTCACCGGTAATAAAAGTGTTTCTTCCGCTTCACATTAACATTCTAAAGACGTTCAGACGTAGCTTACGCTTACATATCACTACACTAACAGTTAAGAAATGTTAGGACATCCAGCATGTATTTATTTATTCATATTTGTAACTTGTCTCATATTTCATCATATTTGCTAATTGCTAGTCATCAAACTTTGAACTTTTGCCCACCTCCAACCTTCATAAAATATCGTCCACACTTTAAAAAACTGAAGACGCAAGGAGTGCCAAAAGAGATTCAACTTTGAGATTTCTCAAATAAATGCGTTTTGAACTGTAAAAACATGTACTTTAATGAACAACGTGTTCAAACATCAACAGACAAGGTCATGTGGTAAAATGGTCACTCGATAAAAGTACACTAAATCTAGAGTGGAAATGAATACTGATTAAAAAAAACTGAAAAAACTAATCTAAACAACGAAAAACACGGTCGCCTGTTGCTCTTCCAATAGTTCCAATTCCAATGCAATGCAATATAATGCTTTGCTTGTTCTCAGTCACAAAAACATCATACCCATTTTCTTGGGTACAAGCTTGACTCAACATCTCCTCTTTCTTGTTTATTTTGGACCACACACATTGCCGAAATGCATGCAAGCTTGCTTCGGGCATCTTTCTTATGAAACGATAGGATACAGCTGTTGCATGCATTGAGTGAGGATTTAACAGCGGCAAGCAGGCAAAAAAGGTGCATTTGCTTGATTGAAAATGTAAATATTTTTGTAAGTGATCGGATATCTTTTCAGACGTTCTGAAATTCATTGAATCTGTGATCAGTCATTTTTTTAAAGAATCAGGGACAGTTAAACAACCGTTGTCAGTTGTCACCAGTACAGAATGGGTAGACCAAGAGGTAGGGGTCGAGGTCGTGGGAGGGGTAGTAGCAAATCCACTGCTGTTGCGAGTGATCCGGAATCATCATCCCCTGACGACAGTGATGAATCGGCTTCACCACCTTCGCCGGTAACTCCTCAGAAAAGGGGCCGTGGGAGACCTCCTTCATCTTCAACTTCTTCTGGAGCAACCAAAAAAAATAGTAGTAGTAAAGGAGTTTCATCGCAACTTTTTAAACGATTGTCAAAGTCGCTTCCTCCTGATAAGAATGATACCCATGTTGTCACATGTGCAGATTGTGGAAAAACCTCTTCTTATCGTGAGTTTCGGTTGCACAATATTCAAGCGCATTCAAACACTTCGTGTACGGTTGAGGAGAAGCAGGAGTTGGTAATTTGATTTACTCCCAAACAATGACCAAGAACTTTTGAATGCTACATGTATTCAGTATCAGTATTACATTACATTTTGTGTTGATTTTTAATTAATAGGTGATTGACCACAAATACTTTTCAAGGAAACTGAATGAGTACCGAAGGCTAACTAAAGCAGTCGTTTTTCCATGCCCGAAGGAAAACTGTAGTTCTAGTTTTAAAAGCACATTAGGGTTGGCTTATCATATGAATACCTGTGGAAGAACGGCAGAAGTATGGTTCCAATGTAATTTAATCATTATTATTAGCCCATGGGTGAGTGTTAGTAATGATACTTTATATTTCTGTAGGAAATCGAAGCAGTTCTCATAGAGTGCGACATTTGCCATGCAAAACTGACGCTGCCGAACATGGGCTGGCATAGGAAGACTCATCAACAACCTGTTCAAGATGAAGGGGTAATAATCGTATGCCGTATAATGCCAACTTTTTATTTTTGAAGCCGTCTTGTCTAATATCTTGTTGTCATTCATTTACTCTATTGTGCTAGAGTGCCGAAGATGAACCGGTTGTAACAATTAAGCAACTTGATTCGGGAAAGTCCTCGAAGAGACGATCTGCTATGAAGCAAGTTAAATAAATAATGTTACATTTCACCTGAGATAAAACTGAAAACAATGAGATGGTCATCATAGTTTTTTTTGCTTACATTTTATCTAGGGCTCGCCAATCATTTAAGAAATATGCAAATAAAGATGTAGACATGGGAGATGGAGATAACGATGAATGGCAGGATGATGACGCTATTAATGAATCACAAAATCAAGATGATGGGCCAGTATTGAGAAATGACCAATCACAGCCAACTGATTTTTGTAACTTATCAACAAAATTTGTAGAGCGGCTGGAGAATGAAGCCAAGGCATGGGATGATGCAGAGAGAGTTAATGAAGACCCTTTTAGTAGTATGCACGACAACATTATGTATGACACTGGGAAGGATGGAACTGAAATTGAAGATTACTTACCTCTTCACAAGGAATCTGTTGAGTATAAGTACATAAATCACGAGGGAGCTTCCGCCTATCATCGTCTGACTTGGTTTGAAGGAGAAACTGTTGTTTCCAATACCAGCTCATCAGTAGTAGAGTCATCTTTACATCACACCGGTGGCCCTGTTCTTTCAATGAGTTGGCATCCTAGTGGAAAGTTATTGGCAGTGTCTGTTGGGCGAGATTGTAAAGAGGAAATTGACTGCCTTGTCAATCAAAATAGAAAGAGCTGTATTGAGATTTACTGCCGCTCTTTAAATAGTCTATACCTTCAGCTGGTCGTTGGGGTTCGTTGGGGATACGCAACAAACATTCAGTGGAGCAGTTTTTCACCGGATATAATTGATTCTTATGATCCCAGTATGAGGTCTTGCTTTGATGACATTGAAATCTTCTGTCGGATAGGGTACTTAGCAATGGCATGTGAAGACTCAACCGTCAGAATAATGATCATTAGAATTGAAGATATGAGACTACCTCCTAATTTTGAATACAAAACAGACCACAGGTTTATTGTTGTACTATCTATTCTGCATTTTACTTGGTGTTTGATTTTCTATAATTCCAAACTATTAATCTATTAAATATCTATAGGATAAACGTATACACCAAAGTTCCTGAACTTTGTCTAAAGATTGATGATTCCGCAATTGACTATGAACTGGGCAATGTAGTAAAGTTTGACTGGCATGAAAAGAACAGGTATGTTGCACGATAAAGTTAATTTTGATGATTCAATTATGCAGAATATCTCGTACATACTAATAAAACGAAACTATTTGATTCTAGATTTCTAGCTGTAGGTTATGCGAACGGAACAGTTGCAGTTTTCGATTTACAGACAACTTCATCCCTTCTAGTACAGTCTGCGTGTGAAGATACCTCCAAAGTAACGGTGATAAACCCCTTTTGGACTTTTCACGGACACCGATTACCCGTCAGAGGAATTAAATTCGATCCAATGAACCCTCGGTACCTGGTGACAGCGTCTCAAGATAGATCAATCAAGGTTTGGGATACGTATATCCGAGCTGAGCGTGATTGTAAAAGGGTTGGAATAGCTTTAGATTTGTGTTGGGTTCGGGGATGGATGCATCAAATAGCAGCGTTTGAGACATTTGTGTCGTAAGTAACCTACAATTCTAAACTCGAAGCACAAGAATTCATCTAGTCTCTTAATTCAATTGTTATATTGACGATTATTATAGAAATCAAAGTGCCATGCACAACTATGTACGAGTTTTCCAAATTGGGTCAACCTCTGGAAGAGCGACATGTCCTGAAATTTTCAATCCCACTGTGAGTAATGAGATTTTGAATAGGACTTTTTTCCTTGAGCATAATTCTTAATACTTTTTCCATGCTTTCGAATTCAGTCTCTAGATTTCTTTCACGGACTGACAGTGCAAGGCACAGATGACGGCTTAGTTAGCGCAACTTACTATGATATTTTTTGGCGTGAATGTGATTTTGAGAGGAACAGAAAAAAGAAGAATTTGGTACGATAAGTATGATAATACTAGTTAGTTGTTTGATTGATTGTTTGTTGAAATACCAGTATCGCAAAACATTTATTTTTGACTCTTGATTGGTATTATATTGTATTTTTACAGGTGCGTTTGAGTAACATCTACGTTGACAGAAGCAGCTACACTCCCATAAAGTCTTCAGATTTTACAGTAACATTGAAAAAATTGTCAAAAGCCGTGATGTCATCAAAAACTTATCTTGAGCCTGCTTCAATTGATGAGGAGGAAGGTGCGTATAAAGTCTGCCTAGAGGGAAAGTTTGTAGGAATGGATATTTTTGAACCACTGCCTAATCTAAACATGATAAATAAACAACGCTCCAAAAAGACCAAAGATTCGGCTGTTGTTGAAAAGAAGATTATGAGTACAAAATCTGAGAATCTGAGGACCGAGAGCCAAGATGCACTCAATCAATCCAATAAGGGTGATGCAGTAATGGACACAATACTTGCTAATCAAAAGCCGAACAGTAAAGACGGCTTGCTTCCTGTTTTTGATGTAAACATTCCTGACGAAACTCCAAAAGTTATCTTGTCTTTTGTAAAGGAAAGGGTCAGTCATAATATTAACTTGTTGTATAAGAAACGCAGAATGAACATGAAATGACTAAAGATTTTCACTTTTTCAGCCTAATTCATCTGTGCCCAATGATAAAGTAGATTTCGCCAAGTTTGAAGAGTTTGTACGTTTCCAGCCCTACATTAGAGTCAATAAGGTAAGGCAAAGATTATGGTCATTGGCTTGAAGATATTGGCACAGCTATACTAACAATTTTTTAAAGTATAAAGTTGGATTTTCTTATTAAAACTACTAGGTTTTATGTTCACCCAAGGGAGATGTCATTGCTGTGGGCTATCGAAACGGTTTGATCTCTCTGATACCTGGGTCTTTTGATGATATTTTTGCATAAAGTCTTTTTGGGGTGTGTAAACCGAATATTTAATCGTCAATTTATTGCCTTACGTAAGTAAAATAATTTTGTTACAACCTTTGTACCGAAGGCATGTTTTAGCCTGTGCTCTTTTTACATTTATCCTCTTATTGTATCGTAAATCATTGTAAAGCTTCCTCCGGCGTAGTCTTTATCTTCTATTTGCATCATAATAAAAAATCCATTGGGATTCGAAAATGGGCCCCAATCTGTTCTTCCATCTTCCCAGTATCTGAAGGATAATGTTAAATTTATTGGAATTCATCAATCAAATCTATATCATGTTTTTTTTTAAATAAAAATTGCTCCAATAAGTAATGAAAAACATACGATCCAGCCAGTGATAGTGTTCCATTATTTTCTACGTTGAACAATGATAGAGTATTGTTGAAACAGCGTTTGTACTGCCCTTGCCCCTCACAGTTCTGTAACACGGGAAACTGCATTTCCATTGTGTAACCTTGAGTGTAGTTCGCCTTTATAAATCCGAAGGTTGAGATTTCTTTTCGAAAGAAGCCTGCAGCGAAGTAAGGGATTGGGTCAATGCTTGGTCGACCAAACGAGTAATAGGTGTTTCGTATCCTTCCAGGCCCAGGGATCTCTGATTCGTATCCCTCTTAAAAACAAAACCAATCAATAATTGTGTGATTGAATAAAAGTCCATTAGTGGGTCACTAAAACCAGAGGAGTATGAGTATGTATCAGTATCACCTTCCCATTCCAAATAGAAGCCATTTCCCATTACAATCTGTTCGACATATAAAATCACAACCATGACGGTTCCGTGCTGATTTTTTCGTTCCCAAACTTCATGGGGTGCAATACACAATCTGAAATATTAAAAGCATAAATTTATGTAAAAAAAGACAAAGGTAGTGTGACAGGAATTCTATGTTGGTGAAGTCCTGTATCTTATTATGTCGAAAGCCAACATAGTATTGTGTTTTTAGTCTCTTTATTAATGGAATTTAGCGTTACGGATTGGCTGCAGATGAACCTTGCTCAGACGGTCCAAGATGAGTAAAATTTGTTCTAGTTTCGTTAAAATAATTGATTGCAATGACGTCTTTGTCACAGTTTAAGTTAACGTTTCTGATTGTCATGTTGAATCTAGAACGTTCTCTGGGGACGGTGGGCGAAATAGTCCACATACAAAACTTTCTGCCAGTTGCTATCCCTGGTGGAGCCGTATTTTCATTGAATTTAAAGTCGATGTGGCCCCTGATTTCCCTGTGATAACCACCGCATAATGCTGCCAATAATGAAAAGTATTAATAATTTATACTTAATTACGGATGAGATAAGTGGTTAAGGAGTTTCAGGTTTTAAATTCATAATATAAATGCACTTACTTGGGTCTGTACTCATCTGCCCATGTACTTGGGATATTGTGAAGAAAAATGTCAGCGTGAGAAACAGTGACCATAGCCCTAAATTGGCCATTCTTGCAAGATGTAAATTTGACATTTTTTACTTAAGCTATTTTGTATATTTTACAGCTCTAAAACTTTGCTATTGCTAGTTTCTACACGAAACTAATCGCTTTAAAAGTCAACCATTTGATGCGTTCAGATCTCGTAAACTTTATCTCATTGATATAAATAGTTAATCATAAACACAATCTTATCATTCCACACCGTTAGTATGAAATACTTTGTTCGCTTTGCCTTGTTCTGTAGCAAAATTTGTCTTGAACACTTGAGTTCTGATCTGTGTGGATGTCAATCAATTTGTTGATCTGATCTGATAGTTTTCCATACGGTAGGACATGACGTAACCACGAAAATTATTGGATAAAGAGTCCATTTGTTACACGAATCTTAAAAGCAGAATCATTAAAATCATGATGACATTTGTACACATCATATCGTACCTAAAAGAAATGAAAGTTCATATTATGTTGATGGGATGTAGTTTTATCTAAGGTTGGGCTTGTTACATAATGTAAAGAATGAATGAAAGCCATTGATAACAACTACTGCTACTATACTGACCACTATATAATGTGTAAGACCTAGACCTTACTGAAGGAGATTTATGTGTAAAAGAGTGAAAATGAGTGAAAATGAGAAACAATCACTGTGCATATATACATGTTGACCTCAAATAAATAAAATTTTAATATCACCATAAATAGAATGACACAAAGGTTACATATATATTATAGTTTGTATTGTGTAAAATAAATAATTGAAGTATATGTAGCTGCAAAAATTTTAAAACATAACAAAGGGATTTTTCACTCATCATAGTTTTATTTTTCATATTTTGCTGTTAAACTCCAAGCAGTTTTTTTAAATCTTAAAATTACATTTCCATTTTTTTTACTTATAGCTCATTTTTCATTAAGGTACAATGTGCTGGAGGACTAGACTGAGAATGGAATGGATTGTAACTTGTTTACAAGGTTTCTTTACTGACATGGATAATAATATATTTTTGCTGCTGTATAACCGTAGCTGCTTCGCGATTGATTAAATTGGCATAAAAACTGTAATAATAATAATGATGATAACAATAATATTATAACAAATGCTTATTAAAGTACAATCAATGTCTTCTAAAAATATTGCTACCTGACCCGGTATGTAAGTATAAGTAATGTCGTCTAAGAGCTATCTATATAATATAACTACACTATACATTTTTTTGTCAATCAAGCTCAATAATTAACATAAAATCGGATAAGAATTTCCTCTATTGCATTGTCTCTTTAGTAAAATTGTAGATATTGGAAGGTTGTACATATGCCATGCCTATTCTAAAAGACAGACTGATATGATAACGCTGAGCAGATAAACAGTCATTACATTTAAAATTTTATACGTAATGAGGAAATAAAACATATAAGTTAAAACTGTCCTTCAATCTAATCTGATACAAACAGCATAGCAGAAGATGAGCTTCCGCCATAGCATTCAGCACACGACAGCGAGAATTCGAGAAAAAGAGTCATTCCCCATTTAGCTTTGCAAGGATGAAGGACATGGAAAGTATTATCATGCAAGGAATTCAATCGATATGCTAATTGTTGATACTAAAATACCAAACTACAACTACCTCTATCATGGGCTAAGAGCTAATATCTTGTGTCAACCAGTCGATTGCCTTTATGAAAAATGCGATTCAATCTCATATATTTGTAAATCTAAATTGCTAAACGTGAAGATTATTATTTTTTTTATATATTTATAGCACAACGCACAACCCTTTGCTACTTTGGTTCAACACGGCAATAATTTCTACATTCTAGAACTACCATATAATTACTTACATATAAATTCTTATTATTGCTAACTTCTACTGTAAATTCTATGTTTTACACTATAATTCGTTTGCTAATAGCTATATAGCTTGTTATATAATCAATCTATGATTAAGCAAAAAAATACTCACTTCATATCAACTCTATTTGTGTACGCTTTAACAGGCAACGTTGGTTGCATCTGCTTCTACTATTTTAAAATAATTTAGTGTTGAAAATGCTACAAAATCCGACTGTCTCTAAATTCTATTTACTTAATTGCTCTGCTGCATATAACGTACCTAAACTCCGACCTAAGATCAAACTTACAAACTTTGGGGTGTTTGAAGAAACCTTTGACTTTATAGCATATTATAGCAAGTGTAATGTGATGTGATACTACAACTTCGGTGGTAAGGTACCTCGCTCCATGTTAAGGCTTTAATCAGCCAGTCGTTGTCGGTGATTCCTCTGAGGACTTTTGACTTCCATAACCACTGCTTTCCTCCTCCATCACAGTCGTCATCATACTTGTCCATTTGGTGGTGTGAGGAGTTGTGTTGCCCGCCGCAGTCAAGGGATGACCTATAATTAGATATAAATTATAAAGATATAAAATCTGCAGTAGTAGTTTGAACTGTAGGAAAGTTGCACTTTATGCAGAATCTTTACCCAAGTTGAGGGAGCTTGGACGTGCTTGATTAGGGCTTTGTTGGCTCGGACTTAAGGCAGCTAAACTAGGACTTGTGAAACCAGAAAGGTTTGCCAAGCTTTCTGATCTAATGGGCTTAATTCGCCGGGGGCCCAGTGCTCCATTAGTTACATCAGATGCTCCAACTGTGCCGGGACTAACCAATGCATTCACAGGATTTCCATTTAATTGAGACAATTTCATATTGATTGAGCCCCCGGATGTAGGTCCTACAAATAGTTGGGAAATGTTTGGAACGGAAAGAGTTTTTCTCATGAAGCCACTCATGCTTGCTTGGGAGTTGGGGGTTCCGCCATTTTGGTGTTGGAAACTTCTGTTTAGTGTTCCACGAGGTCGGTTTTTGCTTTGCTCTTCTCTCAAGTATACAGACTGTCGCATTCTATCCAGGTTTAAGATTGAATCCACGGCCGATACTGATCGCAAATATTCCTCTAAAAATTGTAGTGAATACATAGACAATTAAAACTACGTTAAGTCATGTTACAAGAGCTGAAGTTTAGAAGATGAGGTAAGTCTTTTTGATCATACCTATATAAGTCTCTCCATGTGAAACTGCCAAACTTGCAAGTGACTCCCGAGTTTCAAGCTGTTCCGAAGACTTGGGTAAATGGCTCACAACTTGGTATGTAACACCAGTTCTTTTCTTTGTACGCTCCTGTTCCAAATCTTCAGGTTTTCTCATTGTAAATCTTGCTCTTAGACGCTCAGTCAATGAAGATCTAATCAAAATGCATTCAAAAGTAATGTTGACAGTCAACAGTTTCAATGCTATATCGAAGGCGTGTGTGTGTTAGTAATTTTATCTGCTTCAACTAACCTGTTTTTCCTTACAATAAGGCACACTCGTTTCCGTAACATAACTTCCATTTGCACTGGATGAGATAGGCGAAGAGCCACCCTTAAAATCACATAAATTACTTCTCCAGGTGGAGTGGGTTTATTTAGCTGAGCACAATCATGAACGGAACTGTCCCATGAAACCAACGCCCAGCTTTCGGTGGTCATGCGTTGATCACTCCAAGCAGAGTAAAAATCACCGTAAGATTTACGAATCATAGGAAGAGCAACAAATTGTGAGTCATGTTCTTTAGGTAGTAAGGAATTGAGACCGGCCGTTGTTCCTGTTACTAACGGTGGGCTATGAGGACTGGACTCAGCAGAAAGAATATCCTCTGCAGAAAGTAGAAACGTTAAAAGGTTAAAAGGAACCTAATAATGAAATGAAAATTAAAAATATTAGCAGTATGTAAGTACCTGCTATGTCCAGAAAAATTATGGGCATGTGTTGCTCCATTCCCATTTCTGGTTTGAAGCTAGAATTTGTTGGAGCGCCTGGAACTCCAGAATCCGGAGTTGGTACAAGAACAGCATTTCTTTCCTCGGTTAGAGTCAGCCATTGGGATACCAATGACTTTTCCCGAATTTGTTCTTCTTCATTTTTCTCAGGTTTATTTGCTAGTTCTTGAAGATGAGCATCCAAGTACTCCCTTCTTCGTTTGAGTGCTTCGCCCCATCTGAAAATATAATGTTTTTAATAAATTGCTGCTGGTGAAAGATACGATGATACTTACAATGTATAATGCTAATAGCCTACTTTTCTCTTAAAAGTGTTAAATCTTCCTCCTGATATGAATCAAGAGGTCTTTGTAATGTCGTTGATCTAGGTGTGATTCCTCCAAGAGAAACCTGATCAATTTCATCACAAACAACTGGCAACTGTCCCACGCTAGCACTTGTCTCTACTGCGATCAAGATTCTTCTCTGAAGCCCTTGACGGAGTAAGTGGACGCCACCAGTGCCGCTATGAGAGGAAGCTGTGGCCCCGTACTCTACTTCCACGGGCACATACTCACCATTTTCATTCAGTTCCTTTAATTAAAGACAAATCATATACATAAGCAATTTTACCCACAAAATACATACTCAAATGTATAAAGTTGAAGTTTGATCGTACCTGGATTTCAACCCAAAGTTTAACTTGCGAAGTAACCTCTTTCCACCTATCCGTTACACTATTGTTATTTGTTTCTCCATTGGTTTGTGTACTTTCTAAAGCATTTGCACTGGGTTGAGTCCCTCTATGGCCCCACACTTCAACCGACAGGGCAGAATCTGAGCAGTAGTCAATGAATTCTTCAGAAACGGGTATAGTAAAATAACGGGTGTGATCAAATCTGACAACGGAAGTCGTAGACGTTGGAGGAACCACAACAATATTATCACAGAACACATATTGACAAAACACTGAATGAGACGAGGAAACACCAGCAAGGTGCCTCACAGTTACTTTCACTGTCACAGTTTTTGGCTCGTTCTCATGCTCATCTTCCTCATCCTCATATTCTTCATATAATGAATTATCCAATTTGGATGCTTGCATCCCTGTGTACTTTGAAGCATCCATCGTCCCCGATATTTTTGCTACTTCCACGTGCAACCTCCCAACTATTTCTCCTTGCTGGTTTATTACTGGAACGGGATATTTCAGGGTAACATCCTCATAGAAGAGTGCCTACATATTTTATAGAAAACGTGTGTGACATCTCCTGATTGCTTTACAGAACTTGTGTTATAGAGACATATCGGGAAAAATATAAGAAAAGTTTACCTGTAAAAATACATTTGCAATTCCAAGTAAAACGTGTGGCTGGTCGGGCTCAAAGAAGTTTGCAGGTGGATCGTTAGAAAGTTCAGTTGGATCTAATTCGGTGTTTGGAGAGCAATAATCTTCATACATTTCTCGCATGTCTACCAACCGATTTTGTAGCTTTTCTAGTGACCAAATCTGAGGATAATATCCATCCCGTTCTACACGAATGGAGGGTTCCGCAACCTAAGAATAGACAGACAAGGTACACAGATATAGGATGGGACTATTAATATCAATTATAGATTAGAAATGCAAAAGGCTTGCACGCACACCTTATAAAGCTGGATTTCAGTAGTCATAATAATATTATCGTACTATTATTGTATGCTTACCAAAGAACCTTTTGGACGATTGGGAGTCAAGTTATTTGGTGGAATGAGCAAAGTAACTCGATATTTGACGTCAATTTTCATTGCGCTAGCTATTTCATTAGCCTCCCTCACCATTTGGTTGGCTTTTAGCAAAAAGTCTTTCAGTAATTTTAGTCCCTCTGCTATCTTATTATTTTTTGCAGCAGCACTCTGAACACTAGTGGTAGCATTTGGCTGGGAAGTTTGTGCTTGTTGGAGATAATTTTGTGCGTCCCATGGAAGTGCAGGTGGTAGTGGAGATGAGGGGCTGAGCACGTGCATCAATGCGTTAAATTGTCTTTCAAGTTCTTGCCGTTGCTTTTCCAATGCGACTTGCTTATCCTGGAGAGAATGGCGATATAGAATCCAATCAGAAACATTTTAATGAAATATTTATATTCTTTTATTCTTCCTTCGACTCACAGAGCCAGACTACTAGCAATAGTAGCAATGCATACCTTTTGATGTTTAGATTCCAACTTTGCGACGGCTTCATGAATTGGATCACTCATAATCAATTGCTTCATGGAAAATTCAGCGGAAGCTTGCTCATAGGAAGATGCACTTTCGGCTCCTGCAGACGAACCATTTGCTGGAGCGGCTGTTGGAGTGTTTGCTATATAATGAAAAATATACATACAATTACATTACACAATGATAGTATACGCTAAACAATATCCAATGGAATTAATCATTTATTATGTCGTATGCACAACAAAGGATCTTTAATCCGGTTGAGTGGGCCATAACATCCACTTCTTTAGCGTATATGAGAGCGTATGGGTATGAGTAAAAAGTGAGCATCACATATTCGCATATTCCTATCAGGTAATCAAATATTTAATACCTTGTGGAGCAGCAGATGGTGGATTTTTCATGGGGCTATTGAGTCTAAGAAAATGATGATTTCCCCAGAGAATCCGATCACCATGATGCAAAATTCGACGTCTTTCGATCCGCTCCCCATTTACGCATGTATGAGCTTTGGGATATGGAATTAAGTACAGGGTTTGATCTGGCTCTATTACGAGCTCACAGTGGAGCTGCTCTATTCCCAGACCCGTTAACTGGATATCTGGAGGACTGGAAGCGTCAGGTCTTCCTACGACGGTGCGATCTTCTTTCAAGTAGTACACCAGCAGTTCGTTAAGGGCTGGATCTGCATTCAGGTTCACTAAATAAAACCTATCCTTTTCGACCTAAATGAATGAATGAACAATTAAGATTTCTGCACTGTGGCTATGCGCTGCATGCTCATTACGCGACTCAATACGTAATCAACTTACGGAAATGCCTGATTGCTGCACTGAAATTCCCATCTTTTCCAATGCAGCTTGACGTTCTTGCGTTGCTTGTTCGGAACGTTGGAGTTTTTCTTCCCATGTTTCTGAGACTTGCCTCATCAGTTTTTCACTCTAAATCATACATATTCAATTCATCCATTTTAGTCAAGACTCTAAAGAAAAGACACGTGTTAGCAGAGAACATGTCCTTTTCAAGCGTGTAATTTACCTGATTTAATTGTTCATTAAGAACTTTATCAGAAACATGATGTTTGAGAAGCTCGCGTAGCTGTTTAACTTCTGCTTGAAGTTCACGGATGATTTTAGCATTAGGATCTTCATTAACCACGGCATTATTAACAATTTTCTTAGCCCTAAAAAATCGATAGAAATAGCGTGTTAGAGAAGAAATATTTCCACCGCTTTCTCCAATATTCCTTTTTTTAGAAGTCTTATTGATTTGATGATAACATACCTATCTGCATATCTTAAAGTGGACAAGGTTTCCTCATAGTTATCTGGCGACGGAGATACTGTAGCAATCATTATAGTTCTACTGTTCCCACCAAGGTTATCTTTTAACAACCACGTTAATACTGAATCACGATAAGGTATAAATGACTTTCCATCCTTAGCATTTCCACTACTTCCTTCAGCTAATTTGGATATAACCAGGCCTAGCGTGGTTAAGGATTTGTTAATATTTGAGCCTTCCTTTAATCTCTCTCCAACAGCACCAGTCTTTGCTGCTCTTTCCGAGCCAGCCAAGTCCACAAGGGAAATTCTGCTGACTTTCTCCCCCGTTACCCCACTACTCGTGTCGGTCATTGTCTGGGTTAAAACTATTGTGAACACTGCATGAGAACGTGAACTTTCAGAGTTCATATTGGTCGCAGCAACAGTTCTGGATTTATTTCCTTCTGCCATCAAGTTAGAAATGTCTTCCGCAGACTTGACTGCCAGTTGAGACAGTCCGTCTACGTATGGCCCTAAGACATTATGTTCTCGAACTTTGAGAGATGTTTTGTTAGCTACAAGTAAATCTCGCACTTTCTCATTATAAATTTCCATAAATGACACTTCAACTTTGAAAACATTTGGTGTTTCTGGAGGGAGCGGTGACGGGGTTGCAGCAGCATTATTCAAGTTTGCAGTCTCTTCGGCAATTTTAATAAATATGGCATCACAAAGTCTTGGAATAACACCCCTACAAAATTACAACCAAAATTGCAATTAAAAACACGCAAAATCAATTATGCAGAAATTCCATGCAAATTGAAGAATGAATTTCTTTACCTGTGCTCTGAGGATCCCAGCATAGTGTAACTTTTTCCACTTCCGGTTTGTCCATAAGCAAATAAGCAAGCATTATATCCATCAAACGCACTTGATAACAAATCTTCACCAAGCTTGTCAAAAATGTTCTCCTGTCCTACTTCAATCCCAAACACGTTGTCAAAAGTGAAGGACTTTTTGGCAGCATTACTATTTGCAGAAACATTGTTATTGTTGGTTGATTGATGCGTTTGAGGATTTGACAAGACGATCTGATTGGAATCCCGATTCACACTGACCACCAAAGATCCATCAGGCATAAGGGCTTTCTCACGTGCATTCAGGGGTCGCACCCTCACCCCAACTTTGACTTTATCTTTCCCCATTTTCTCTAGCACTTTTTTCCGGGGGTTAACAAATATATTGCTCTTGATTTCTATCTCCTCCTTCTTCGGTTCGCTTTTATCATAAAACGAAAAACAATTTCAACTCTTCATCAGCTAACCACATCAGTTGCTTTCTCTGAAGAACTGGTGTCTAGACTTGGTTGCCCCGAAAGTTTCATTTTTTATTTAACAAGAACCTTTTACAAGATAGAATTAATTAATTCCCTTCACCCTTGTTCTCAAAATATCGTTTTGTCCATTGGCACAAGCGGTACACCAAGAACTCTACTTACAAGAATATTTTTGCATACTAAAAAACTTTTTGTTCTTCCAATGAGCATATCTTTCATGTCATGCTCCTAATTGCAAAATGCATTATGATCTATTAAGTACTAAAATTTTACTTCATCATCATCTCTGTAGTAGTAAGTAGTTCTTAGCGTGTAATAATGTGATCCTGATCTTTCATCTCCTTCAAACAATGTATTATTGGCTAGTAGGAGCAGCCTGAAGCTGTCTAATTTGCATAATTTCTAGTTACACAACATAAGACGATATTCTGCGATACACCTTTGTTCAATAGGTATCCTTGTTTCATTTGAGACAAGAGCATCATCATATCATATCATTTCATCAATAATAGCTGTATCATATTCTTTTTTCTTACTCGTCTTCTCCTGTTTTCTGACTCACTTAATTGCATCCGTTGCATCACTCTCTTATCATGCACCACATCTTATTGATTCAAACAGGTGTACCCCTCTCTCTTGTCAGCTAGTAATTACAACTTCTAATATATAAATTTGGATCATTCAACAACCAAGAAAACGCTATCCATATGATGAACTTGTACTCATAGAAGATAAGTATAAAAAACAAACCCTCTATAATAAAAACTCATGAACGTACCGTACTCCTTAACTAGATCAATGAACCTTGCTTTTCATTCAATTATTATTGCACCCAAGTGTCGCAAATGTACTTTGAAAGAGCAATTTTCCCCCACGTATTAATTATTATCTAGTAAAAATTTAAGCTTATCATATAACAATGCTCCTTATCAGCACATTAAATTAAAAACCAATTGTTTGTGGCTTGGATTGGCTTGGCTTTTACACAACACAGCGTTTTACGTATAATATTTATATCGTTTCAACCCAATTTTTTTTTATAGTACAACCAAGAAAGTACTTTGTATTTGTCACTATAGCTTAAGCGTGTGCTAAAAGTATAATCTACTTCTTATTTACATCCGTTTTTTATATCCGTATTGGATCATATCATTATATTTAGTACATTAAAATATATTATTCATTTTTATCATTATATTTAAGCAAATATTTTTTTTCTCGTGTGTTTCTTATTTGCTGTTTTGGAATGAATAAACTTTTTTTATTTGCTTACTAATAAGGCTATAGAAAGACAACAAAATAAAAGTACAATTTTTTTCATACTTTGCTTATTATTATTAGTATTTATCCTTTGTGACTTTATCTATACTTTATCCTTCGTTTTTTTACAAAAATATACGCACTAAAAATATTTCCTCTGAGATTTATGTACTTTTACTACAAAACACGCATTTAATGGCTTTAGCATTTGCACATGATTTTTCCGTGATTGCAATTCATTGCACTCATGTGAATAGAGATGTACGCACACACACACACACAGGAAGGCTTATGTAAATTTATTTACAAGGGGAAAAACTTTTATGTTATTGTTTTTAAAGCACTTCACTACTCCTCTTGTTTCCAAACCCAGTTTGAAAGTTAATGGCTTTGTCTGAATATAAAATGGCAATTTAGGGAATTCCACAAGAAAAGGAAATACTATGATACTGATTATTATTGTATGTCTATGGTGTTTGCAAAGTGTGGCAAATAATGCTAAAAAGGCAGCATCTCCTTGTTTCTTTTCCAATATCCAAAAAAACGTCTTGTTCTTGTTTAACAATTCACTTGATTCACACATAAAGGATGTTATCCTTCGTTATAAATAAAGTTGGGTAATAGATTGAAGTATGAAGAGAGTGCGAGTGAACTTAAAAATAAATAGAGTAAAGTACATTAAAAGAAGGGATTTGATGTTGATGTCTTCTTTGGAGAAGGAAGAAACTTTCTGCTGACAGACGAAAACTTGGAGTTGTAGTAGTAGTATTATCCTATCGTATCGTATCGTACGTACGTATCCCACTACTCTTGGTCGTCTTTTCTATAAAAGTTTTTCTTACTCATCTTCCCCATTCCAGCCAGCGAAGGTAAAAAAACACTTCTCTCTCATCACATCACTTTGCGAATACAAACAGATACATGGATTTTTTGGAGAGAAGGAGAAGAAGTTGAAGGAATAAGATGAAAACTTTGAGTTCAGCAGGCTCTTTTCTGTGCTGCTGCTGGAAGGGTATCCTATCGTTTCACTTCATGAAGCTAAATCTATAAGATGTAAGCTTTATACTTTTATTCCAGAGTTTCTCCAGCTCTTGAGCTCTTCTCTTTAAACATGCACATATACACACACACACTCATGTTCATTCTCATTCCCAGAGAATACTGAGCAAAGTAAAGTTTACGAGAGATACATATGCACATACATAAAAATCCATTAAAATAAGAGGATACACGCTTCTGCCACACACATACACATCCATGCCAGAGACCAGAAGAGACCTTTTAGTCAGCCTTTTTGGCGAGCACGACTGTTTTAGATATTGACATGAATGTAAATGCTACAAACTTCTTTTTTCACTATTGCATTCCGTATTCAGTGTACAAACCGTGTAGCATGGCATAAGGCATAAGTATAAATGTATGTTATACATATGTATTTATCCTTTATACTCTTTCCATTGAAAAGGACCGTTTTACTTATGTATTATATTCGTACGTATTATGAGTATTTGAGTAATACCATCAACTATGAACATTTTATATATAGGGAATATTGGAAAAGCCAAAGCCAACTCGTTCTTTCGTTCGCTCGTGTGTGTGACTAGTCAGCTTAGTCAGCCACATCCAACATCCAAGTGGTATGAAACTATGAAGTAAAGTGCAATATTCTGATGATGTGATGTTACATGTAACTCTTCTTCTTCTTCGTCTTTTTTATCTCTCATCCTCTCTTTTCCATGTATGTTCATCGCTCTCAGCTCAGTAAGTTCGTTTCATCGTGCTTGCTCTTCTGGCTGCCTGCGTGCATGATGTTGTTGAGTAACCTGAAATTGTTATTGTGAACTTTTCATTTCGATATGTATGTTGTTAGAGAAGAGACTCTCTTTATTATGAGACTTTGTTCGTTGTTCGGTTGTTCTCTTTCTGCACATGAAATAGTAAAGTTTTTTTCCTGGGGAAAGGCAATTCGTTCTGTTGAGACAAAATTGGGACTTTTCCATGTCCTTCCTACTACTTCTTTATGTAGATTTACGTGTTTGATCCGGGTTTTTTTTTCAATTCAAGCGTAAGCGTTTGTACGTTACGTACCACTAACGGCACGGATGGCCTATGTAATGTTATCCTTTGTTTACTCCTGCAGCAGCAGGCAGGCAGATGATAAGAATTGGGCGAGTGTCAGACAAATGGGCTTCACTTCACTCAGAGGAGACCGAGTCATATGAACCGTTGTTTCTCCTTCAATTTCTATCAACGGAACAAGCTATATCGAATTTGAGTTTCAGGCAGAAAACAGGATTGATTGGATAGACAGACGAAATGGTGGGATTGTCTTTAGTTTAGAGAGATATGCATTATGAATCTATCTTGAAGAAAGAAGAGAACTAACTTCTGTCGCAGAATACATTTTCAGGTGGCACATACACAGGCGTACAGTAAAAGCAGAAAATGCAAAAACGATCATCAAGGTACAAATGAAAATGAATGCATACTTAAAATGCTGGTTGTTGAGTACTCTGAAAAGCGGAAACATGCCAAAAGCCAAAGTACTAACTATACCGATAAAAAAAAGTTCCAGAAGAAAGGTAGTCGATCCGAATCCTACGGTGATCATGATGATGCAAATGCAATAAAAATCCTGTTTCCCTAAAAGCATCTGATGTAAAGTGATAAAGAGAACTCAATAAGAAGTAAATCGACCTTGTTTTTTCTTTTTGCTTTTTTGAGCCTCCCGATCAAAGATTACTGTTGTTAAAGCGTCAATAAGGCAAGCCGAGTCTCTAAAAGCCGCTGCCGTGAGCCTTTCTTTTGTTAAGAAGATTCCTTTTTTGAGTCGATTTTGCCTATTTGGTAGCAGCGTAAAGAAGTGGTAAAGTATTAAAAGAACAATTGAGTACCGCTATCACATCACCTCACATAAAATGCATTGATTCTTCTGCTTCCATTTCGTACATTCAACATTGTACTACTATTACTATTCTTTTCGTTGTTGCAAAGTTGCAATGAACATCAAGAAAGAGCTATTATTTTGCTTTCTAAACCCTAGAATTTCATACACACCATCATCATCATCATCATTGTTCTGTTGCGGCTTTCGCTTGTGTCGAGGTTTTGCATGTACCAATGATTTATCGAGTGTGAGTCTACATTTGACGATATGATCACTTGTGACTTGACCACAAAATGATGAAAATTACTTGATCATGAATATTCTACGTGCAAATTTTCGTTGTCTCTATTAGCTATACAAATAGTACGTTTTGCGATTACTAGTCTTGTACCCTTTTTCGAAAAGACGAAAACAGGGGAGACTGAAAGCAAGGCAAACATTGAAACATTGATTATTATAACCAACCAACCGATTAACCTGAAATATTGAATCAACCATAATATTGTGCTTTTATTAGTAATTCACACACTCTTCATGTTCATATAGCATAACTTTCATTTTATTACTTTATCGCCAAAACAAGGCGAAAATGATTCATTCACTCTATTAAAACAAAATTCAGACTCAGGCAGAAGCATAATGAAGGTGTTTGTCAGTAGAAAAGGCGTAGCATAATATTGACTTTTATGGCATCATGTAATCGAACACGATAACGCTTAAATGCATGATGTCATTGGCAGTGTCAGGATTGTCACTGTCACCTTCTAAAACTTATCGTCAATACACATGTGTACGTGCAAAAGATGGAAGAAAATACTCTATATATAGGACATGTGACGCAGCATATGGGCATGAAACATCAGGTGCTGAATAAAATATTTTGCTTCAGCTAAAAAGGAAATCCATTCTTCCAAAAATAAAAAAGTTTGAAAGTTGAACGAAACTTTTACTTACTTAGGGATGTTAGAAAAGTTGCAAAATGTGAACGCGATGATGTTGGTTGGTGTTTGGTATTTGGTATCGTACAACGTTCCACGTTTGTGTTCGTTCTGGGAAATATGTGGGCTAAATTAGTAATTATTACCAAAGATTACTTCCGTTGGGAGTGTGTGTAGGGAATTCCTTTCATGGCATATGTAATAAAGTAAATGCTGAATGCATGTTAAATTCAACGAATTTCAGTTTTTTTTATCAAAACTCTCAAAATAATAGATGAAGTTAAAAAAGCTCGTAAAAAATTTGAGCGTTGTATTAAATGTGATTAGCATCATAACTATAGTAGTAAGGACAAGCAGTAAAAGAGTATTTTATTTTAGTTTGATGGTATGGTTTGAACAAATTGGAGTGGAATAACAAATTTCTCATTAGTTAGGGTTGATAAGTTAGTGGCTTCAGGTTACAATTTGGAATGTGATTTAAGAAGCTGTCAAATCCAGCTACTAGATATGAGAAAAGTTTAATTTGCGCTTCAGAGACTTGCATACTCGTTCAGATTGCTCAGAAGAGACTACTACTTTCAAGCTTCTCTGATGATGTCTGATGTGATGTGCGACAGTACGACACGTTGATTCATCACATCAAATCTGAATCGAGTGAGAGAATACAGCAAAAAGCTTCACACTTTGCAACATTGCTGTTTTCTTTCTTTCAACTTTTTTACGTGCTTCTGCATGAATAGCAAAGTACATATAAAGTCATAATATATTACTTGCACATTATATATTAGAATGCATTATAATATGTAGCTTGTAGCTATAAAGAAGACTGCGTGGGCTTTCCGGCTTTCGATCTTGGTCCTCCTCCTATATAATCGTCATCATATCATGTCTTCGTCATCAGAAAAGTTGGAGTCCCGTTGGCAATACTCATTCATTTCTTCTCATTATGGATCAAGATGATGATGATGATGTTGATGATGAGTCAGCTCATCGTCAGTCGGCATGCGAAAATCAAGGTTTAGTTTACCTAAGAATTACATTCTGCTATACCTAAAAATGAGATTGTGTGTTGACTTTGTACAGATTTTGGCACAGGGGCAACTTGGGACATCTAATAACAACAACTGTTATATTGCCCATATTTATATTTCTATATATACATTTATCCCGTCGTACCGTACCTGACTTATCCCCAAAGCAAAGACAAACACGATATCTTAAATTGCCAAGTCAGAACAAATTATGTATATGACTCTCCTTAAATGCATCTCCTAGTCACAATTTTAATTGAACGTCACGGGGAACTAGTAATTTTCGTGTTCATTACACACATAAAATTTTTTGTAGTTGGTAATTTGCTTGTTTGCATTACACCATAACATAACGTCCATAGAGCATTACCATTTTTCATTTTACCATCTTTTAAAAGCAGAGTTAGTATTTGCTTAACTGACTAAATCCATGCAATACATCTTCCAACATTTAGCAAAAAAGATTCGTGAGAGAAGAAAAAAAATTGAATAAACGAGACCAATACATAATTACCACAAGGCCAAGGTTTAAGGTAAAATGCAATACAAGAAATAAGGTACGAACGAACGACGCAGTATATAAATAATATTATGATGTATCGTGTGTGAAGGTAATGTGATGTGATGATGGTGATCATCATCATCTTCATGAATCTTGTGTTTTTCTTGGCACTTACATATTAGGTTTTCTAACAGAAACACGATAGGAGGGTAGAGTTTATATGCATATATCCTTGTATGTTGAATGATGGGAATCTTTAGACTTTGGACACGTTTTTACTATGAAATTTTATACTTTATGGTTGGCAGTTGGCAAGTTGGGGTGCATCATATTTCGTTGTTGGTTTGCTAAAACCAAACCATTTATAAATGATGTGATAATGATTGCATGATGAAGTGAAGTTAGACTAATACATTTGGTTAGATAGATACATATATACATACTTCAAAGCAGAGCGTCTTATGATTCACGCTTTCCCAATTAACCATCAAGGTAGTTACATCTACATCCAATATAATATATGATGCAGTAGCTCATACGAAAACTGATAATTTTCTGTAGGCGTAAGTATGGCTGAAGTTACCTCTCTAATGATGGTTTAGCAATGTGATGTAATGAAATGATGTGATGTTGATAGTTGATATGCAAAACAAGTACAATATTATCATCCACCACCTACGGTAACTCCCAACGTCCCAACTGCACAGAGGATATTTCAAACATGCAAACTACAAGTTCCTCCATCATCCAGGTTAACTTGTTCCCAAAAAGACTGAAAAACATATTTTTGTTTTAACAACGACTCATTTCCTTTCTCTCACCTTTTTTCTTTCTCAGCAAAAACGTAGCCGTTTTCATATCTTGAGCACGAAGCAAACAATTTCATTTATTACGTGCAAGTGTATGTGTATGTATGCATATATATGTGTGTGGAAGCGAAAAGGGAACGTGTAAGAATTTCTCATTGTGGAAAAAGTAATTTAGAAGTGGGTGCCGTCCAAAATCTAACAAAAACTGGTCTGGAGAAAGTAAGACTGCGACTCTACACATACGTAGTCAACCCAGCCACAAAATTACAGGTCCTTGACATGACATCTTCCCTTCTTCCATCCATCCATTCATTCCATCTGCATCATAATAAGCAAAGGGAGGTGTTGTACCATGTCGGTACCACACCAATTCACGTCCTCTTTTCAGGAAATGAGAAAAAACTCTGGGTCCTGGTTCTTTCTGGGGTCTACTCTACTCCACATCCACAGGCAAAAAAACTGATGCATAGCATGCAATGCAAGTTGCAAAAAAAAATACTAGCATATAAAAATAAACGTTTTTCCAAAAGCGTAGAAATGAAATCATTTTAGCACTAGTTAACTTGATGTATGGGTTTGGGTTGAAGAAGAAGAAGAAGACATGTTAAAACCTTTATGAAAAATGTACGTTATGTATATCGTACTCTTGTACTTACACTTTGTATTTATGCACCTGGCTCTTTAGTGGTTGAAAATAGTAGACGAAGTGTTTTTTTCGGAATTTCCTGTGTGCATACTTTTTCTGTGTAAAAGTAATACGAGAGACCCAGTGTGATAATGCCATGCCATAAATTTGTGTACAAAATATATCTACAAGTCTACATGTCGGAAGATAACATGTGTTAAGAAGTTATATGTTGATATGTAAGAAAGTAGTATAGGTAAACTAAACTAGTACTAAACGAGGAAATTGGGCTAACAAATGAGGAGAGGAAATAGAAAAAGGTTTACAGTCTTTTTTCTTGTTGGTTACTTTTGCACTTTACTTAGTGTTAGTTCGGTCAGGCTCAGATTGCATTACATTGCCGAGCAAAACAAATATAAATCAACGATGGGATTCTGGCAACGGGAAGATGAAAATGAATGAAGTTTTATGTAACTACAAAAGAGTTTGCTTTGACTATTTACTTCAAGGCTAAAGTACCACCCTGACAGATTATTTACAACTTACTTATTATGTGTAGAGGAAAAAGGCGAAACATGCCCAATTATCTTCATTTAGCACCCAGCATAGCGAAACGGATTTAGTTTTTGTATGTAATGAAAGGAATTTGAGAGATGCAGAGATTTGCCATGCCATATAGTCATCTAGTCAGTCATCTCTTCCAGCTTACTCAGACGTTTAATGTGTTGTTCTTTATACATGTTATGTGGAAAGAGAAGTGAGAAAGATACGGATCGTTTTCCTCATGTAATTTGTGGTTTACAGGTCTTCTTCCCCACTTTGCTTTCTTTTGATAAATATGGCATGCTATGAGTAAGCTGATATATACACTGTATCTAATGTGATGATGTCATGTCATTATCCGGATCATCCTTTTCCTAATGAAGTTTACCAACACACGGAAACAACGTTGTTGTTTGAGTTGCCCCATGCAGCTTTCCTGACTGAGAAGCTGACTGATATTATGCCAAAGATGATGGTTTCCGTTCTATCATATATGTATAAGCACTTTCATTTTTTCATTACAGAACATTAATGCATCTTACCGAGTTGCTGCTTATGGCTTAAATTTAAATCTGACGATGAACTGGAGATGATGGAGAACTCCGTTATGTGGCCCGTATTAATTTATTTCTTGCTTGTTAAAATCATGAAGCTGAAGCATGAAAATAATCTACAAACCTAATGATCCAACCAAGTACAATCTCATTTTCCATTTAAGTAAATTATGCTTCAATGTATCTGTACAACACAAATTTCCAATATCTACTTTAATATTTTATGTGCAATGTTGTATGCTGCGACAAAACTTATTTTCACCTGTACGCTAAATATTCCAGTACTTACACACGTCTTCACAAATGTAATCACAGCATAGCATACATGTACACTACACACAATCTTTGTAGCTGTGTATATCAACATACTCAATTAAGGAATGTACATTGAGATGGAAATCATGATCGTGACGTGACATCGTGCTGTTTGCACAGTGTTGTAATAATGCTTCCTTTTAACTTTGCTGTTTCACGCTTTAACAAGTGAATATCATTATGTTCATTATCATTAAATCAAAAGCTATCCTGGTCCAAAACGCATTTCAGACATTGAAAGTCGAAAACTGACTACATTTTTGTGTTTCTTCTTCTTCTTCGTTTACACACACATGCATGTTTCATATTATGCAAATAGATAAATATCACGGTAACGTAAGTACTTTTATATTATTGTGACAAGGTTTATATGTCATAGTCATATGATACAGTAATATCGAGTCACAAAGTGAAAGGAACACAAGAGAAATAGAATGTTGAAACCTTGCTTGCTTTCAGAGATACTATGCGTAAACTATACTTTATTACTTAGTAGTCCTTCCAGCAGCCTGCCTAGTACTTTTCATTCAAAATTTAGAACTGATATGTTTGCACTTGCATCTGAACCTATGCTTAATTAAAATGAAAAAAAAATTGCACCTCGACTCGATAACAATACTAAGTACAAATAATTAAGTTGGGCCAAAGAAACGTTGTGTATGTCTTCAATTTAAAGAACGATTTATTACTGGGCATTTTTCTACTATAGATGTCATCTGCGAACTACAGATAACTTCATAATCAACATTAATAGGACTCATTGTTAAATGCTGGACTAAAACGGAAACAACATCATAATATGGCATTTCTCCGAAGGGTTTTCTTCTAGTACTGCGAAATCCTTCACATTATTTTGAAATGATTTACATTTGGTATTAGTTAACTATATTATTGCTCCTTCATTCATTTCCTTTCCAGATTCCGCTGTAAATAATTAAACAGAGCAATGTAAGAAAAATACAACAAAATACACACGCAATACAACAGTACTACGTAAAATGTATCATCAACTTACTCTGACTACATCTGTTGAATTAAGTTTGTTCTGGCAGTTCGCCATTGCCATACCCAAGCCGATTCCAATACCCAATGTGATAGGCCATAATCTCTCTTTACAAAACAATGAAACAATTAATTATTTCTAATAATAATAACACATTCTCATATATTGTAAAATAGCATACTTCGAAATAGAACTAACGACAATGCTCCTCCCGTTACACTTCCAGCTCCTGTAAAATAAAACCAATAAAATAATCCAACAATGAAACAAAACACTAATTTTGCCATTATAATTTTAATGCAATATCACGACATCATATCACATACCGACTTTAATGATCGTATCTGCAATACATCTATCTAAGGCTGATGGAATTTGGTCTTCGCCCAAAATTGGTTTTGCTGGCATTTTGACTCCTAAGTACTTTCACCCAATCTGTTCGTCTCGTGATTATCAATACTGCAATACAGTTCCTAGGATCGTCGTCCTCTTTCTGTAGATAATCATAAATAATTACAATGAATGAATGAGAATGAAGGGAAGAATTTTTTGCATTTTACCATAATGATAAGGCAACTGAACGTGGCAATATCCAACATCATAGAAGAAAGTAACAATGAACAAGTAATATACTTACACGTAATGATAAGAAACACCCTTGACCTTGACCCTTCGGAAGTTTCAAACTGCAGTACGAGTACAGCTTCGATCAATTATGCTGCTGCAATAAATAATAAAAACAACGTCACAACACAATCAACAATTATTAATTGATTTCGCAAACTAATTTCAGTGTTCAGTTCTCAAGCTAACACTAATAAAATGTTCAGAAGAAGCTTGATAAGTAATAAACTTTAGTCAGCTTAACTGTACTTCATCAATATCATCAGGTTAAAAATTATGAAAACAAATGCACCAAGCTAACAAAAACATTTTTATGTTGCATTTGTCATTTGTAAACAGCAAACGCCGACAATACAAACACAGATGATTCAAATCATTGCATAGTACGAATGAATCTAACTTTCTCAAACAAATTTAAAGAGGATTAGAGCTTACTTGGTTACGTTCCTTCCTTCCTTGATATTGTGGAGGGTGATGATGATGAAGGATAATACTTTAAATAAAGTCTTTTAATTTGAGGTTACCGGATTACATAACTTTCTCTGCTAAACACTCCAAAATATAGTTCTTTTAGTAAATCACCCGATCGGATATTTTATAAGTAGTAGTCTCCCCTTCAAACTTGGCGGTACGGTGTCTCACCTCATTTACTTTATGTTTTCAAGATTTTCTTTACTTATCTTGCAACGCCCAAAAGCATATATTTTTCATTCATTTCATCATCAGCGTGAGTGATCACATACAAAATGCATTTTAACAGGTTCGATTGATATGGATTCTCGTTCGAAATAAAATCAAATGAGCATCGGCTGCCAACACATACAAACTTTTTATATTTGAAATTGCAGAAATTAGCAAAAATTTGGGAGTTGGAGGGATTAAAAACTAACGCTGCCGACAGGATTCGAACCTGTGCGGGGAAACCCCATCGGATTTCGAATCCGACTCCTTAACCACTCGGACACGACAGCGATTTTTGTTGACACGGTGGAATAAACACATCCTGACGTCCAGTACACGAGGAATGTGATGGTAGTTTGATTTGAGACTTTTTTTTTTTAAAGTTTTAGTTTTTATCATTCCTTACTACTACTTTTGGAAATTGCATAAAACTGGATGGAAATGCCGCAATGAAGCTTACTCAAATTATGAAAACATGAGAAAACATTATTTGAAAGTTTAACTAACTGTCCAAAGATCAAACTTGAAAATTTAAACAAAATTTGAATTACAGATATGCTGATGCGGAGACATGTTTTATTCCTTCACTTCGCGCTTTGCCTCGGTTTACGTTTGTACGCAAGAAGAATGCGTACGTGTAGCTTCGGAAGTTCTTTTTCTTCATTCCACTGACCTCACCATTGCTTCATTTTTACGTCGTCCTATTTGCTGTTGGAGAGACACATATTATTGTAGTTAAAGTTATAGTCATTCCTCTTCCTCCATAGCTGAATAGTTCGCTGGCTAGTTAGAAAAAACCTGATCAAATGTATTCATCTTTACGAGTTAAACAAACTACAACACAAGGACAATTTACGTGATAAGAAAGAGGATAATAAAACCAAACCTCCAAAAAAACTCATAACACCGGAGCAGAATTTTTGTATAACGTGCTCATGTGCTGACGCTTAATGGCAGATAGATTAGCCAGCGTATGATGATTGTGTTTGGCCGTCATTGGATCATCAATTTCTTTTGGATCATTATTCATTAAAAGGTAAGAAATTGACAAATATCAAATGATCAATATACATATCATATCAGAAGATTGGTAAATTAGTTGGGGCGACTTGTTACATTTGTTTTACGTAAGTAAATAGAACCTCCTATTATCTAACGCTTCGAGAATTAACTATTAATGAGAAACAATTTAACGGTGTTTAACGTTCAGAGATTGTTCAGTACTATGCAAATCAAATCGTAACTTTATGAAAATACTGCCATTTAGAGTCATTAAGATCATGGGTCTTGTCTTGTTAGAATAGAATAGAATAGAAAAGTTGTTAAAATGAGCATCATTGCTTTCCGTCCACTCAACTCACCTCTACTTTAAAATCTTTGAAAAGTGAAAGCATGTTACTGTATACCTATGAATGTGAACTGAAGATGCCGAAGAAGAGTCTCAAGACGACGCGTTTATGTTATGGGAAATACGCATGCAATATGCAATGCAAGCCATGTGCGATGCGATGCGAGTTCAACTAGACTGGATTGGTGATCATTTTTTGCAACACATAGCCGCATAAAAACATTTACGTCGGCTTCGCATGCTAGTCATTGCATTGTTTGGTTTGGTTTCCCTTTGCATTTGCATCATCATTCATGAGCACACGGACGGAGCTTTACTTTTATTAACCCTTTCTCCGTGCTTTGCTTGTGTGTTGTCCAATCTCCCTTCTCCAGACTTGAGATATATGGTAGACTACAAAGCAAAGGTGTGTGCATTATTACATTGCATGATATACAGCCGTAAAGTTAGCTAGAGTATTGGTTTCGTATGTAAAGTAAATGATGATGATGTAGAGACGAAAAGAGATTCCTCATTCATAGAGCTTCATATTAAGGAACATTTCGTATGATTATACGAAGCGAATAAATTATCTTGTTCTTCATCTTTTTGCCTTACGCTTCGGCTGGACTACTGTGTTCGGCTCGGCTGGCTGTGTTGTGTATATATTTTTTTAGCGTGCTCATGTTTGTGTCTCACTCACTCACTCATGTGCTTTTGCATGCAAGCATCTGTAAAGATGCACACAAGAGAGACAGAGAGAGAACCTTGCTTGGAATATAGGCGTAAATGGATATGATGGCATTTGGAACACATTTTGGGCATAACAATAAAGAGTTTTTAAAATGCAATAGCACACGTAACACTGTTCCTCTTTACGCATAAGATAATAGTGGCAACACGTAGGAGTCTTGGAAAGACTGAATATTATGACGATGCAAGCCTTGTGTTTAGCTGACCTTGCAAATTAAGTACTAATGTAGCAACAACACTGAAATAGGTAGTGCCGTAACTTGAGAGTTCCTTTTTTGTTTTAGTCTGATAAAAAGCGAAAAGCCCAATCAATCCCAATCACTCGCTCGACGAACTCAAATATGCAAAAAAAAAGAAGCTTACAATCGATCTCGTTTTTCAAGCTAATAGAAGCGGATTAGTGCCAATCGTGTTCATAATGTGTTTGCAACAGACCACTGCTCAAACTCAACAGTCAGTTGCATGAAAAATATTCAGATTATTCAAAAGCGAAAATCTATCTTAGTCTGTGTGTCTTGTTAATCTCGCTTATCCACCCGTGTGTTTAAGGTGGTGGTGGTGTCTCATGTTGCTTTGTTTGCGAAGTATGTTTTATGTTATCTGCTGATATACGTTGTGCAAACTTTGTATCACGTCTCGTATCGAACCAAAAGTATTAAGTATGGCACTGCCTTTGTTAATGGCATGCCGGGTCTCAACTTTTAAAGCATGAGAATTTTAATTCGGGCCCTTCCTAACTCCTAAAACCATGAAAATTTTTAATATAAAATGAGTTTGGAAGGGAATCTGATAAATTAAATGGATTAACTTGAACTATCTGACCGTGCAGTTATGTCAGTGTATGCCAGTGGACAAGCTACTCAAAAACAATACCTGACCATGTGGGATGATTCACCGGATATGGGTTTTGAATCCGAACCGATAAGGACACAGGCTGAAGTTAGCTTGGAAGAATCGGGCGGTGTATTTTCTGATGAATCGGGCTTCTTTTCAGGAGAGGATGTCTATAATTCATGTGAAGATGTCGGAATTGAGGACGATATTGAGGAAGAGGAAGACGAGCAATTTGAAGAAACTGATCTTAAAGACTTGCATTATTTTTTCTCAGAGGTAAGTACATATATTAAGAATGATATTTATAATAAATGTCAAATTTAGAATGATGAATGAATGTACCTTTTGAGCTATGCTGCATGCAAGTGCAAATTGTTACTTTTTTTCTTATTACTCTTTTGCTTTCACTAGGACTTTACTAAGCTAGACGAAGTAAGAATATTCAGCATCGACTTTGATCGATTAATTGAGCTAATGAGGAAATCAGCTCGCATGCTAGATCTCTTTGTGAGTTTTATAATAATTTTTAAGTCATAAATCATATTCTAAAAATGCTTAATTGAAAGTTGAATTTTGAATTGTTACTTGTTTGTTTCAGAGGGGGGCAAAATTGGTTGAAGTTGCAATTGTAATCTTAAAAAGATGTGTTAATTTCACGGAAAGATTCGTGCAAGACTTATCTTGCTCTTATCGACGTGATGCTCGTAAGAATGCAGATCGTACAGCAGTCCAGACGAATGGAGCATCATCGGAAATCCCTGTAATCAGGGCACGTTCACGGAAGAATCTATCTGATAAGTTGGCGACTGCAGACAGTCAAATAACCATTGACTTTGATGACATCCCTATTGATGTGAAAGCAAGAAGGCTGCACTTACAAAAGAAATTCAACGGTTTAATCAGCAATGCTTTATTGGACTTTCAATTTGATTTGCGTTCCTTCTACATGCATGAACCCACAAATGATCAACTACCTAATACAACAATGGAAGAAAATTTTGATTGTGGAAGGATGTTCAAAGATTTAAAACGTATATCAGCACGTAAGTTAAAATTACTCATAGTCATAAGCAGTTTCATTCCACGGAGTCTGACTTTATAATTTTTTTATGAATATACGAGTTCTATGAAAATTCAATGTTTTTAATGACTCATATAGGGGAGAATACTGCATCGATAATTCAATTCAACATGAGTAACAATAATGATTACAACACTACTGGTTTTGATGACTACGACGAGCTCACTGGTGATTTAACTTCGTCTCAGACTCATCAGGAAGCTTGCGATTCCGATAACCCTATTACTGCCAGTAATAGCGTAACGGTAATACAATTTTTCTGTAAACGATAATCAATAATTACCCTGTATGATTTAGACAGTCAAAGAATGTCAAAGATGTGCCTTGGCTTTTTTTTGTAGAATGAAGTCAGTATTGAGAGAATGGAAACTAATCAAATAGAAGATGAAACTGAAAATCAGCTACCTACCGCCATGGAAAATGTATTTTCTTCTGAAAATGGACAACAAATTCCTGCAGTAGCTACTAACAAAAAAAAGCGGAAACTGAGGGAGAGGGATGTTAAAAATCTGGTGCTCCACAACAAAAGACGCAAACCCTTGGAAGCTTTAAATGCAGGTGACCCAGAGGTGATACGTGATGAGACTGATGGTCATAATTTTGACCCAGAGGTGACCACAAACGAGCTGCTTGCTGAAATTAATCAAACTGAGCTCGCAGGGATAGCAGAAGGGTAAGTTTAACTGTGAGTTGCTTCTTGTGGCTTTCCTTAATGCGATAGAGATACGATTGATTCTTATGGTGGTGTTTGTTTTGTGTATAGTGACATTTCACTTGGATATCATTCCCAATCATCCCAATTTGACCAATGTTCGGATGTTGAAGATATTTCGTTCAATACTAACAACATTAGCTCCGAGTCTGATTATCAACTAAATGTGAGATGTCAAAATTGAAGCTAAAAAATTTCTAATACACAATCTCGGTCACAAAACCAATTATTAATCTGCTTTTTTATGTTTAGGAGCATGACGAACGTCTTCGAGTTCCCAGTCCTATTTGTGGAAATGAACGTATGTAAATAGTGTTAGACACAATTTTAAGACATTATGGGAGATTTTTCAATTGTGTAAACGTAATACGTTTTTTTATCATTCTTTTAGCCGCAACATCGCATGTAACATTCAAAAGTACTGTAAATATGAAAAAGTTAACTGCGGATATACAAGAGACATTGGAAAGTCAAGCTGCCAGAGAAGAAGTATCGATTGAAGAGTTGATTTTTCGAACCAACTTAAATATAAAAGGTGTTGAAGATGAAAGTGTTAGGAGCTCAAGTAAAAACCCTGAAATAAGTCTGCATGATTTTCTCTTTGCAAGCTTACACGCTGCTGTGAACCTACGACTGTTTTTAGAACCCATGGATAATGGATCTGTCGTTTTTACCAAAACAAGACCGGATGATTAAAATTATTTAAGCACGAAATATTATAATTATGGATGATGCATTTGCATGTGGTTTTTATATTTTTAAAATAAATGACAGATTGTATATTGTACGCATTTATCTACATTTTCGAAGTAAAAAATGAATTTATTTTTCCATTGAGTTATCTTAAGAGCAACAATCAAAACAAGATTTAATATATTAGTAGTATAATAAGTATCATAAGTTAAAAACTAAACAAATCTAAAAACTTTCTTCACTTAATCTGATCTGTTACTTCAATTTCAAATTATTATAATTTTTCTAGCAAACAAGTAGTGTTCACAAAACTAAAAATCGTCTGGCTCTGTAGGAGCATCCAAATCCCTATAACTGATGATGGCGCGGCTACCATGATCTCGACCCCTTCAATTTATATACATACCCACGTTTTGGTTATATTAGAATCACTAGAGCACCATTCATTCACAAATGATAATGATCATCCAAAAATGCGTCCAAAATCCTAATAATCATACCGGTAAGGTCCTGGGCGTCCTCGTGGAGCATAATCCCTGTATGGTTGATAAGGTGGTTGCCTTGGAGGACCACCAAAGCCGCCAAAACCACCAGGCCCCATGTATCCACCACCATACCTTAAAAGATATATATATTGCCAAGCTTTCTAAACATACGGATAGTATATGCAGATTAAATTATTATAAGATTAACAAAACTTACGGAGGATATTGAGGGGGAGGATGAAATTCCCTTTCATGTATAAGCGGTTCTCTTCGCGGTGGCATGTTTCCTTGTTGATTTTGATTTCGTTCAGGTGGAGGCTGTGCATTCATATCCGGCGACTGAGGTCGTTTAGGATCTCGCAAGTAATTATTGAAAAACATGACCTATACAAGAAACAGTTGTAAGACATTCCTGACCTTGTTTATAATGTAAAGATACATGAACAACTTACCTCTTTCTTTACTTCCTCCAATTTCTCTGCATGTTTATTCAATATGTGCTTCCTGACAAACTCAGGTCCTTTAAATTTCTTGCCTGAGAGCGGGCATAGCCATTTATCTTTTCCAAGTTCTTGAGTGTTTGACGAAATGAATTTTTCAACCTCTGTATCTTCATCCTTTGTTCCAAGTACTTTGCATTCATCGTCAGAGAGCCTAACCACAGGCTCAATAAAAGCAGATATTTTCTGCTCAAAATTGCGATTATATTCTTGCAACTCATTCATGTTGACCTGGAAAACGAAATAATATTTCAATGTTGAATAGGGTATGGGATAAGGATACTTTTTTTTAAACTTTCTACTATATACATAATCATAAAATTAACAAATTAATACCTTGGATGTTGGTGGCATTCCGCGAGCATGAATTATGCCTAACCTGTTGGGCATTTCATCTTCATAAGGATACTCAGCATGATTGTAGTAATCTACGCTGTGCACAAATCGAAGATAAAACAACAGTCGGTCCAAAACTCGAATGAGATCCTCGTCCCTATAAATTAAACAGAAAATAAACAGTTATTAGTTAGTTCCCTTCACGTTTATAATAATTAAACTTCAACAACTAACCGTTCAATAGTGTTATTTCGTTCATCTCGAAGATCTCCGTCTAATTCACCATCACTGGTTGACAAGCCCAACAGCTCCTCTTCCTCAGCTGAAGCTTCTTCAATTAAGAAATCCGTAATGTTCTTCAAAACAGGATTGGTGGAGTATACACCATAACTTTCTTTGCTTTCCTGTTGCTTATCTTCATCCCACAATGTCCATTTAGAATCCAAATGCTGAATCAATTTAGCAGCAAGTCGAATATCGTTCCTGACAATGGCCTTATGTGGTGTTATTCCGTTAACAGTGCGAACTCGTCTAGTTAAATCACGATTCACGATAACTCCTAGCTCAGTATCGCGTAAACGAACGTTGTTTAAATTCCAGCAGATTTCTGCAATAATACAAATACAAGGCTATAGTCATCATTCACTACCATCATGATACTTAATTTCGCTGGCATATTGTATTAGTGTTAAACATACCTTTAATATTCACATTCCTCTTGAAAGATACCCATGCCCGTCTTGCCCATCGCTTTTCTGGTTGAGGATCAGCAATTGCCGTTCGGAGATAGCCAGAATACTTTTTGCAAATGCTTTCAACTTCTGCCTTTGTAATTGTTGGGGCAAGATTCCTCAAGAATACTGAAGCTGTACGATGAAGTTGTGGTAGTTCATCATCCTCATCGAGAACTATAAGTTTCTTCTTGTTTTCTGTTCCAGGTGTAGCCAAAAGAGGTTTTTTAACTTTCTTTTCGCTTGCATTTGAATTTTCAGCATCACCATCCACGGATTCTTTAGGCTCCTGCAATTCGGAGTCAGTATTTTCCCCATCTGAAGCCCCAGATGTCATTTCAGAACCCCCACTGCGTAGTCGTTTCTTTCCACGCTTTTTTGCCTTTTCCGCTCCTTCATTTGATGCAACATCTTCAGCATCCATTGCTTCCTCTTTCTCTCCTTTGGAATTGTTGTCTAGTTCTGCCTCGAGGGCATCCATTGTGGAGGCTGGACGAGACTTCTTTTTCTTTTTTCGGGCCCCCTCTTCTTCACCACTACCAGCATCGCTGCCACTATCTGACGACTCCCTGTCATGAACAAGACATGAATGATGAAACAAGAAAGATGACAACGACAACTTTCTACTTGAACAATTTCTTAACACTTTTATATTTAACATACCCAGATTCCTTATCTGCGCCATTTTCATCTGATTCCTTCACGACTTTCTCTTTCGGTTTTACTTCCTCCTCTACTATCTTGGGAGCAATCCTTGGTCGAAGTGGTTCATCAGAGAGAAGCTTAGAAGCATCCTCTTCGTTTCCTCCTTCTAAACGGACTACATACCAATCCATCAACTTGATTAACTTTTCCGAGTTAACACTGTCAAGTGACACATTGTCGAATTTTCCTGCATTCATAAAATCAACAAACAAGCTGCATCGATTCTGCAAAACAAATTAACAAAAGTATTAAGTTTACAATCATTACAAATCCTACACTGTCAATATATTTATGATACGATGCCAGTTATTTCAAATTATGAGTATAAAAGAATTCAATGAAACTTTACCTTCAAATTTTGAAGCTGTTCTTCCTTCCTCTGTGCACTGTCATCAGGGTGATACTTCAACTTGAACCTTCAAGAAAATAATGATACATTACAATTAAGATTTTGAGTTCACAAAACCATATTCACAACAATTTTTCAGTTTGTGTAACGCAAACGCACACAAGTATCAAAGTCATTTCTAAAGTTTTTAACGAAGTTTAATTATAATAATCCCTGTACTGTACATGCATACTGAATATATCTTCACGCCAAGTACTCACTTACATACCTTTCGGATCCATAATATTCAACTAGTATCGAAATATTCATTGCTTGTAAACAATTCAATCAACGTAAGTACTATGTGAATAATTAGTATTATGTATTCATTTTTAAATTGAATGCTATAGCATGAAGATCGAAAATCTTACCTTCCAGATTAGATCTATAATACAGTCGGACAAAATGAAACGATATGGATAATTTGCACTGATG
This sequence comes from Orchesella flavescens, assembly GCA_964034955.1. NCBI lineage: Eukaryota > Metazoa > Arthropoda > Collembola > Entomobryomorpha > Orchesellidae > Orchesella > Orchesella flavescens. Next base: position 5,853,059 of record OZ035955.1, read on the forward strand.
AAACATATTTACGAGAAGACTACATACTTTCCATTTTTCAACTTTATACTCTTGTGGTTTTTTTTCGCACTTTTCAAATTTTTATATCTTGCCGAGCACTCAGAATATATTTCTTTTCCATAACACACTAATTAAATTCAGCCACTTGATAAAATAGCCTGAAAAGAGTTGTCTTCTGCGAAGATGCTGTCTAAACAGTCCATGTTTTATGCTGTTCATGAGTGAGGAATATAATTAGCTGGCATTAAATATTTCAGGGCATTCGGAACGTCAAACACCCCAATTCCCAAATGGAGACGGAATGGGACGCTTTTTGGGGGGGTGGTACGTATTGACACACCATTTTTGTGTTCTGTTATAAAAATTTATTTAATGTAATAATTGTAACTTACCACTCTTCTTCCCGGTGTTGAACAAAGAATTCATTAAGCTGTTGTCTTTTAAATTCCTGCTTGTATTCAGCATACTTTGACAACGCGTCTTGATCAGAAATAGAATCATCCTGAGTTGACAACCACGCTTTGAATGATAGAAGTTGGGGTGCCCCATCAGAACTTTCCCTGTTGAAGAATCATAATAAAAAATCCCACATCAGTAAATCTGCTATGAATTTAAAGAATTTTTTTTTCTATTTTAAAACTTTAAAAGCGAACCTTGGATGATGTTGAGGAGGATGATGCTGATAGTTGTGAGAAGGTGGTGGGTCAAATCCAGCCTGCGAGCCATAGCCGGAAGAGTAGGAATCATGACTGTAACGATCCCACTCCCCTCTGGGTCGTTTATTTGGAGGGCTAAACTCGTGTGGAAGTCTATGACCTCCTCCCAATCGATAATCAATGGATCTTGGTGGTCCACGGTTTCGTCCCCAATCCCTGCGGCAACAAACACAGTTATTATTAGTTATAACACGGAGTCAGAATACAGAATAGAATTTTATTGTTAAGGTGTGCATGACTAGTATTAATTATTTTTACATACCTGTCTCCACCCCCGCCACCGCCCCAATCATCACGTCGCCCTCTTACATCATCATTTGGGGGAGGTCTTCTACTGACATCCCTGTACTCATTACGCTCCCCACGAAACTTGTCCCTTCGCTTTCTATCGTACTCATCATCAGAGTCACCCATGATATAGTTGGAGTTTTTAATTAGTTATTTGTTTTTTGGAAGAAATAACACTAACAACTTAAGCCAGCAGTTAATTTGTGTAGGAGAAAATTTGATTGCGTGTAAACGTGAACTATTACTATTATTTCCTAGATCATTTAAAATGTACGATTGACTACTAATAAAACAAATATACAACTAAAAGGCTTGACTGCACCACTTTTAACTTATAGTGCCAAGTGCGACGGCAATAAAATGATTAAAATTAACTAAAATGTTTCCTTTTCTTCTTCTTCTAGTCTGCCTCAGCTCTTTCTTTTAACACTGTAATCTTGTGCCGGAAGAATTAACAACAATAAAACGGAATACTTCAAACTTTGAAGTTAGTGTAACACAAAGGAATAACTGATTGTGAAGCCGGTTGACTGATGCTGTACCGGTGTACCTACTGCTCCTTTTGTGAACTATTTTATTTTTCGAAACAAATACACGTCACCTGACACCTTTACCTAAAGAGCATTTACAAAACAAACCAGATGAAAAACAATTAAACAATTTTGTAAACAAAAATAATATTCATAATACAAACAAGCACAATAAAGAGTGTAAAAGAGAAGAGAATATCTGTCAAATTATTTTCAGAATATTGACGGACTTGTAAATAGATGTGGGAAGCAGTAAAGGAGGACGCCGTTATAATCAGATTTTGAAAACTAGTTAAAACGTCAAAAGCAGCTGATGTTTTGAAAGATTAGTAATAAAAATTAACGTACAACATGTAGATGTTTTCAAAGGATATTTCTTAGCGGTTTCCCCTGATCAGTTGTACGCTTCGATCAAATATCTTCAGTCAAAGTCAGGTCAGATATCCAAGAAAAGAAAGAAATGGAGCAGATCCTTCTAATATTGAATTTACTTACAGGAGAAGAGATGATCAAAGTATCAAAGCAAGAGCCATACACTCAATATAATACGGGATTTGGATACTTTTTTTGAGCGTCCAACACGTACTAAAACAACTAGTCCACCCTGTCTGTCTACTTTTTGTTGTGAAGGAGGCGAGGCTAACGCAAAGGTGTATAATGATGCTAGTCTGCTAGTAGTAGCCAAATCCACTCGGAGTGTTGTGATCTGCCGAAACCGCATTGTTTGTAGCAAGAAAAGGTCGCCACGGTTCGCCTAACCTAGCAGCCAGCATTATCCCGCTACCCCGGCTTTTGCTTGCTAAAACGCACTTGAGTCATGATCGGTTGGAGTTGAGTCCGCTATGAGGAGCTGGTAGCATCATTCTTGAAAGAAATGCATTGAGGTGGGGGTGGTGGGAGTAGTGTGCTAGTGCAGTGAAAGTTTAGTCATTTGGTTTTGTATTGTATCCATTCATCCGGTGAAAATTGCAGTCAAACGCAGTCATTTTGACATTTCGATAAAATTGAGTATCTTGCTGTTTTATTCTTTTGAGTATCTTTTCAATTTGAGTTTAGCAAAAGCTTTCATTTTGGAAATAGCAGGGATTTTATGTAATTCATGCAGAAACGAGGTGAACATCCGGAAGACATTTATCAGTCATTATCAGTGATGGGATATGAATAAAATATGATGATTGATGATAAATGTTAATTACAATAATGCAGCCTGTCGGCTTTTCATTGTATGATATGATGATGCATTTAATTTAGCTTTTCATAGCAATTTGAGCGAAACAAAGCTTTCAACCTGCAATTCACCATTTTAACTGCATCAAAATAAAAATTATGCATGCTGCAGAGAGTGCAGCGTTCAACATTACTGAGCATATACATACTTTACTTACACGTTACACCACACCTACAGGAAACAGAATTTGCAGAAGATGCAGTTAAAAACATGTATAAAATGATTCATTCGGTTCCTTGTTCCTTCTGAAATGAATAATTTGTAAAGTGAATGAAAACAGTATAAGGGGAAGGGTAAAACAAAATAGGGAACGAGCTGCAAACGGAACGGAACGAAATCACACAATGAAGAGAAAAGGATGAGATGATGAGATCATCGGCCTTCTCTTTTTCAGTTCAGAGTTGAGGCTGAATCTGAAATATGTATCATTCTGTATATCTCAAATACTACGTGCACTGTGCACAAAATGCTTCGTATTTTCATTGTGGGAGATGCATGCAGATATGGGTGGTTAATGGTTTTGTTACTTACATTACTTACATCTCCCCATGATGATGTGATGTAATGGAGTTCTAGAACTTGGGTATACATTTTACCAAGTTGAATGGAAGTTTTTTTACTGCGAAAGAAGGACTGACATTGGGTCCATTTCGGCATTATAACAAGCGATGCATGTTATACTGTTGTCATTTTATAATCAAGTAAGTATTAAATGTACCTAGTGAGCAGAAGGCATAGTCATCATCACCAGCATCCGACCCGAATATATAATATATAGGGTGCTATATACATAAAGTTCTTAGTCACAGCCAGTTGTGTACATTGTACATATATAGTAGCTAGAGAGGAGATTCGCTGGCTGTGTATAATATAACCCATCGAAAAAAGGCATAAACTTATGTACATTTCTTTCCTATTCATTTCATTCAAGTCAGATTCACTTTTTATGCCGAGTTACTCATCCGCTTCTCCTGTCAAGCCTTCTGCTTCAAATACAAAAAGTCTACTAGAGTATATAGGAAGCCTCTCAAACATCAAAACTGAAACTTACTCACTGACTCCCTTGTTTTTTTAAATGGTCTGTTGAACCAAAGGCTTATAAAGAATAGGATAGTAGCCAAGAAAAAAAGTTGATCTGAAATCATCAACCTAACCAAAGTTTCATGGAGATTGCATGCACAAGTACTTTTTGATAATCGTTGTAACTTCACTTCATCATCATCCCAAATCCCAACCCAATCTCTGCAAAATAAATACTCACAAACACACACAGTCAGTACAATAAAAGGTACAAGTGCAAAAGAATACCTAATTGCTTTTGTCATCATCATCCTCTTCGTATCAACAACATCATCATCATCCTCCCGTCATTTAGATATAGATACTGCTGCCACTTTTTCAAGGTGAGTTCATTTCTTCTAACTTTGATAAATAATATATTATATGTCTCCCCTGGCTTCAATTCCTAATATGGTTGCGCAGGACGGTTGACATTGACAGAAGGAAAGTTTTTGTGTCTTTATGTTCCGTATCATCAAGCATCAGCAATAAGAGAGTCATAGTCAGAGTCAAACTGATTGTGAGTCTGATTGCAAAACGAAATTGTTCATTTGCTAAATGTACTTTTGTTTGTTTTGTATCTATTGCATAAAAGCATTACTTCGAGAAAACAGTTTAGTTTGTAAAAAACGGAGCTGACAGCTTTATAAGAACATTTTTGTACGTACGTAGTAAAAAGTGCATTTATAATATCAGATCAGTGTGTGGATCTAGTTTTGAGTTTATACCAACTTGGGGGTTCGTTTTTTCGTTGTTTTGATTATTCGCTTATGACGCAAAGAAAGAAATGTTCCATTTTTTGCTCAGTTTTGTTTTCTACATTTCAAAATTGCTTTAAATTATACAGATTCGTACTAATACTAACTGGTTATATCGTTTAGATTTACTGTCTGGTAACCCTTGTCTCGCTGTTTGGAGAAAACCATTATATATTAATATTTCTTCAAGGTTCAGGATTTACTGTTGAAAATTGACTGGGTGGGTAATATAATACTACTATACTACCACTACTAATGGTACATGTAAATCTCTCCTGACTTAAATTTAAGGCTTTAAAATGCAGATCATATTACTACTGGGTGTAATTTATGGCAATTTCATGTTTCATATATAAATCATTTTGTGGATCTGTTATGAAGGAGTGACTTCCGTTCTTGAAGACCCATCCACAATATTCAGTGCATTTTGAATCATACTGTGAATTGAGTAAAGAAAGAAATGCTTTAAGGTATACAATTTACAATTACAAAAATGTACAATACACAGTGTAGTACGTACACTAGATAAACATTTGTGAAACAATTGGTTTCAAAGGTGTATGTGTATTCATCAGGTAAATTGTAAGTAGTGCAGACAAAGTTGCTGTTTTTTGGGTATCTTTTTGGGCTCGTTTAAAGAAATAAGATGAAGAAGATGAGTATGGCTAAAAATCTGCAGACACTATAGTACACATGTCACACTTGGCTACCCTTTCGTTTCCTTTGCTGGGTTTTTCGGAACATGAATTTGATTTCTCAAAGGAACTCACTTCTTCAGGATGAATTTAAAGAAATGATGATGATAAAATGCATCTATGCATAGGAATTTGGTAAAACACCATGGATGGATGTAAAAAAAGTACAGAGGTATCTGTAGTAGTTAGCACTTATCACTCATTCTCATTAACTAGCATTACAGAGCACAAAATTTTTGCACTGTTATATTGTTATGTTGGTTGGATAGTTTGATCTTGAAAATTTAATGCTTTTTCAGATCACTTGTTATTATTCTTCTACCAAAGTTGCTTCCTTCATTCTTCTTGAAGTGTGGAATTTTACAGACTTTGCAGTTTCACTGTATGTGTGTTTTTATATAAATCCATTCCATGTTGAATTAGTGTACATTTGGTTTGGTTATATATATAGTAGTACATCCGTAATCTATATATACATACATACAAGGCATCTTGATTAAGTGGTCATGTAATATTCATCATTTTATACATAAAATTCAGGTTTCATGCTGGCAAGCTGCTACAAATTTTTATCATAATTTATGTCAGACTCTGAGTTTTCATGCAAACAGCACAGTTAGTTGCAGTTTGGCAAATGCATTGTTCTTCTGGCAGCAAAAATTGCATTCTCGGGAGCCAGAGATTTCAGATCCCATCTTGCAGCATGACAGCATAATGGGTAGAATGGTAGAAATTACGGATTTTGCAGAGAGTAAAAAAGTGACGAAAAAGTTTATATTGTGACTTTTACCGTGTTTTTAAAAAGTTTTTTCCAGTTTACGCTTATAAACCACGAATTTAACTTTCTCTTTTTTTAAAATGGCAATTGCATGCAGAGATCGGTTTCAGTTATATATACACAGTTGAATCGGATCGGGGATGCATAAAACACACAAAATTTAATTAAGCATTCAGTTGAGCATCCATCACCAGCAGTTTGGTTTCCTCGAAAAGGACTATAAGAAATGAGAGTCCGTGTGTGAGTGAGAACGTTTCAATGAATGTTCTTGATTTTAATTCGAAACAAAGTAGTTCCACGTAGGACGTATGTAGATATATTTTCTTTCATCATGCTTTTTGTGCACCTGTGCATATTTGTGAAACTTGACAGCACCTAATATTTGCATATTGGAATTTTGGTGATAAGCTCAGCAAATATGCTTTCATGGTGAAAGTTCGAAACGTGTCCAAAGTTGGCTAATTTTGTTGTTAGAGGTGGTGGTGCGGTTTTAGTAGTCCATTCTTCGCCAGTACGTCATTAAATTACCGTATTTTACAAAAAATTGTTTGCACTTGTGGCTTACATCTGTCATGGATTACTTATAAATAATTACAAATAAATGGTTAAAGTACATAATAAATTGTATGCTTATGCTTTATTTTGTTGCTTCATTGGTTGTGGTGTATTCTGGCAATCGTTGTGGTATGCACACGGTATTTGATAACCACATACTAACTTTTTAATGGTAATATTTTTCCATTTCCGGTTTCTGAGGTTTACTTTTGCTTTGGCGTTTTAATTTCTTTGCTTTGTAAACAATGGGGTGCACTAACTAAAGCACAATTTTAATGAAATGAATACTGTCAAAAACTGTAGTTTATATTTGTAGCACCTAAGTAGTAATAATTACCTACTACCTACCTAATCTATGTATGTAAAACAACTAAAAAACTTATATAGCATTTGGCATTCTTGTGTGTCTTTCTGCTTTCACTATTTAGACCAATCTTCTTCACTGCCATTCTTGTATTGAGAGTTGAGTGTTCCTGTATTGTTGCGTGACTTCTCATCAGTCAGTCAAGTCCATATTTAAAGATTTCATTGACATCCAGTGACAATGTCCAATGAGTCCAAGTCAACTCCTGAGTATGGTCGACTTCGAAATTTTTGGCTATCAAGTATGTTAATATTACTACTATTTTTAATATCAACTACTACATTTAATCTTTTCACAGCACGCTCATAATTCATTCGGTATGACATTTGGTTATGAAATTTATATTGTTAATCATGTACTACATTGTGTGTTTTCACCTTTAATTTTTACCAACCTTCATTGACTATCTTTCAGTGAATCGTCACTTCCGGTTTGGGTTTTTGTTGCATAATAACAATAACCTATACCATGCGTTTGAAATACTTAATTAAGTTTTAGTTTTTCCGTTGGCTGTAGTTGGTGTAGTTAGTAGTGTAGATTTTTCTATCTTCACTCATTGATTTTATGTGTTTAGTTAATATTTTTAAGAGTTAATTTTCACATCGTTTTGGTTTTGTAGTATTTTCATTTTTAAACGAATGCATATGTATAGTTATATAGAAACATTGTGATTGAAACAGATTCTAAAACATTTGCTTTCTCTCTTGACAAAAAAAATTTCATGGTTATTTTGCCCGGTCTAGTAAATTTTATCATCGTCATTCGTAAGATTCGAAAGAGATGACGATATAGGCATTATGTTTTATTTTTATTCAAAAAGCATGTTAGTAGGTTATTGGCTCGTGACATTCACATACTTTCTATTACGTCAATTCTTCCTGAAAAATGTGGTGGCAAATAGCTAGAGTGACAAGGTTGAATTGAGGGGAAGGGACGTTTTCGATAATGTACTATAGCTGCACGATAAGAAGTATTTTGAGCAAGACAGGATTTCCTAGCGTTTTCATTACACTATATTGACTATATGCTATATTATTATGAGTGTGTAAATGTTGGAAAAATCTCATTCATTTCATCGTGTGATGTGATCGTATCCGGTCGGTCGGATGAATTTTTTCTTAGCAGCATACATATCGTACCCAATGAATCCATTATGATCCATGTATGCGCTTAACGATCGCACGTAACGTAACATAACCATTGGGATAAAAAGATTAAGATTACTTCAAGATGCTATTATATTATGCTACTTCAAAATTTGAAGTGAATGCGGTATATATGCTACTAAATAGGGGAAGCCAATATTATTGTAAGACCGCTTATACGAGAAAAGAGTAGGAGGTTGTTTTCTATACAAGAAGTGATATTTTGGTAAGGAAACTTTGCCAAATCGAGGCTTTATAAGAAGAAGAAAAGAGAGTTCAAGTACAGTATACTTATATATATCCAAGTAGTGAATGATATTGATGACGGACGCGGACAGGCAGAGAGAGAGTGAAGCCACAAAAAAGTAGTGGTGCAGTTATTAGCTCATACGGTTTCATTGCAAATGGGTGTAGGAGGAAGATTTTTTCGTAATAATATTTAAAGCATGTGGACGTAGTTGAAGGCATCATTTTTATATTTATTTTATACTTAATCTGTGCGAATTGTTTTTCGCCATATGCATGAGCTGACGCCATATAGCTGTCCTTGAAGAAACATGTAAACGAGATCTTCATGAAAAAAAAAGACTTTCTTAAAATAATTAATGCTTCATGTCAAGGAAGAAATATTACCTTGTTCATCTGTTTGTTGTTTTCTTAGGATAAAGCCATATGTTCAAATCTTAACAAGTTTAATTCTTATTTTTACGTGCCATTTTAGAGTCAGAATCGACTACAGAAGGCGCTCCTAAATCGGTTGCAAAATCAAACGGCATAGATAGTCGTACTAACGGCCACAGTTCGAGTAGCTCAAGTTCAAAGACTGACGGATTCAACTCAAGAAAATCAAGCATGGGTGACGGTAAGTGTAAAATTATTTAGCTACCTTGCCTTTATCTTTACATATCCTTTAAAGTTTACTAAGGTTGATTTGTTTTCATGCAGACATTACTCCAGCAGTCTCGGAGTTTGACCAAGACATCCTGTCAAGTAGTTTAGCCGAGTTCCTTCAAGCAGCAGAAAAGCTTGGAGGAGAAGTTGCGGAACATGGTCGATTAGTACAGAAAGCATTTAGGTAAGTTAATTTAGAATTTGAATTTGAATTTGAAATAATATTTTTATGTGAGTTTGTTTCATTTGTACTTTTTTGAAAATATTAGTGCACAGAGGAACTTCCTACTAACCGCCACCAAGTATGCCAAACCAAGTGACGCTGAATTCCAGAATCTGTTGACAGCAACTGCCAACGCTATTACGGAAGTTCAACAATTTCGAGAATCTAGAAGAGCCAGTCAGTTCTTCAACCATTTGTCTGGAGTATCTGAAGGTATTCCAGCTTTAGCTTGGGTCACTGTTGTAAGTGTAAAATACTATGACTTTAATCAGAACAATAAGGTCAAAACGTGTGTTTTTACAATTCTTGCTTACTTTTAACTTTTATAGGCACCAACCCCAGCACCATACATTAAAGAAATGAATGATGCAGGTCAATTCTATACCAACCGTGTTTTGAAGGATTTCAAGGATAAGTATGTTATAGTTCTATTCCTGAATCAAAAGAGTTTTTAATGCAAGAAGGAGTTGTACTTATTTCAATCTGAATATTCTTTTGCAGACCTGGACATGCAGAATGGGCCAAATCGTGGGTTGGAACCCTTACTGCCTTACAGACTCACGTCAGAAAACATCATACAACAGGTCTAGTTTGGGGAAAGCTTCCCATGGCAGGTACGTCTTAAAACCTTATAAAAAAACCAACTAAATAAAAGCTTTAGTGATGCAAATTTTTAATATTAAACTCATTTTTTTAAAGGAGCTCCTGTTGGTGGTCCCCCTCCACCTCCACCACCACCTGCATTTGAAATGCCAACATTGGAGTCTTTACAAGTGTCTGACGACAGGGCCGAGTTGTTTGCAGAGCTACGTAAGGGAGAGGATATCACAAAAAGTTTGAAAAAAGTCACATCCGAAATGCAGACCCACAAGAATCCAAATCTCCGTACTGCCGGCGTTGTACCAGCTACTGGAAAAGCACCAGTCACAAATGGACAAGTTTCAAAGGCTCCAGTTGCCAAACCTCCAAAACTAGTCTTGGAGGGTAAGAAATGGGTTGTGGAGTACCAGATTGGCCAAAAAGACCTCAAAATTGACCAGGTTGAAATGAATCAAGTCGTTTACATCTTTGGCTGCAAAGATTCTACTATGCAAATCAAAGGAAAATTGAATTCAATCGTGGTTGATTCATGTGTCAAGTCTGCAATCGTCTTTGACAGTTTGGTGGCTTCGGTTGAGTTTGTAAACTGTCGGGATTGTCAAATGCAGGTAAGAGTTACAACTGTTGTTAAATATATTTTGTTACTGAATCACTCACTCAAGACTATATTATAATGACATGATATTGTTTATGTTTGTAGGCCATGGGCACTGTGCCTACAATAACAATTGACAAAGTCGATGGACTGCAAATGTACCTCAACAAGGATTCTCTAAATGTTGAGATTGTTTCTGCCAAGTCCTCAGCGCTAAACGTAATGGTACCGAAGGCTGACGGAGATTTTGTAAGTGTGACTTAAAAAACCTCTTTTCATAATTAAAAATATGTATGTATATTATTTTGACGTTCACCTTTTATATAATAGGCTGAGCATCCTATTCCGGAACAATTTAAAACAACAATCGGTCCGAAAGGTCTCATTACATCTGCCACAGAAAGCGTTGGTGTGTAATAATCCAGAGAAAATAATAATTTGGAGAAAGTACAGTAGAAGAAGAAAAAAATACCAATGAATTTATTCACTGCTTCTACGAATTGTATCAAGTAACGTAATGTAACCAATTCTTTCAAGACATAAATGGCAAAAAGCAGAAGCTTCCATGTTAAGATACTCTAAAATAAATACGTACGAAGCTTTTCGCAGTGCAGTGTATGAAACCAATAATAATATTTTAACATTTTGATTCATGTGTATACATATAGATAAAGCTGTAAAATATTAATATTTATTTTGAATTGATAGCTTTTAGCTTTCATAAAGGCAGTGCAGTGATGTGGTTGAACATGTAAATAATGATAATTATTATTATGCGTATCATTTAAGCTATTTGATTTCAGCCCGGTTAATTTTTCGGTGCTTTCAGTATTGGTTGGTACGGTACTTACTTGCTAAAAGAGAAGAGATTACAAAATCTAGCAACTACAATTGAGCAATTCTGTAGTACTGTAAATATTACTTTTTTCAGTCGCAATGATCTTGATTATAACATTTAAACAAAAGTTTGTAACTAGCATCAAAGCAAAGGCTTTTTTGTCTTTGTCGTCTAAATGCAAAATTGGAATGACATAATAACTTTGTATGTTCTTAAGAACTTGTGTACGAAAATGAATAATTCAAATAAAATGCATGTTTTCAAATAATGGGCAAAGAATATTTATTTGAATCACGACGTAGTTTTCCAGGAACACGTTCATCAAAATTATGCAGTTTTGCTTTTAAAGAAATATTAAATAAATGAAACATTTCTACATAAATTGATAAATTAATATGCCTACGGTACTTTCACCACAATGAAATATTTACAACTCAAAGTTACAGTCGTATTTTAATCTTTTTAAATTTTAATCAATCCCAACAAAGTGATCACCCACTGAAACTTCAGCACAAATTATTATGACAATTTACCATGGTATGACTGCTGTCGAATTTTCAAAATTCACATTTGTAATTTCATGAATAATTTTAACAATAATAATAGAATCTGAATTACATAAGGAATAAGAAAATCATAAATAGAGTAGTATGGGGATTTAACCGTCGAATCTGCTTCACTAGTTGCAACCTCCACCAAGTTACTTTACTTTGAAAGGTGAATGGAAGTATTTTAATTCTCAATCTACGTTCATGTCTTCTGGTTTCTGTTCCTGAAAGAGTAAATATACGCATTTAGTAATATTTTTTTATGTTTTGACTACACTACTATGTAAAACTATGATATTGTTATTATTTTTGTACCTCTGTGGTGTCTGTGGCTTTCTTGCCGTCAGCTTCTTTCTGAATTGCATTTAGAAAAGCTTCAAGATTTCCACTTCTTGCAGCTTGAACAGCATCCGTTCCGAATTCAAACTGTTCCACTAAAGGTCCAAGCTGACCCGATGGGAACGCAGAACAGAACGAGCTCAGTGCATGTTGAAAAGCCGGACTAATAAGGGTGTCAACAACTTCATCCTGATTAGCAGTCTTCTCACTTTCATACCCAAAACGGGGAAGCAATGGGGTCAGTTTTTGGACTGTTGTGGGAGAGGCAGTAATACGTTTCACAAACTCAGTGTTAACACCAGCAGCTAGGTCGACTATGCAATAGAATAATTTTTAAAAAAATAGTCGTATGAACACATGAACATTATGTTCCATCATGAGAATAGCATTCTATAATAATAATAATTTAAAATCAACCTGAGGCAGCATTTGGTTGCATTCCACTTAGGATCTTCTGAAGATCTTCCAACTGTACGACTCTACCGGCTGAAGAACCAGCAGCTGCTGCTGTAGCAGAAGCAGGTGCAGATTTTGCTGGTGTAGAGGCTTGGTCAGGTTTAGTTGATGATTTAGGTGTACTTGACGAGTTTGTTGACCCACTGCTTGTGTCTGCAGGGGGCTTTGATTCACTGGAGTTTCCAGAGCTACTTCCTCCCCCAGCAGCTTGTGTAAGTTGCGCCAATAATCCTGCCGCCGCTTGTCCTCCATACCCACTCATACCTGTTTGAAATATTAAAACAAGTTGTTACTTTGCAAAGCTCTAGCTCTAACAGCAATTCTAAAATCTTCATTGCATGTCAAAAGGCCTAGTTACCTCCAATGAGTTCCATTAACTGGGATTGGTTCATCGACTGCAACAGATTTTGCATTTCTTGTTCAGATGGAGTGGAGCTATTATCCAACCCCCTTCCCGAGCTGACACCGCCTGGGTTATTCAGTGCTTCGTTAACTTTCCCAATGAATTCTTCATCATTATCCGATTTGGGTTCTTGCATCCAAAAGAAAAGCTTTCTTGAAGACGCTTTGAACTGTTGGTAAATAGTAAGTGAATCGTAGTAAAGAATAACGGAATCAAGTTTTCAATTAAAATAACGGGATCAATTAAAATATTATACTTACCTTGAGCAAAACTACGCGATCGCCATCTTTACATTGATTAACTTTCGAGAAAACAGCATCCTCCGGGAAGATAATGAGATCCTGCAATTGCAAGTAAAAAATTCGTGACATATAAGAACCGGAAAATTGAATGAATGAAGATATCGTAACAATAATTATGACTTACATCTTCCACTACGGCGGATGTCCTGTCTTTCCAGCAAAAATGAGTAAGCTGGTCTTCCGACTGATAAACATAGACTTGTCCCTTCCTCTTATCAGGATGAACCATGTTACCTTTTGAAATGCCATTCAAATTATCAATTGACTCAAATTGGAATACACCGGCGCATTCGAAAAGAATATTGCAACCTTTTTCTTAAACATACCTTTCAGTGTCATCTTTCCAGCTCTAAATTCAACAATATTCTTTGGCTGACTTCGACCTTGACTTCCTCTACCTCCAAATAACAAAGCCATTTTTAGTTCTAAAGCGTTAAAACACCGACTCGTTTAACAGAATCCTTAAACAAAGTTTTCTCCTTGATCAGCGTAAATTATTTTCTCGAAAAAGGTCACGGTTTAATCTGAAAAGCAAAACCAACACCAAAATCATGTCATATACACAAGAAGTTTATAAGTTTAACTCTTCTACTTTCAACATTAATTAAAAGTGTCAAACTAAATTCTAATTATTCTTTCTGTCAAACAGAAAAAGGTTTTAACAGCCGTATAAATAAATGAAAAATGTAATTCTCATCTATAGATAAGGATGACTTTTCGTATAAATAATCCGTCATGGTGATTCCAGGATCAGGATAATCGTGATCTCTGGATCAGGATTTCCAGTCCTATAAATAATGTCCGATTTCCATAGAAAGTGATCCGTATCTGGAGATCAGGATGCAAAATCTTGATCTACCCCCCTAGGTACGATTACCACTTCGTAACAAGGAAACTGTTTCTGATAAAAACATATTTAAACATGTTGTGCATCCAGTTTTCGCGTCACATTCATTGCGAACATAGTTTTATGAGATGATGAAATATAATGTGTATCATTTCCAATTCAAAAATCATGTTTTTATACTATTCAAGTTCTTTTTACAAAATGGTAAACTCAAATACAACCTCAAAAAACGATATAATGCATAACTTTTGCATCATACTACTGTTACAAGCTCTTTTTCATAAAACAAGCTACGCCAGCTAGGTTTCTTTTGTGTATGTGTATGACTGGTTATTTTCAATCAAACTGTTATGCTATTCTGGCTTATCATTATTACTATTGATAAGCGTTTTACTAACAACGTGTAAGTGTACATTGATTACAAAAAATCTGAATGAATTCCAAAATCAGTCTTTTTGCTTTCAATAACTTTTTTATACTTCTCTACAACTTCCCTAAACTCGCGTTTTTATGTGCATTCGTGTGTTTTTTATTTTTAACTGAATTGGTTTGACAGAGGAAGTGAAGATGTAATGATGATAAGAAGTAATTATGATTGAAATGAAAATTTGATTATTTATACGAAACTTTATCCTGATCCCTTTCTCAAGATCACTTCAAAATGTGTTATCCTGGATAACTTGATCTAGGGAGGAGAATTTATTTATTTATACCATAGAGACGATAATCTATAGATCAGAATCACCATAAAGTGAGACTTATCTATAGATACGGATTCATTTATTTATACGGCTATAAAAGAACACCAATCGCTAATTGCCACGCAAACGGTTGACCGTAAAATACCTTTCTTCACATATAACATTCGATTCTCATCCCCTTCAATGACCAACGATTTCGTACAAACTTTCCCAAAAAAGAACCTAAATTCGTTGTCAGCTAATTTGACAGCTCATGTTGATATTGCAACAAAACCAATTTAGAAAGTTTCAAAAACACTCTTCAACCACATTATATTTAACCTAACTAAAACTAGACTAGTCCTATTTCTAAACCTTACTCAAAAAGCACTTACCAAGATTTCCACATTAAATTTTTCCACAATGTTTTGATTTGACTGACTCACTCCAACTCTCCAATTTAAAATGTATTAGCAACAAATCTCACACAAATCTACCTGTATTTCTTTCGAGCACCGTCAACATAATGATGATGATGATGATGATATTTGAGTTCTGTGACTTTGCAAAAGGAAAAGAATGAAACATCAAAAAATTCAAGCAATAAAATGCTGAGCCACCGTACTACCTGAGTAGGCGTAGGTTTATGGTACTCTTTGATGCTGCAAAGCTCCTCCTTTTCCCTATTTCCTGCTGACATACCCAAAACAAGCACTTTCTCCATCTGTTGCGCAAGTTGAGCTGACTTGCGTTAGAGCACGCTTTCTCACTCTTTTCGCCGAGTGGAGAAAACGAGAATAAAAGCGTCTTGCGTTTATTCAGTTCGCATGCTTTTCCTCCTTTTCCTCCAAATTCAGTCCACGGTCCACGACTACTCAATTTGCAGAGAATTCTTCTGTGCACCTTTTTCTCGATTTTTTTTCTCCTCCGCTGAACATTTATTGATTCCATGAGATGCGATTTAATTGGGAGCGATGAACAACCATCAACCGTCCATGATTCCTGGAATAATTTGTCGTTGCTGAGGATTAATTAGCGCCAGGTAGCAATAATGTAATTACAGTGTTTATACTTTATACTAGTGTGTATGGTGGTAGAAAACGATGTTTTCAACAATCCCTGGAAATTGGTTTTCCGGGGAAACATTCTTGATTGCCATTGAACACCTATATGGATGCTACCGAAATCTTCATTTTACTAACAACTAACATCATCGTAACGTGTGCCAACGAGGAAAAGGTGCTTAATGGATAAAAGGAAACTGTACTGTAATGAAGAATAAAATCAAGAGTTGACGTTCGTAAGTTGGAAGATCAAAGCAGATAGCTTACGGTGTACAGAGATAAATATATGTAAGAGACATTGACAATTAAATGGAGCCATTGTACCAGCCACTAGTAGGGTGTCATTCATGCACAATAGATTTGCAGACTCTTTCCTCTTGATTTCTCACTAACATTCAATTATTATTATTATTATACTAATCTTTTGCCTTTCAGATCGTTCATCAGCTCTTTATGAAGAAAAGCTAACCAAGTCAAATGAATGAAGCGATTTTGAACTGCTCAAAGCTGACATGACATCAGTTCATCAAATTTCTTCTTATCTGCCAAACCCATCTTTACTTATGGAACCAGTTTTAAAGGAAGGACGTATGGTGGTGTAATGCAATGATGGAAGAACAGAGAATGAGGTAACGTTCTCCACTTTCTGTATTAATATTTATGTAGTTAGCGAAATGTTAAACTATTGTATCATATTTATCAGCTTCTCGTTCAGTCTTTTTTGATAGTATGACGTACTCCTATCAAAGTGCATGCATAATAACAAGTTTCTGGCGCTTGGTGTTATTTGGTATATTCTCCGTTTTAGCTATGTAGTTCTTCTTGCATGACTGCTCGTTGTTGCAACGAGCAGAATATTGTGAGAGACACGCATTTACGTTAAGTACGTACATAGTGGATCAGAAGTCAGCACTCCGCAGCAGCAGCAGCATGGCAAATATCTTTAATAGTCCGTACATATGTGTGTATAATGTCTATCAATAAACCAGCAAGTTGGCTCACCAACCAGGCATACCATCATCATCATCATTGAGCCAGCGAGATGGGGAACCCCTTTCTCGCTATTGATGTGCATGCATACAAGTACACTGCTTATAAAGTGATATAAAGTATAAAAGAGTTATATACCATACAGTGTTGGATTCCGATACTGACTAACAAAGAGAAAAAGCTTGCGGTCTCCTCTTGTTCTTGCAATGAGTAAGCCAAACTTTTTGAATTGGATGTGATGCGATGCGGTGAGTTGGAGTTTTTCGTTGAGTTATGCATAATCCTCTCTCTCTCTCTCACTGGCAGAATCTTGCGGGCTTGTTAGATATATAACACAATATTGCAGAGTTGTTTTTGTAGTGCCACAACTCTCTGTCTATATTGAAATCAACTTAATATGTGGCAGCAGTGCAATCATATCAAAATATGAGTTGGATTTGTTGGTTGTAGTAGTAGTAGCGCAGCGTAACAAGGCAAGTCGACAAGTATCTGCACATTTTACAATCTCTTGGGACCCTGACTTAACTTTGAGGCTGTGTAAAAATGGGAAGAGATGAGTGAGGCAAAAGAGAGTAAGCAGAGAGAGGGAGATGGATATTCATGTAATAAAAACGCAAAGTCAAGTGGATTACATCCGTTACGAGTAACTTACTGCTGCTGAAGAGTACGCTAAGCAGTAATACCCATTTATTACTAAAAATGTGTAAAGGGCATCTTAGGCAAAGAGCAGACCTGATCGTTCTGCGATGCGGTGCATTGCATGAAAAAGCAGTAGGAGTGGGAGAGTATTTTTCCAAGAATTTAGTCATGAGAAGACGATATCAAGAGCTAAAATTATTATACAGTTTATATGGATATATTATGGCATGCTTCTTTCTGCAGCTGATGTGGTCGTTTAAAATGAATACAGTGTTTCGAGTCAGAACTTTTTACCCAAACCGCTCTCATGCAATATAAGCATTTCGCAACAGTGAAGTGGAGGAGACTACATAGGAATTTGAGTCACCAGAAACAACACCGCTCGCTTGCTTCGTTTCGTCACTCTCACCAGCAACCCACACGGGGCTCCAATAGGTTATAGCTTTTTATTGCTAGTTATGGTACACAGTCTGCTATACAATGATGATATGACTTTTGGTTCTCTACTTCTGCAAAAGGGGAAAAGAGTATTGTTGTTTGAGCATGTATTTTATGCTTTGTTGTACTTTAGTTTGCTTGCAAACGAAACCAATCCATATGAAATGAACTTAAGGTCGGTCCAACAAAATGGACGGAAAGCGGATGGATGGATGCATTAGTAGTGGGGCGATATAGCAAGCCTTACAGACGGAGAAAGAAAAATGAAAGAGAAGCCTTGCATATTATGCGGGTTGAGTAGAGTAAAACCATTTGAAACACTTCTTTTCTTCCTCCATTTACTCAACTTAAGAACAAGAAGTGAGTAATAATAAGGGCGAGCCCTGGCATGGCATTACTTTGCTACTTCTACTCACATTATCGACAATCGAGTCGAGTCACAGTCAAGTATTTGGTTTGGGGCTCTCCCCTCGTTCATTCTTGTCTTCGGCTTTTCCTTAGTTCCTCGTAACTTGACAGTCAGTGCAGTGTGGTACGTTGTGTACCTACAACTTCACTATATACACTTTTTAGATGCAACGCAACGAACGGGAGAAAAGATCTGCATCTGACATTGTAAATATATTACGCTCCCATACGACTCGAAAAGACTGGTGTGTAGCTCGCACTCTTTTTTCAAGATGACTTTGTAATGGTTCGCCTACCTACCCCATTCCAAGAAACGAGAACGATGACGAATATTGAATATGCTCTTTCCGTATATTTCATGTATATACATATCACCTTTAGTATAATGTACTTTTGAGTATAACTTCAAAGCTTGATGTGATGGATATACGTATAAGAAAGTCTACGTTTAGACGAAACTATATGAAACATTTTCTTTGAGAGATTTCGTAGCACAATACCGTTCTTCCCTGTCATCAGCGCTCAAAACTCCAAGCGTTTATTGGTAAAAGACAGAAGGGCCAGCATAAACACATGTAATATATCAGAATGCATGAGAAACTGAAGGAGAAAAGCAGGAATTTTTCCTGTCTTGAGGTTATTCAAGTGTCGATTACTATATGTAGAGAGTAGGAATATAAGTTTACTCTTATAAAAAATATGTTAACTTAAGTTGTTAAGTGGATGAGCATTCCTCTTCTTATTCGGTTTTCCTACTCACTGGAATTGTATTAGTACCTTATTGCAGAAGATGAATTCTCTCTTTCACAACAAAATCTGCCAGAAAAAGGAAGGAGACAAGTACTGCAGCTACAGTCAGGTTGCGTATAAGGTGTTTACTGGTCTATAGTTGAAAAACTCCTTTGCTTACTCATCCATACCTTACGCTGTTTTGTGTATGTAAAAGTAAAAGATGTAAAAGTTTTGAATTCAAACTTGGGTTCACGTTCACAGGTTTCTTCTTATAGATTTGTTTGCCTCTGCTTATTTTCTGCCTTTGTAGCAATGCAATGAATGATGATGATAAAATGACTGAGCGTATTCATCCACCATATTATATTTAGGTAGAATAACCTTGCCGTTTTTGATGCCGTAAAATGTAGGAAATTTGTTTATGGTGTACTTAACAGAGGCCTGCCTGGTCCTGATGTTATGGTGGTTCTGTACACAAAGTATTGTTTTCTATTAGTGTATAAGTACACTGCATATAACAACATATATACATTGTTTTTGGGTTGCCTCACTGTTTGCTCTTTTTGGGAATCAAGATTATATAGTCGTGTTTGTATTATGGCTTTAAAAGACACAAGGAGACCTGGTTTGGACCTGTTATGTTTGGGATACAAAGACCTGATGGAATGTGTAGTAGTGCGCATACAATTTACAATCGTGTTTCACTCCACATACAAGATGCATATAAGTATATACATGGTATTGTGTGTACATTCACAACGTGTTTTATGTATTGTAAAAATGTTAGTTTCTTTCAAGAACCAGCTTAAAGTGGCGACAAGCAGACGGGTCCGCAATTCAAGAATTACTATAAATACAAACGAAACTTGAAAGAAAGCTCAGGACGTAGTATATCATTCTGTGGATGCGATCCTGTATCTAAAAACATATAACTTCACTTCCTTAGGGAAATAAACGACCGACTTCTTCCAAATCACATAGTGTTAACAGACACATGAAGTATTTTTCCATGATTCATGAGTTTTAATGTGTTGGTACAATAATATGTAGGATTCAATAGAAACAATTTGGATTTTGGTTTCTATAAAAATATTTGCGAAATGTCTTCACTCTGACATTGATACATTTTATTTTGTTAAGATTAAGAAGAAAGCTTTATCTTTCCCTAGTATTTGACATTAGTCTGATTCATCCAATAAATAACTGTAGTTAATAGTTGTGTAGTTGCGCATACTTGATGAAAAATTTTGCAAATGTGGCAAATGTAAATCATTTGTACTTTTAATCCACCAATGCAATGATAGCTTTATTTTATACAATTAGTCAGCAAAGAAGGCATGAAAAGTGTAAATGCACTTTGCTTCATTCAGAACACATGCCTTCAACTTCAATCATTCAATAATCCAACCCTTCCGTTTTTCTCATGAGTGCAGCGTACGCAAAGTACATGTGGGAAAATGCATGTGAAAATTGACCGGCATAATATAATACGACGAGGGATGTGCACAGTCCTTTTTTGCTGAAACATAAAAAAGAGGGACATTTCCTTTCCTTTCTTCATAAAGTCATTCATTGCCAGACTGAAAAGTTTGTTATAAGTAGTAAAAGAGCAGTCTATCTATATCAGCACTCCTGTCTGCAAACTAAACTTCATATGATCCGCTGCTGTCTTTTTACAAAGCTTACATCATAACAGCGTTTTGTAAAAAAAAAGGAGCTCACATAAATTTTTTATGTAATGTTTATAGAAACGACTAACGACCAACCCAGCATCTTACGTACTCCTTTTTTTATTTTTGTGTACACCAGCATTTTCATTCAGTATTTTTGAGAGTTCACGTAAAAAAACCTTTCAGCTCGACAAATCGTAGTCATGCTAGATAAGGATGATAGGATGCAGAAGGAAGTTGTAAGTGAAACCATTATGCATGGTCGTTTTCTTCCCGGTGCTTCTGTATTTTCTTTAACCTCAGAGCGAATACTTAGGGAAGAGGGTGATTGCATCCTTCATTTTTTAGTTGTTTTTACTCTGCATTCAATCTAAAAATGAATTTGTTATTCGAGGCGAGCTCAACTACTGCTTTGCACGATAGAAAGAATAAATGGAACATTGTTTGAATACTTGTACCTATATTGGCTTCACAGTGGAATGGGTTTGAAAAGGTGCATGTGTAGACGGATATTATCTTTTAACCGGTTTCCAATTAGTTTTCAGGTATGATAGCTTAATTAAATCTATACACATTATACTCACAATCTGTGAGTTAGCTATCGTAATATCCATTTGTTGCAAACTTTCTTCGAAACTGGTATACTATGGTAGTCCCTTATGGTGCTTTACTTCCCGAAGAGCATATAATGCATTAATAAATCATAAATGAGTAAAAATCAAATAATGAAGGGGTAAATGTTTCATATATGTCCATACGACTTGATAGTGTCATGTTTTTAACTAGAAAGAAAATAGTCGACGACTGCTACTTTGCTTAAGAAATCAATCGATTAGTAGGAATGAGTAATAATATTATGAGAACAATATTTTCTGCCGGGTATATAATTCACCTATACTTGAAACAAAGCCGTAAGGACATGATATCATGCTGTATTTTGTGCCATGCGTGCATACGTTGAATGGATCAATTTTATTATTAAACGGTTTGTGCAGGCAAGCAGACTGGCTGGTGTCTGTTACTTTTTATCATTCAATATGCATATATGATATGCCTACCACCTTATATCATGAGGAATGTCATAATAATAGCAATAATTCTTTTGTGAACGGAGCTGCAACGAATACAGTGTGTATGGCGTTGTGTAGTAATCGTCATGCGGGAAGAATCCCCGGCATTGGTTACATGATTCATGCGAGTATAAACTCTACACACATTGCTGTCCATAAAAATTAAGGATAAGGGCAACATGAAGAAGTTTCTTTGGAAGCTCACGCTACACCATGGTACGTATTTATGTAAGTACGTAAGTTTTTTATGATGATGACATGATGGTATACAGCGGATGGAATTTGAGGAAGCTTCTTTGCAGCTACTCGCACGTAAACATACATTTTAGCATCACAATATTTTGGTGGTTAAAGATAATACAAAAGATATATAACATTTTCAGCTATATATGAGTACGAAA
This sequence comes from Orchesella flavescens, assembly GCA_964034955.1. NCBI lineage: Eukaryota > Metazoa > Arthropoda > Collembola > Entomobryomorpha > Orchesellidae > Orchesella > Orchesella flavescens. The sequence continues at coordinate 5,875,309 of OZ035955.1, forward strand.
TGTGTATATATAATCATTACTTTGTATCATCCTTCTTTATTGAAATAGCCTGGTGGAACGTAAATATATGCTCATAGGTACATGTACTTGTATATATATCTGTATAAATTATATAAAGAACAAAATGCCGATATTAGGTGAAGAATGGATATCATTCTTCGACGAACCAAAGAAAAGAACTATGCATTGCAATGTAAAAAAAGGCAAAGCTTAGCAAGTAAGTGCAAGAAAACAAGAAGTTGAGCGACGACGAGAGAGGGGTTGCCCCGACTTTTCTACTCAAAAAGTCTGAGGAGTCTTTTTTTACTGCATTCATGCTGACGTTGCTTGCTGCCTGGCTCTCTGAGAAAATATCTGGCTTATAAAGTACTTTTTATACTGATAAAGAACAAGACGGCATGGCATATTATATTATGTACAGCATGCAACCTTTTTTAAGCTCCTAAAGTCACTTACGAAAATGTACATACATACATAGTGCAACGTTGTTACGTACAGGGAAAAATATTGTACATAAATACCCGAGGAAACCAGAAGCAGAGCAGCAAAAAGAACCTGCTGCTGATGCCACCAACTGCTGAATACTCACTGACTCGTCTCTATACTGAGGAATATCATAATAATGCAAGCATGTTCTCTCATGGTTGGTGGTGGTGTGCTTTTGGGACCTATATAAGAGAGTTAAGGTCCTCGCTGGTTTTGAGAAAGGAGCTTATTGATATTGCTTTCGTATGTACATAATCTAATACGTAGGCATGGCATGGCAAGCATGTTGTGTAGCTTGAGCTTTTGTGTGTAAACGGTGTGTGTGTGTGTGTAGTAAATGTGAAATGTATTCTCTCTCTCTTCTCTGTGTCGATCTTGTTGATGTCCTGATACTGTGCAACTGCTCCTTGCTTCTACTTACTTAATACTTGGGTGACTGTGCTGCTGTAATGTTGCGGCTGGTGTTGCTGCTGCCTGACTGCTCTTATTCTTTATTTTTATCTATCGGCATAAATGCATCGTAGAATAAAACACACAACAACAGACTCGTTTGAGAAATACACATTTTTCTTGTGGTATGAGTGAGTACAGAGTAAACACAGAGACTTCAGATTTTTTGCTCGGCTCTTCTATTTTCTTGATAATTGTCCGTAAATAGATTGAAATACCCAGCAGTCAGAGTGTGTACCAATAATAAACTCTCCTTTTTATGAGATAAAACACTAAGACTGTCACTCACTTTGTTAACAAGATCGAATAAGTGAGCAGATAGAGAGAAAAGTAGTGAAAATATTGTGCTACCACTTCCAGTACCAACAATCACGTCACTTCATCAACACTAAATGAATCACAGACGATGGTCAGCAAGTTGCATTCTGAGTGTGAGCTTGCGATTAGCAAAGTGAATGTGAGACGCTATAAGTTGGATGCGGAAAAGGGCATATATATGGATGAAGTTATAAAAACACATCCGCTCTTTTTTTCAGTTGAGTGGTCATAACAGAAGACACAAGTGTTTATGCGGTGTCATAATAATTGGACTTAAAAAGTGAGAGGATCAAGATTCTGTATAAATCACATTAGCATAAATTATCGTCAACAAAGATTACATTGGAATTTGCAAAAAATATTTCAAACTCATTTGTACCAGAAAAACTGGCTTTTTGTGACCAAAAAATCCCACAACTTCATTTATGTTTAACAGCTCTAGTGCTCCTTCCGTTGATAATTCTCTGCATTTTTGCATGCATGTCAATACATGCGGATTTGTATCGCATACCATAAAATAAACAAAGAACAAAACAGAGTGAGTGATTTTAGTACTACTGCTACTGCTGCTGCTTCATGAAGCAGGTGCTACTAATATGCCACATACATTCTTTGTGTCTTAGTATTAAAATTGCAGGAGGATAATATGCAAATATCCTCAAATAAAACTTTTATATACGGCGACGGATCAACGTAATCATATAATTACGCACAACTATTTTGTTTTGCATAATAGAGGAAAACCGCGTTTACCTTTATTCGAAGCAATGGGTACAGATGACATTTTCGGGGGACAAAATGAGCAAGGACGTCCTGACAGTTTGCTCAACGAGAATATTTTCTTGGGACTGGGATTACATGATCAGTCACCATTCTCCCTTTTGAATGCAAAATGTTCTCAATACATTCGTATGCAGCGTCAGCAATATGAAACGACTGACAAGTCTGCGAGATTTTCTAGTGTATTTGTTTCATCTCCCTCAGCTGCTTCCTAGTAGCTTTCTCAAGAGCAATTATTCAAAACAGTAGATACACACATTTCTTCTACTATATACATGAACTATGATGTGGGAAGGTACCTACTTCTGAAAAAAAAAGTCCATGTGCACATCGTCTTCGTCAGCAGTGTAGTAAATAAATAGGTATCTATATAGATGAACCAAGGAAAAACGTTCAATGTGCTTTTGTTGACTGCAAGTGCATGCACGTAGACCTAGACTCCACATAGACTGCTCACATAATAAAGAGTTTTAATAGTGTACTTAAAAAGGACGTAACTTTATATCGTGTGTAGATTGTCTTGATTGTTTTCACAGTGATATTTCTGTGATTTTGTTTACATACTTTTAATGCACTTGTGCACCTATATTATGACATGTTATTTATTGTGTGCATTTTTATAGACGTTTGCATACCCAATCATTTCTTGTGAATGTCAATGCTACTATAAAGTTGAGAATTTTTAAAATAAATATTCTTTATAATATACTCATGTAGATTCATAGTTGTTATTAACGGCTCAAGTGTATTAGTTAGAATAGGTGTTTTATAAAGTGCAACGGCTTTCAAAGTACTGGAATCTTGTTTTGGAATGACTATAATTGTTTTGCCACTAGGCACAGTACAGTGTAGTAAATAGTGTGTACCTTTTGGGAGTCCAAACTTTAAAAATCTGTCCCATCGCTTTCCAATGTTTACCCTTTTACTTGGAGAGCTTCGCATTGACCATATACAAGCCAAGCCACTCTGCCGAACCATTGCGTTCCAGGAAATTGCGTTTTAATGAACGAATGTGAACACAGTGCAAACAATTTGTACTAATCACTATAATCCTAAAGGGTTTCATGTAGCCTGTTTCTACTTGTATTGTGATCGTTTGCTTTCATTGTTTTTTTTTTTAAAAAAAAGGTCTTATTCCACTGGAAAGCTAATTATCGTACTGATTTGAGCTACCATTTTAATTGCTAGAACGTATGTAATATATTCATGTAGCTACTATAGCTAGTGACTTGTTTCAAAACACAAACACACAGGATTCTTCTATAAAGGAATGAAAAGTGTGAAGGGGAAAAGGACTTTTATAAACTGTTCGTATCCCTTCCAGTGTTTGTAACGTCCACTAAGGTTTGAAAATGAGGAGGCGAACAAGGTCACCCAAAGGTATGTATTTAACATGTATTATTTAATTTTATTTGTAGCGCATATTGTAGTACGTATATAAATGCATTTAGTACAGTAATCTTTAACGTTCCGGGTTATTTGTTTTGAGTTAACATACAATGCATTAAACATTAATTTATGACACCCTTTCATGCACTTTTCCTTATTTGCCTTCTGATTGTGACATAGAGAAGCCGAGGAATACACCATAATAGATCAAACGATCAACCTCAATATTGTCTGATGAATATTTACAGCATTCATTCTAAAATGAGCATCATTAGTCCTTTCCTTTGATAATTTTTTGTGAATGCATTACAAGCCTCATGAAATATGCACATCAAGTTAGGCATACATTGTAATAGTGAGTCATCGTCATTGCCGCACATTGCATCGTCATTTCAATAAAGTGAACTGGCAGTCTCCTACATGTTATAACATTATGTATACATACCATACGTCAACTTCAGAGGAACTCGTCTGCTTGGAAGGACAAGTAGAAAAAAAGAGAGAAGTTGAAAAGGCAACGAGACCATCAGGATGATGATGATGAATGCGAATGTACTCACTCACAACACACACTCACGCTTACTTAAAATTTAGTTCGACTGAAAGCCCATAAGACAAACCATTGATGAAGTCAGCAAACCGCATCGTTAACTATCATATCACATCTGTTACATTTAGCCTTTTCCTTATTATTTGCTTTCGCATTTTATACATCCACGCAGACGTAGACATATTTGTCAGCAATGAGAGTGAGAGAGAGATGAACAAAAAATGCAGTGCGTTTAAAGGTGCATCCCAAATTGGCACCTTCGTTGTGGCACTTATAAAGCAGCAGCCGAGTAAATAGTATGATGTGTATTTAAACACAGCTTCCCTTGCCTTGCTTGCCACATCAGTCCTTCGCTTTTACTAACATTCTAAATCTGAGCCTCATCAGATGCGTGAGCGTGTACATGAGAGTAGTTCCGATGTGTGATCAAAATTGTTAACCAGTAGTAGAAATTACGTTGTATTATTGAATGTGATATGGTTCATGATGTATTACAATTTATAAACAATCCTATCGTCTCACAGGAACAATATCCTTAGAATGACGAAACCCCTTTTTGGCACAAATATTAAAACTCCTTTTAGGTGTCCATTACAATTTGTTAGCCAACTGATGATGATGGTTTGGCCCGCATAAAGTCATTGTATAAAATGATCGTGAATCTCAAAATGAGCGTCATGCATTGCATAGCACAACACATGCACCTCGGCTCGGTAGCGTGATTTCAAGTAGATGAGCTGCATGAGTTGCAGACGTACTGACTGTTCCTTTCGCTATTTATCATCAAAACTATGAGCAAGCACAATGCACTATATACAATCTAGTACATTGTACAATTCACATGCATATTATTACTCTCCACTCTTTATGTCCATCAAGTAAGCGTATAGTGCACCACTACATGTACAGTGTAAAAATGTTTGGGATTTGAGCACAGACCATGCATGAGAGTTGATCTGTCTGTTTGTCCATTATTCGTCTATGTTCTTGAGATTCTTGTGTGACTATGACAAGCTAGAAAATGTTCATTTTTTTGATGGTGCACTTTTTTTTTGGCTATTTCTATTTGACTTGTTTGAAAGGATATCTCTCAGCTCATTTCACTTGCTCGTACGCTCAATTTTTATAATGACGATGACAGTGATATGATACTAGACTACATTATAGCTAGTAGTAGTAGATGCTCTTTTTGAGTACGGATTAGTTTTTGTGCTTACTTACGTTACTGTTAGTTTGGATAGGTTCGTTTGCTTTTTTGTGCTGCTAGCTGGTTTTTTAGCACGAATGAGAATATATTTACTTTGCACTTAAAGGATTGAATCCAAGGTGTGTCAAGGATGTTTTGTATGACCGTTTACGTTTCTCTATCGACATTCTGCTCCTTGTATATCTAAGCTTAGCAGATATTTTCTCGCAAACAAAGCTTTTAAAGAAGGTATCATAGATTATGTATATATATTATGTTCTCTTCAGCCTATATGCGAAAGTTGACCGGCTACGAGTGAGGAGTTAGTTATATGAGCTGTTATTTCAGGAATGCTTTTTGTGGAAGGCATTAGTTGTTATTTTGTTAAGATGATCGATTTTTAGGGTAAAATAGACTAAGGAAGAGTTTGTGTACATAAGTAGGAACTCAATCCTAATAACGAGAAATCTATTTGTATTTGTAAGCTTGCTTGCACCATTGTACTTTTTTCGTTCAATCATGCCCTAACTCTTTTTTTTTAGAAAACCTATGCATGTATATATATCCCACTGTGCGCCTGTTGACGGCTGTTTCTGACTGATGTAAAATAAATGACGTTGTTTACTTCTGTTCTACTCACTGTTTCAATTTTGCCTTGCATATTACCTACTCCTTGTTCTCAAAAGTCAAAAAAAATAGTTTGCTCTTTAACTAGTCGTAAGGTCCACTCTAAAATCAAACCCGAAAGCCTTCCAAGTTGCTTTTTCATCAAAAGAAAACTCGGCTACGTTATAGAGAAAATTGTCAGTGTCGGTGTATGTTGAAGTTTTTGAGTATATTTTTATAGAGAAACAATCACCACCAATATAAATTCTTATCTCCGTTTGTACGGCTTGTAGTAGCCAAGAAGTTTAGTCGGGTAATAACAAAGAAAAGAACAAAGCGTTCAAATGGAAAAACTTTTTAACTACACTATGCTACGTAAATCTTGTAGTCAAAATGAGGTTGAAGTGAATTCAGATGCGTTATAAAAACAACAAAGCGAAATAGCATGCAACAATTGGTACCAAGCTAAACTTTGGCTATGACCTTGACTTGACAAAAATGACAGATTATTGCTGCTGATGCTGACTCACTCAACTTGTCATAATATTTTTTTTTTGCATTATATTACATAATAGTTGCGCACGTACATCTGTCGTAAATGTTTTAAAATCCCATCATTTTACCGTATTCGCATAGTAAGTCACACATCATCATCATCACTAGTAAATAATTCCTATTGCCATTTTCAAATCTAATTGTTGTTTTGTGAAATAGCAATTTATTGCTAATAATAATTAGAAAAGAAAATATATAAAACAACATATACAGACACTTGCTATAAGTAATGTAAATCGTTTTCTGTTTGTGCACATACGCTTTTATTTACTCATTTGGGGTAGTGGTATGTCGTAAGTTGGAAAACATTACCACACGGATAGACTGACATGAGGAGTGGGTGAAAATACTTTCAGTTAGAGAGCAGGGAATTGATGCATGACAACAGGCTGCAACGACTTATTATATATAGCGAGCTCTACTGTAGTTATATTTGCTTTCTCCGAGTTCATAGAGCAGAAAGGGAAGAGAAACAGTAACGGATCGATAAAATGGAACGTGAACACGTTTTTTCTCTCACGACTACATGCTTCAATATAAGTCTTGCTGAAAAACAAACTAGTCTTCTCCAGCCACTAGCAGCATCTTGTTCCCTTTTCGGAGATGAGATGGTTCGAAAAATTGAAGGGATTCTGAGAAAAGCACTAACTTTATTCAATTCACCGAACGCATCCATGTATAGTACATGCTATGTGCTGTATAGCATTTAAATTGTTGAAAGCGGATAAAAATTCCACTATAATATTATAGAGTTTACATGGGCAAATCCTCTTTGTACTTTTTGTGATTGACGAAAAATGTTTTGCATTGAATACTATTTGCATGCCAAAAAACAGTATGGTGACTACTCGTATTGAAAAGAACTGGATGCCTTTGATTTTGATATTGATATGGTAGTTAAATTGACATGTCATGTGGTACTTTGTAAAACATAATAATTTTGCTTCTGGTTTAAAGGTCATAAGGTCCATATCCGCATGGAACTCATTTTGTGCATTTATTTTTGTTGTTTTCATCCACTTTGTTATATTACCATCTAGAATGATCTTTGATCTGGCTGAGGTGTAGTGCAGTATAGTCTCAAAGTATGTCGAAATCCTCAAAGTTTGATGTACCTAAGCTGACATGATGTCACCATGTTCTGTAGTAGATCAATCTGTTGGTTTTTCACTTCGAAGACTCAAAAGTCATGATATGAATATTAGAAACAGATACAAACGTCTTTGAACTCTTAAAACTAGTGTCCTATGACCTTACAACGGTATGTATACATACAAATATTTCCTTTAAACGCATTCGTATACCAGGCACCAGGTTCGGATTGAATCACCAATGTCAGCCCATTAAATTCCTGTTGGTCACGTTTAGTACTTTAAAATATGATAATTCGCCACGAATTTCTGCAGATTGCACATTTCTCGTTTTCTGCATTACTATATACTCTGTATAGTTTTACGATCACCGGTCTATCTATCTCTGAATTCAAAATAATTTCACCTTTACTGTGTTTTTACTACGCATACATAAAACTAAGGAAATGGTTGAGGAGCTTTGCGTTCACATATTTAAAAAAGAAATGTTTGAAATGAAAATAGAAGGTTGGTCCTACAAGATATGAGGAGGGATGATGATATTTTATCTCATTTCATCGTTCATCATCAAAATCAAGAGCATCTGCAATATAATGATGGCAAACCTAGACAGACGAGGCACAATTATCTACATCTTCTATCTCACAAAAATGATACTTGCCTGAATAACATATCCTTGTGCTCATATAGTATACATATGTTATGTATGTTGTCTAGCTTGATTTTGATTGTTGTTGAAAAATTGCATTTGTATCGCAAGCTCCAATAAAGGACAAGGTAGGCCTAATTGTACTATTTCGTGCTAGTGTTAGTTTATACATTATGCTAAACGGAATACCTAAAGACGAAGAAGATGAAGGCGAACAAAAAGGATTTTCAGAATTGCGTAGGTACAATGGTATGAATGCACGGTAGGCTTTATATTGGACAAAAAGTGCATTGCAAAGCAGGCAGTTATAACCATCCACCATGCATTCTCGGGCAAAACAGGTCTCGAAAAGAAAGAAAAGGGCATACAATCATCATCAACATCCCCAACAAGAATGAAGGAGCCAGTGTCTAACCAATAGTCATGTTAGTGAGTAGAGTGGTGAGCTAAGCAGCAGCAAGTTGAGTTGAGGGAATCCCTTTCAGGAATGTCAATGAAAAAAGCAAGGCAGGAGCATCATTATCATCATCATCATCACGGCTGTATGTAGCCAGCGTCAGCATCTCAAGTTTTTCTTGAATCTCCTCAAAGAAAGTACACAAGCATATAAATACTACTTTACTCAAGTTACGTATCTCTTTACTTAGAAGCATGTATGGCAGCCAGACAAGTTGTGGGAATATATACAACACTATAATCTCTATACTTTTAATCTAATATACATAAATAAAACTCCATTCTATACGAGTATGGGACTACACCACTACTACTACGCTCATGCATTCCATTACATTGTATCTTTGGTGCTTCCATACAATAAGAAATCCTTGGTGTGATGATGATGACGACAACGATGTACTCTGTACTATCAACAATATCAAGTTAGTCAGATGGAAGTGTTGGTTGGTGGTAGGTAAACACTGTATGTTCTTGTGTGCTCAACCAATGTATTTATATGTACTTTTATGAAGATAGTTAGGAAAATGAGACGGAGTATGAGCAAGCAAGCATGCATAATATTATATCGTTAGATGAGAAAGAGAGCAAAGGGATATCCCAAAATCCAAGCCTACATTTTATAACACATTTTTATCAAGAGTTTTTTGTTGTTTTTTATGTCTTTCTTTCAAGTTGCCTTTTGACTTTACCGTGGAAGTATATACAGTATCAAATTTACGCTGTATTGCATTGTATCATGAAGTTATTTTTTTATGCCTAATACGATAATAGCTTTCGTTATAGTCAGGTGATTTTTTTATCATTTCATTTTATTCTGAATTTAAAAGTAGCCTTGCTAGAGTCAGCTTTTCACAACTTCATAATGAAAAGTAATGACTTTCCTATTGTACTGGCAGACATTATGTTTGTGTGATACACAAATTTTTTGGCATTTTAGCATCCTACACAGTCATGTATTTTTCATGTAATAATCTATCAAAATGACGTTTCATCAATTTCTTTTTATAGCTGAATTCATTATAAAAAAGACATCATACTAAAATAATATATATGCCGACACACATTTCAAAGAATTTTAGTTTCACCTACACGCAAGTGAATGTAAAAATAAACGACCATTCACAACTCTGTCAACTGTATTATTATTATGATTTGGAATGATGAGTCAAATGATTGTTTTGATACTGTAATAAAAAAAATATCTCGCCTCCCATTGCATAATGTGCTTGATATATACGAAAGAAAACAGTCGGTCAACTTAGTGTGCAACAAGCTTCAAATATTCCCATTTGTTGTATTTATGTGCATCGAAATCTAATAATTTCAATATTTGTAGCAAGAAAATGTGGAAAGAAGATGAAAGAAAATAAAATGTAGGGACATGTGATAGAGCACTTGTGTTTATTGTGAAACTTACACAAACAAAGTATGTATTGGTAAAGTGAAGTACGGATAAAAATGAATATGTAACGTAGGAAAGTTGTGTTTGCCAACGACTTGAAGAGAAATGCTGATGCTGAGCACAAAACAAGCATGGTATATCGCATTATTGTCCTCGTCATAATATACATATACCAAACGCTATCATCTCTCGTTCTCGTTTACTGGGTTAGGCATGGCTAGGTTAACACTCGAGAGAAGAGACAAGTCAGAAAACAATTTTTATTTTATACCTTTTCTTGAGTTAACTTGATTTTTCAAGGAGGCAACAAGCCAGAAAAGTTCAGAAAAAGAGAGAGACTATATATTACTACAGTGAAATAGAAATGCAGTAAATGGTATGTATGCAATATGTGTAAAAAAATCTTTCTTTTGGAACCTTTCTGGCTCCAACCAATCTACTACTGCTACGCTATGCTTCTTTTGAATGTTACATTTTAACTTGAAAGCTTTTTAGCTCTGTACATTTCATACATAATATGTTTTGAGTGTAATGTAGTTAATGTATGTACGTCAAATTCGGAATGCTCGTATAGAGAACTTCCGAAAATACCAAATGTAATGGTAATGTAATTTCAACTTGGTGAGTTTTCTGTGACTGTGTACTACGTAAACGTGGAAATGCTTACGTATATATTTTCATAAATGCATGGTTTTATGCAGTCTTTCGTACACACACACACTACTAGGCATACACATAGGAAAATGTATTATATAAGCCTCAGTAATATGTTCTCAGCACAAAACACTTGCTTTCTTGTGCACTTTTTCTGTATTTTTTACCACGGGTTTCCTCAAGGAGACTCGGAGACTGGCTGGTATTTTGGTATGCACATAACGCTTTTTCCTTTCTTTCTTCTTCCTGTTAGCCGCAACGCAACTCACATCAAGTTATTTAGCGGCCGTCGCCTTGTCAAGTGCCAAAAATCCTCAAATATCGCTCGCTATCTACAAATGGTCGTTTTTTTTGTTTTGAAAGAATGGGAATGCAGTCGTTATTTTTGCATTATGCGCCTTGACTTGTACTGGTATGCTAGTATTGGGGGTAAAATTGGGTTGATGCTTTTATCGGTCTATTAAAATGTATCCGAATATTTATCCATATTGCCAAGTACTATTTTTTGCTAATTTGTTTCTTTCGTTTTCGTTAACCGAGAGTGAGAGAGGAAGTGCCATGAATTCATTACATACATTTTGAAACTACAACAGCTACGTCAGAGAGTTTTAGTTCTTTGGCCGTGCCAAATATTTGCTCTCGTCAGGCTAATAAGGTTTATACTGTAACCACATTATAGTTCTCACAGCAGGGGATGACTCTGTAGAGTACAAGACGTACATAAAGAAGTATCGACGTACTAGAGCCTTTTTGCAGTTAAAATAACACAAAAGATGTAGTGTTAAAAGTAACAAGAGCGTAAAATTACTCAGGGTCTCTTGATTCTGATTCCGACGTGAGTTTTATGTCCTTCTAGCAAACAGCGTTGAGAATGCAAGCAGCAAAGTAAAAGAAGGAATAGGGCAATTTATGCATATTAGCTAGAACTCTAGCTTTATCCATTCGGAATTATGTTTGTCGCATGCATAGTTTTATGAATGCTTGTCCCTTTCTATTCTGCCAAGATGCGGACGTACTGTGTGGTGTTGTCTACATACAGTATTCAAATACATTCACCAAGTTTTCAAGTGTAAAGTAGTAGTAGTAGTAGAAAAGAGCAACAAGCTGATTGAAATATTCACCTATTTGTTCCTCTATCTGGGATACGATCATGTAATCTGGCAAACGGATGGAATGAGTTTTGAGACGCACTGTGTGCATTACAAAATTGGCACACTCACAGTGCACTCAAAAGTAAGCCATTATTAATTTGCGTGATAATTGCTACTTATGATGCGTGGCGTTGGGAGAGAAATATATCATTTCGTTATTGGCCGACAGGGTTACATGATTGATAAAAATTATAAAGATGATTCATCCTGTGGCAAGCATAATTCCATACCCACACGGCGTCATACAACCTCTCATTCAATCATCAAAGTGATTGAGAATGGTTGAACAATCTTTTATGCTGAAATTGATTATTTATCGAGTTTGAGTTGAACTGTTGGACTGTCATATCAAAACTTGCATATTGGATTGTGTATCTGTCGTTCGCATATTGTTGAAGTATAAAAAGTATACCGGTTTTTGCATTTTATTCATAATTGATGGCAAATCCTCATATCTGAATAATAGGTCTTTCTGCAGTTAATGTGCTGATTGCCTGACGATTGCATGCCTGCCCATAGCAGTTGATATGCATCATCATTTTGTCATTCTTGTTTGAATTTATGACAAGATACACCGTTTGTATTTGCTTTAGTGTCAATTTCAGCTGAGTGTACTAGATTAGCAGAGCGTGAGAGACGGATAAAGATGAAAATTTCGATAGATAGACAGGAGGGCTGAATGTGTCTGTGATGAGTAAACAGTCGTTCTAGAGGGCTTGTACTTTGATATAACATTGTATTTAAATGATACACTGTTTTGCCTTCTGTTCCCCATGTTGAGTTATTATATATTTTCCTGTCTGTCATGTTGTTGCTGGACACGCATGCGATGATGCTGATAATAAATTTCAGATAAGCTATTTCCACTCTGCTGTTGATCAAATCTTTGAACATTTTTAAATGATTATTTTGACAGCAATGTTTGCCGATTCATAAATTAAACGCTGACTAGTTTGTACAATGTGAGGGCTTCCCCGATTTGATTGATACACATTCACACTGAATCCAGTGGGTACTGATCTTATGAATCGTTCACGAATTCAACACATGAAATGATCAAACCACATCCACTACATACTATCATCTTGTTAGTCATACAGTCGTAAAATAAGTGATTGATTTGTTAAATGCATTTATGGTAGTTCCAGTAAATGTGGGTGATGCTACTTTTTATTTGCCGGAGCGTCGACAGAACTTGATAACTTTTACTGATAACCCATCCTCTTCTGTAAATATTACGGTACACCATTCACTACTATTGAATATATATTGTGTTTTGAATGACTGTTGCCCAATTTCTATTCAATCTGCCCGTTCATACAGTTTAAATACTTGAATGTGCCTCTTGACTCAGTTCAAATTGGAAATCATGATGACGAAAATGGGATGATTTTATTGACTTCACACAGAAATACATTTTGAACCTCTTGACATTCGACTTTACATGACCCAATCTTTCCTTTCTCTTGAACATTCTTTTTACATCAACATGCAAAATGCGAGGTAAATTGTCATATTTACATAAAGTCTCACGACTTGGTATGTATTCTAATTCTGTTTTGCTCATAAATGTGCTTTATATAGTCGGACTACAAATTGACACGAATGCCAAAGACTGAATATCCTTTATGACTTGGCTCGTTAATACATTCAAATGCCTCTTAGTAATTGAAGAAAGAGCGAGACTGACTTCAAAAGAAAATTGGTAGGAACTACTTATTCTGTAAACTTTTGTTTTTGAATATCTAGCGACTTGAATTCCTTTCAAATCATCATGGTTCATGTGTGGTGATTAAATTACATTGCAAGCTTTCTTTACATTTACACTATGCAAGATCAATGAACACATTTTATTTTCCAGAGAGGCAAAAGCTGCAAATACCAATACTTACACACGTAGTCAATGCTATCGCAGAAAGAGTGCAAGTAAAAGGTTTCGTTTTTATCACATTATATCAGAGAATTAATTCATTCCACAGGCGCCTCTTTGCCTGTCTCCTCTTTCTTTCTCGCTACTTACTTTATGCATTAAAGTTAATGTTTACATTTTACTTGATACACACGCTCATAAAAACACTTTGGGCAGTTTTAATGGATGGAATTATTGTACGTGATCATTTCTCCATGCAATCTCCAATGTTTACTCCATTCTCTATCGCAATCTTGTCAGTGAGCGAAAATATCATTCAGAGTTTGGAACATAAACAGAATGAGTAAGAAAAGAAGGTAGGTAAATTTTAAGTTATCATGATGCAGTAAAAAGCAACAAGCACATAAACATGATAGCGTGACATGAGCACACAGTGACAAGCGTTACAGTTAGAATATGTTCACTGAGAATGATTTGCCTAAACGAGTGCAATTGGTTTGTACAAAAATGATGCGATAATAAGAAATGGTACTCTAAACCCGGAGGTTTTTTATGACAATAAACCGTAAAACATGGCTTTTTTAACTCTCTATAAAGTTTTCTCACCATACAAGGTAATTTTTTCTAATTTTAATATATATGCAGCATTTTTATTGTTTGCTTATGCGAAGTAGCATCACATTCGTCATAGTTAGATCCATAAATCTAATGAGCCAGTTAAAACTTTTTTAATATTAACAAATTGCATTTTGGTAAACTACGGTAAATAACGCATAAAATAGCAAATTCGAATTGTGTTACACTTTTGTACCAAAGTGGCGAAAGTGTATCCTAATTGAATTTAAACTGCTTACTTCTACTTTAGATTTAGTACTGATAAATTCATAGGCAAGCATGTCAATGATCCATCATTAGTAGCCACGAGCTTGAAGATAGGAATCGTGATCCATCAATCTTCTATCTTTGTCTTCCGCCTCGGCATGGGTAATTTGCCAGAGGTGCGATTAATTGAATAACAAGGTGGCTACATCTTATTTAAAATCTACATCATAATATCATGAATATATTTTTTTCCCACCAACACACTCTTTTTTATTCATTTCCAGTTTAAAGGAATTCAATATATCTGAGTGGATTGTTGATGCATCAACATTATCAGCCACAATGCCAAGAATTCATGGTCACCAGGGTCATTAAAGTTATTTAGGTAGTTTATCACAAAAAATTGACTTGGCTACCCCTTCAGACTACAGTACGGAAAACCTCTGGTGGCGACGATGACAGGGCAGAGGCGTAGACAATCGTCGTCGTACGCAGTGTGCTCTCGATATCCTATTTGAGCATTGCGTGTTATCCTATCTATTAATTTAAGGCATACCAAAAAATTCTATTGGCTATAAAGTGTTTTCAAGCCATCTTCTTAATAAGTCAATGATGATTCGTAACTGGCTTCTGGTTGGTGTTAAAGATGATGTCATTCATGTTGTCAACTTGCTTAAGCCAAAGTGGCTTGTCATTGCCATCTCTCTGCTTATACATCTATCTTGTTTAGTGGGTGATATAGAACTATTTTGATATATTATGGTTAGTTGCAACGTACCACAAGGAGCGACTAATAGTTTTATAAAACCAGATTTCCAAGAGCCTGACCAAAATAAATTCGTCAATTTCTTTAGATGAGACCGTCATCACATTATATAACCTACTTTTACATATGAGTTCATGAAGTAACCACACAGAGAGAGACAGATGTAGCTTTGGTTTTTGCAAATCAACTCGTCGTAAGTTCGAGAATCCCGGCAGCAGTATCAAAATTCCAGGGAATGTCGTATCTGGAACTGAGCTCGCTTTTAGTTGTTTGTTATTAGGGTAGCGAGAATACATATAGTATATTATATGCCAATTATAAAAGCACAATGATTCTGGTTCTTTTATCAATAGAAGCTCAATTCTTTGAACCTTTGATATATGTCGTGAGACGCACAGAGAGATTCAGAGAGAGCATGGAATAGCATAATTTTGATATCTGCTTCTCCTGTGAGTCAAATTCTAGGAATGTTTTGTCCCTATTCTGAGTTCACGGTACAGGATATATGTTCTTCTGAACAAGAAAATTTTCATCTCCTCGATCATTTTATGTAGCATAGCATGCCTCAATGGCAGCCAGCGCGTCGACTTGCAGCTTACAGCACAAAGGAAGCATACATCTTTCAGTTCTCTTATTCTGTAAAGTCTTCTTTATAGTACAAACGAGTGCGAATGGCCAAAGAGTTATAACTTATAAGCAATATTCAATCGCTATAACAAGTTTTCAACCCATGTAAACCGTACAGATGATGGAGTGTAGCGTAAAATACTTGTCTTGTCATTTCAAGGAATTGTAAAAGGATACTAAACACACAGAACTCGAACAGTACACAATACACATGCAACATTATAACAGCGCACTTTTTAATATGATCATGACATGACTAACTGATCTTGCAGTTTTGCTATGAATTGTACTTTGCCTAATTGATTCCTTTGAACTCGTATCAGTTCGATTTACTCATTAAACCTTGTTTTACTTTCGAAATATTTTGAAAGTCATAAAAACATATTATACTCACCAAGGACAGGGTGGGGAAAGATGAAAGAGGATACGGTATTAAAATACTAAAAATTAAAAGCCACATTTTCTGCTTGGGGATTAATCCAATTTGTCAATTGATATGAATGATGTATTTTGAATCAAAGTAAAAATCAGTTTTTATTTCAGATGAAACATTTTAGGCATTATCGTTATAAAGTACTTATGCATAAAAATAATTCAATATGTGGTACATAATGGCGTGTAATTGTACTCCTATTCGAGTGCAATAAATTTTAGTGCAAGACAAGACATTTATGTATATTCCATTGTAGAGAAGCAAGTCATCTTTGATCAATGCAATTAAGGCACATCATCAGCTTTCAAAATGACTCACCTTAACACATTTCATTTTTAAGAGCCATTTATCTATATGAATAGGGTTTCACACTATGGAAATATGTATCCATTTGTATTAGGGAGTAAAAAGCACGTATGTGTTTACACCATGCATTATGATCTAATCACATAGATAGATGATGAGAACTTACATGGTCATGATGTGCCTTGACCTATGCAATCTGTCTGTCTGTTGCACGTAGAGACCTTGCTTAGCATTGAAGTACTAGGCGGCTCAGAATACATTATATTATTTTCATTACGTTTTGCAGAAGTACCAATAAAACGAGAAGGTTTATGAGTAATTTGAATAATGAATAAGTATGCCGGTCTGCGTGAATCCAGATACAATTTGGAATGAGAGAAGCGTGATTTACGTTTTACACCCGTGAAATTTTTTTGTCATAAAACTGGGTAAATGGTTTGGCTTTTTTGTGACCTGATGGATTTGTAATTTTATGAAAAGTAAATGTGCATGCACTAAATTTGTTTCTGCTGGGAGATTGATATTAAAAATTACATTCTAGGTTTTACATTTTTCATGATCATATATATTATGCATTAAAACCTCGACACAGAATTTTACTACAAACAAGCCGACATATACACAACTATAAAATATCTCTGTGTTTTCTTAAGTTTACTTTTTGAGTAATTTCGTAATTGCCTTTCTGTAGCAAATTAACGAGTGTCAAAGGCCGATGTACGGAGCAACTATAGACCTTCCTGTTACCTTCCATTATGCACGAAACCATTTGCTTTTAAGTTATAAGAGTCAGTTCCTCAAACTCAAAGAAGCTTCAACGAGTTTGGTTTGTACTTATCAAGTACACTGTTTTTATATCCAGTGAGTCATTAGTTGTTTTTTTTATGACTGATTACAAATAGAGAAGATCCATTCATAAATGATGCATTTAAGAGTATAGTTAAAGCTTGTAAAGCTGTGTATGTGGTATATAGTCATACATATATATCTTACGCGCCTGTTTTATAAGCACCAAGCACCCCGATTGATTTGGACAAATGAATTATCTGCAATTTCATCCAGCCTTAGCCTCCTCCTTCTCTTGAATTATGTTTAGTTGTGTATTTATGGCAGACGTAATTTATGCAACCATATTTCGAGCATCAAATCACATTTGCTTTCCTTCCATTTCACCTTCTAACACTAAAATCACAGCAAGTCTCTTGAATACAGTTTGTTATACTCATGCTCTAACTCATAGTATATTCTTTAATAAGATGATCTCATATCAAAACTGCCACATGAATGTATGACACTCATCTTCAGCCTCAATCTCATAACTCTCATTCTCATAATATATATGTTAGTAATGTTTTATCACATTTTTGGGCTCACTTTGCTTATGTACTTGTTTCCTCTGGCGCCACATGTATCTCTCAAAGTCTGTAGCCAGCCAAACTATAAAGCGTAGCAGATCAACCAATACAAGGATGACAAAGGTCCTTTTTTATACTGGTTTCTTTTCTGGCTCATCTTCTCATATAAAAGTCATTGCATTTTTCTGCTTACTTTGGAACAAGCCATTATGAATCACATGTTATCCAATATGACAACAGCTAAATGAGTAGCAAAATTAAGTAAGTGTAACATGGCAGTGTTTTGGTGAACATTTTCTTACATATATGTGATGTGTGATGGCTTCTGGCTGAGCCGTGTGCAGGCGTGCAATGGTAACGAGCTGATGTGGGTGTTTTGTAAGTAAATAGTTGGCTGTACATGTGTTCCTAGTTTACTACGCCTATTTGAGTGAGTTGTTGCCGTTGTTGGCCTGTGCGGTGGTAGTACTGGCTTAATAACTGGAAAATTACTTATGTATCCATGAACTCTATTTACCAATAAAGTTGAGCTTGTTTTTCACTCTACTGAACAAGATTACGATGGGCAAAAAATGCGGATTCCTCTTGTTTCAAGGCTCAACAATTATGATTATTCTTATGTGTATGGTAATTTGGTGACATTGAAATCAAACTGTGTTACGGATCTGAATCGGATTTATACATTGGGATTTCTATCTGATACGACGTTATAGTCTGTTGCTTATTGCTGATCAAAGATTGAAATTCATGCTTCATGCATCACATATTGTAGAAGAAAAATGCTATAAATATATTGCATATTTAGATTACTACGTCTATTCATGTAGTATTGCTCAGTTTGCATGTACATCGGTAATTAATTTACTTAGCTCCCGAGTTTTTCAAACTTAAAGTTTTATGTAAATAGAGTCCCAGTTGGCTCCAGTAAAATGGTTATCTGTGACCTAGGAGGCATTGGAGAACATGGAACAAGGAAAGATAAAAAGCTCACAAAGTAACTTTCGTGTTACTTACTGTTATAAGAGTTGAGTAAGGTGTATGATATGATTGTGAAGGTCTTTGTGTAGAATTGGATCCCAATTCAATCATGGTTCGTACATCACTTTCATCATCGTCCTTCATGACTGACGTCGAGAACACCATATAAGCATAAGACGTCTTCAATCACACATTAAATATCCGTCTATCACACTCTACAGCAAACATAGTGGTTGTGTTATTATTAATATACAAAATAGTGGGGGACTGTAGGATATCTGGATTTCTCCGGTTGGAAATTGACTTTACAAAGTTTAAAGCTCACCCAAATTGCTGATTCAGTGTCAGCGTAATCTCGTTGACTTTATAGGCGCTTGGATAGTATAAGAGTATAACTGCGTTGATATGTTGGAAACGAGTACCACTTAATAAACCACAAATAGGATTGTAACAAAGTTTACTATGCAAATACAGGGCCTGCTAAAAGGCTAACAAAATTTGCTTTCGTCCACAGATGTTGCGTACATTTTCCCACTTAAAAAGCACCAAAAGTGGTTGTACAGATTTATGCATTGAATATTGTTCCCGTTCTTCTTGCATATGTAACTAAATCTAACTACTAGATCTACAAAATGCTTAAAATTTCATGAGCTTTGCATGTGGTGGAAATAAAATGGGTGAATTTAAATTTGATGGGTAGATGAAGTTTTCCAGAAGCTTGTTTTAAAATGAAGCGTATATGGGCTTATTATTACTGGCTCCAAAATTTTGAACGAAACTTCTATTTTCTGATACTTACATAATTGGATTCCATTAAACTTGCTGTATCCAAACTACCCTAAATATATATTTACTAAATGTTTATAATTAATTTGCCTGGAATAGAAGCGAGAGCAATAGAAAGGAGTTTTTGAATAGTTTTCGAAATGAATTTACAATTGGTGTTATCATATCAACAAAACTTAGGCATTATTACGGAACCTTTATGTATATTGTCATTTGCTGGGGCTCAAGCTATGAAAATTCTAAAAACATCCGTCTCCCCCCAAACAAAGTCATCATAATATGATGTGATGTGTGTTTGTGTGGTATGTGGCTTTGATTTTTGGCACGGAAAACACATCCAAACATTTCTGCATTTGTATTGAAAAGAAATAAATCTAAAAGACACCAGGCGTCATCTCATCATCAAAACTATTGCAGCATAGCAGGAGTACCAAAAAAAGCAGCATAATCATATCATCGTCAGTGGGTGCTCTGTTCTAATGAAAAGAGCACAAATGAATACCTACCCACTCAATAGTGCAATGGAGTCATCTAACTTTTTTTTCAAGTTTATGTGTGCAGGCAATGAATTTATCAGTTGATGCGTCATAGGATAGACACGAACAATTTAAACAGTTTTTTTGTGCTCTCTCTCTCTCGTTCTAGTTGAGTTGAATGTTGTCTGTTTGCTTGAGGGAATCCTCCAATTCCACACGAACTTGATTATGATGAATTGATAATGCCGATATGATGAGGATAGCGATTGTGTGACGACGCAAACAATGCTGGTTCTCTAGTCGTGTGTAATGTAAAAAAAAACTGTTGCACTCACCAACAACAGGCAAGCGTCAGTACGCCTTTTGCTGTGTATATTAGTGTATACAAAGCCAGCAACGTAGAAGTTGATTCAAGTATTCATTGCATGCATATTTATGGATAATGTTTATGGATGTCGATGATCATGATGATGATGCAAAGTACGTTCCATGGTGGTGGTGATGATGATGATGATGTGAATTGATCTAAAGTGAACGAACAATTTGCAAAAAATGTAAGAGGGCGAGTATGTATAATAGATTGAGAAAATAGAAATACTACTCACAGGAGGAATGACTTGGCATTATATGAATTTATTTTGAGCAAACAAGACAAGTTATTTTGTGTCAAGAGCAAATAGAACACTGCTTGGAAAAGTCGACAGATTTATATGTTAGATGCACTGCATTGGTTACTTACTTGTAAAGGTATTTCCAAGAGCAGAAACTTTAGACAGAAGCATAAGCAAATTAAAGATGATTGTATTTCATCCCAATATTTTATGTAACGTGCGCACTGACAAGTGTATTTGGTGATGTGGTTCAATTTAACCATCTTTGGTTGCCGAGTCAGAATAAAATATGCAGATTTTAGGAGGCGACTTTGGTATATACATACATACTTTGCAGCTTTTGCGCTATTGCTAATTAGTTGTCGTAATCCATTGTTTCTTCTCTCTAGCAGCTTAAGCTTGTTACTGGTAGATTAGAGGACGTGAACAAACAGCACAAAGTTTCTCCCCTGCCTGTTTACCATACTATGATATGATGCTCATTTAAATTCTTGCCGACGGTGTGTATACAATGTACACAATAATATGGAAGTAATGGCAATGTAAATGATGTAATGTTGAATGTAGCATGTTCCAAGTTTTCATGAGAAGTTGAGTAAAAAGAATGAGCGTATTTGCACCATCGTCATCTTCATCTCGTCAAATGAGAATGTGAAAAGCCGGAGTTAGTGAATTGTTATGGGAAATGGATTGTGATAATGACAGTATCATAATCGTCTGAGAACCTCTCCTGAATAAAATGATGGTTAATACAAAATTCATGTATATGTAGTTCTCTGTGTGCTGTGTTCTATGATCATCAATACCAACTTGCAAACATGAACATATATGCATACATTTGTGTTTGACGTTCCTACTATATTAGCTTCGCTACTACTGCAGCAAGTGATTATTATTGCGGGACGTAACGTAATGTAATATTGTAGAACGAGTTCAATGTGAAACAACAATGCAATAGAATTCTCAACCTTTTTCTCCTATAAACCAATCTCATCTTTTTTCTCCATATGCTGCAACATTGTAGGGAGTCCAATGGTATACAAGAAATGAGCTAAAATAAATGTTTTCATGTCATGCCATTGCCACGCAAAAATGTTCGACGCCTGCCTGCCTGCTGGAAACGGCGTGAGTTGGCCTAAACTCTATCATTATATATTTAACTGTTGTTGATATGTGAATGCGAGTGGAGATATTCTGCTGCTATAGTATGGAAAAAAATATAATCATGATATAAAGTTGGGAGAGGGACATTCCTTACTTGATACATTCCGTCCCCATAAATATTATAGGTACATTAAGCTGGTTTCAAGTGCAGTCGGTAAATAAATTATGGCAAGCATGTTTTTTTTGCTCAGCAATACAGAGCAAAATAGGGAGATGACTTTGGTTGCTTGATATTGTCCAAGTGGATAATCAGACAAAATGTTTTGGCTCCTCCAATAAGAAAACCTGCTTTTGGAGAAATGGCAACGGCAGCAGAGTACAGGTTACTACTAACGTTTGTACTTTTACGTGAATGTTTTTGCGTCTTCCACCCAAATGTCTTGAGTGTACTAACCAAGATTTTGTTTTTCCATTTCTCTGTGTGGCCTTCACCATTCTTCGTCAAAGTCAGCGGAGAGAATGAAAGACCATCTTGAGTTCATATAAAGTTGCCCCTTTACTATATAAATCTTGTTTCTTAAAAGCAATATCGATACTTTGCATAATATACCCAACAAATTCCATAATGAATATTAACCGGTCATACTTTGCTGTTTTTTATTTACGAATACAATATTGCTACAAAGATATAACATGGCATAATATATAGCATACAAGAACACCTTATCATCACATCACGCTGTACGTTAAAGGACGTTTAGTTTTGTTCGGTTGTTGAAAGAAGCCGTTTTCATCATCATGGCTTAAAGTTAGGATAGCTATATCTATATGAACTTTGTTTCATGAATAGTACTCAAAAGCTAGAATTAGAATGCTGCTGCTCAGCAAAGAACTTACAAAGATACAAGTTCTTTCACCTGTTGTTACTATATTCTTCAGAGCTTCGCTTCGTCATGATTCCGACGTAGTTTATGTACTTAAATACTTTTTAGGTTTGGTCTTGCCCGTTCCTTTGTATTCCTGATTACGACATCGACATAATCATCATGTATCTGCATTTTCACTTCATATAAATGTACATATATATTATCCCTTCTCTAATATATAATGCTACTAAAAAGAGTGCTGTTGTGGTGAAGGAATGCATTACGACGACGACTCATCATATGACTCGAGGGCTTTGTTCAACTTTACTAAAAAGCTCTCTTAAGAACAAGCACGAAAGTAGTGAACTCAGAAAGTGGAGCCACTACTACTGCATACTTTCATTAGTTCTTCATGTTCGTGATGATTACATTATGTATTTGCCATTCCATTCCTTTCTCACTGAAAATCTTAATGCAAATGAAACGAACATACTTGAAAATGCAAGGGAATTCCTCTTCTTGGAACTTCACGTCTCCTCTTTAAAATGCAGCAACTCGTCAGTATTATTAGCCGGTGAGTTCACAATTTGATGATATCATATTTTATACGAGCCTCTCGTCTATATCTTGATGTGTATACCTCTTTTTGTGCCAGCAACTTTTTCAACACGTAAGCATGAATGGAAGGTATTCATTGGATATTAAACAAAAATCACAGTCATTTGCTCATACATCTTGTCATGCATGGTTGTTAAAAGGAAGCAGAAATGTTTTTTAAGCAGTTGGAAAATAGACAGACGATGTATCGTCAGTCAGGCAAAAAGACTTTTTTATTTTAAGTTTTGAATCTCAGTTTGTTTTCTTAAGTAATGAATCCTCCTTAATGAAAAACAGATTAAATGCTATGATTATTGAAACAAGTTGATTCGGTTTGCCTGTCTATGCGAAAATGATTACCTATATTCACTTAAACAAGGTGTGTATGTCATGTTTTGAGAAGGATGACGAGTATAAATGCATCAAGATCGTGAGATGCTCAAAATGATGGTGATGATAACCATGCACGGTAT
Source organism: Orchesella flavescens (assembly GCA_964034955.1). NCBI lineage: Eukaryota > Metazoa > Arthropoda > Collembola > Entomobryomorpha > Orchesellidae > Orchesella > Orchesella flavescens. The sequence continues at coordinate 5,899,105 of OZ035955.1, forward strand.
GATGTGATACGCTAATTTATAAAACAAAATGATGAGAGCATCGTTAGTTGAATTTAATATATTCAATTCTGTTTTCTATCACATTTGTTCTGTCCCATCGGAAACTAAAAAACATGTTTGTTTGAAAAAGTATTTATGAAAATCCAGTAGTAGTGGACTGCTGGACCTTTGTGATTTTTTCAATACTTTAGCGTAATTAAATTAGCGGTGAGGATTGAACATTTGTACTCATATATATTTTCTCGACGTGTGGCGTCATTAGTGCTGGCGACATTACCAAAACGTATAGCCCATTCCCATTGCTCATAAAGAAGGAAGAAAAAGATTACCACCGCAGTCGTCACTTGTCACACCTCATATGTATACACATTTTAAAAGTATAGGGTTAAAGCACGACACAGGGTAATAAAAATGGAAATCTAGCCGCTTTACCAAAAGGAAACAGAAGTGAAGTTGTGTACCGATGTAGGTAGTAAGTAAGTATGCATGTATGTATGTATAATAATGAAATAATCTTATCTACTTGATTAGTTGGATTTGTCACGAGAGTATCTTAAGTGGATTTTATGCTCATTGTATCACATCATGTATGTATTTTCATTATTTTGCACGTTAATTTACGTCAGCTATACGGATATGATAATTTCACTTTTATTACAGTAATTAGCGGACACTTCATATTCAAACTGGCAGTAGGATACAGCTCAAACCCTCACTTTACTTTATCTTCTTATCAAAATCATAATTTTATGAAAATCATAAATTCAAAGAAATCGTAGAGGATTGTAAAACGCAATAAAATGCTTATGCACAACAGTTTTCCAGAAGTTGATTATTTTTAACGTTTGACGTGTCCCTGTTGGGGGTATTCCGTTTCCCAGAAAAGTGGAAAAAACGGACTGCACGACTAAGCGTAATTTTTTTTCATGGAACCCTAGCTTTCTTGGAAAAAGAGGAAAGGTATATTTCTGTTGGGATGCAATTCTCTCTCCACCTTACCTCACCTTAATATCAGGGATTACAGTAAAATTTCAGAGTAAAGAAAAACGTTGCGGAATACATTCACATTATAAAAAATAATGCCCAATGGGATTTAGTTTTTCTAGTAGCGTGTATTTGAAATCCAGTATTGTGTGAAAGGCAGCCGTGCAGTTCCATTACGTTGTTGTTTTACCATTTTATTAGAACAAACCAACGGTAAGATATGAAGCAAAGAAAAGCAATAAATAGAAGTTGTGTGTTGTTGCTCCACAAACACCTCCTTTCAACCCAGCATATGTACATGCTCTATCTCTACTCATTCCTGCTGATTTTTCCTTTTGTCTGTGAAATAAATGTTAGTTTCCATTTAACTTCTGTCTTGTCTCCTGATTTTATTAGGGAGGTGAGCCAAGGAAAAGCACCAGGAACAGGTACACAACCATGACTCTATTGTTCTTAACCTTGCCTATATGTACAGCAGTCTAGGGTTGCCTCAAACACAACGCGAAGTGAAACAGCTTATATAGGAAAATAAGGATAAGAAAAAGTTTTTATAGTTTTTATTACGGCAGCTACCAACTTTCTGACTCTGTTGGATTTGCTCTTTCCCGTCGTATTGAGGGCCAATGATACTTGGTATAGTATGGGTCGTGTCGGGATTCATAGGTAGATCGTAGATCCTATTTTCTTTTTAATAGATTAGCAGTCTTTGCTCCTTGTACCTTTTTAGATTACAATGCACAAGGTATTTTGTTCTGTCTGTCAGTCAGTCAGCTCTCGAAGTCAAAAAAGTGAGAGGGTCCAGAGAGTAAAGTTATTCTGTGTAGTCCAGCATAATAGACTACCTTATTTACCCGAATTGACTTGATACATGAAGTTATATGAACAAAGCATAAAAGTGCCTGAGAGCTTTTGCCGTAAAGTTACTTACTAAATTTGCCGTCTTGCAACATCATCATCTCATCATATTTGTCGTCGTCAGTAGCCATCACTAGGCAAAGTCATGTTTTTGAACGCTTATTGCAGTTTAAGACCAGCGGAATGCATGGTTGGATGGCTGGTTGGAGAAATGAAAAAATGAGTGATACATTCATACAGCATATACATTTATCTATCTTATAAAGTGTATTATATTTTATATATATACTTGTAAGAAGAAGAAAAGTTTGTGCTATAGTGTTAGCAGACGGAAAGGCAAGGTTGCTGGTGATGTCGATGATGATGATGATGATGAGGATGAAAAAGAGGACGAGAAGAAAGAATAGAAGGTGAGGTAACCCTTGGACTCAGAGGCGCCTCTCAAGAATGCAGAGTCAGCCTTTTTTGCCTTTTAACCGGCTTATTGATATACATATAAACGAGCACGTAAAATATAATGTATGATCCATTCCAAAAATCTATATATATTATCACCTTCGGCTCTCTGGTAGAGAAACACTCGCTGTTGTTGGTGGCTCAGTTGACTGATATATGAATTGATCCTGCTTGTTATGATTATTTTTACCTTTTGTATTCACGTCTTTAGTTTAGAGGCATGTTTCGGCTTTAAATGATATTAAATATTACTATGTTCCGTCAAATAACATTGGTAAATATATATATATATACGTTCAATATACTACGTAGAAATGAGAGATAAGTGGTCCTGCCTTGTTGTCTACCTGAGGCTGTTTTGAACTTTGGGATTGCGGACGATGCAAGGTGTTATAGTATAGATTTGTAAATGCAATGCAGTGGCAAAAGAGAAAAAAGGGTCCTCATTTTTTTCAACGTAGATGTTCGTAAATTGTAACTTAAACTTTTATCATGGCACCAAGCAGAGCCCACAGTTTTTCTTGACATTTATATTGTATTAGCTTTCGGCTGTGGAAACGTGGAACAGCACAATTGTAAGTAAGTGTGAGATATAGGAGAAAGAGAGAAGGTCTTGTTCTCTTGTTTCTAATAAATTGTTTTAAAAAGAAGCCTTTTTTATTTCTTTTGTCTCCTTTTCCTTAGTCTTTTTGAGGAGAGATACAAATCTTTCCGTCTTCATTTGCTCTTTCTTTACTATGAGAAGAATGATGACGACGATGCAATGCTTCTGTCTGTTACACTTGCCCATGGCAATGTTTTCTGTCGGCGATTCTTGTGAGTAAGCTTTGCACGGAAAAATTGTATTTTGATAATGATCAAAGGTATCTTGTTTGTCCATTGGTATGTAATGTATATAATACCTTGGTTCGAGGTAAAAGTTGGTTAGACTTTGCCTGCAAGCCATTAAACTATATAAATGCATCTTTCTAAACTATAAAGAACTTCAGTATCCAGGAAATATCTGATTAGTCTCCGGAATTTATTAATAACTACATAGCACATAGCAGAGGGCAGAGAGGGAATGAGGATTAATCTAAATTACAACCTTTACAACCGTCTCACGCTGGCTAAATTAAGATGAAGAATTCCTCCTGAATGCCGGATAAAGCTATTTGTGTAAAAGTAAAGTTTAGGTGGCTTATAATGTAGGCCACATTGTTGCAAAAAAGTGTCGACTACACAATAAAGCGATGCTGCCAATGAGTGGTTTGTAAATGGGTGTAATCAATTGCGTTTATTTTAGGCTGAACGCTATGAAAAGAATTTATGAACCATAAACCTCAAAGAACAGTTTCAAAGCGGAAAGTACATTAAGAAATTTTAGCTGCAATATATCTAGAGATGTCAATTCAGTTGGCATTTTTATGATTCTGTTTATTCTGTGGCGGTCATGCAATTTTCGCTGTGTATGCCGTAACTGAGGATTTAGGTTTTCATGACACTGCATTGCATACCCATGCACAAATCCCCACTCCTCAAAATATTATTATGGCACCCAGGTTTTGTTTACAGGAGGTTTTACCAATATTATCGGCATAATTTTGTTCGGTCTCTTGTTAATTTATGAGAAATTTTACGATCCTGAGATGAGAAGTAAGAAACGCTTCACCCAGTATTACTTGTAAGTTGTTTGAAGTCATGTTATAATGCAAAGAAGTTATGTAAAACCAAGCTTCCAAATACAGTCACAAAACACTTTTCTGACATTGACAATGAAAATTCATATTGGATTTTGCTGAGCGTTAGAACATCTTCCAGATTTTATTTGTTTTTGACAGCCTATGAAACTGCATCTTATAAAAGTGCATTATATATTTGTGTTCGAGGTCAAACACATTACAAAAAGCTAACCTGATTGACGTCTATTCTGCATAAATTGTGTAAATGTTCTACCTTTTCCTCCCACTTTCTTTCCTGCAAAGTCAAAGCATTATTATTCAACTGAACCTCTCAATTTTCTGTTTAAACGATAAACATTAATAATGTGTTAAAAACCACGCGATTTGATGAAGTTGTTTGTAAACATATGTAATGAAAAGAAAAATCAAGCATTGTTTATGGATCAATCAAATCAAAGAATATTCCAATATGTGCAGCAGATTCCATTTCCTACCCTACATAACAAATGGTAAGTATGTTTTAGGGCTTCCGCACTCTGTAATAGGCATAATTTGCGGATGATTACTCTAATGAGATTAACAGTGATAAATTCTAATGATAGCGGTAGTCCGCCTTCTTTTTTGCCCAGTGCTACTTAGGGACTTGAAAGGATTTGTGCCAAGAAATTATGTCGTAGGCTGTAAATGAACTGACAAAAATTGTCATTATGCAAGCTGTCGCTTAATTTTAGATGGCTGCTGGTGGAAGGAGAGAGAACAGCTCGTTCAGTTCAGATGTTTGTGTAGCAAAATGATACTATTTGTAATTACAATGCTGTCATTCTTTACCAAGATGGGCTTACATAATACAGACAGAAGAAAAATACATTTGTCTCATTGTCTGAAATAGTTATATAATGAATGGTATATGAATATACTTACTTGAAACTTACCTACATCATATGCTTGACATGCACCGCTGTGGCTCAAGATTACGCACTTGGTTGGGGAGCACGATGTTATGGGGTGATAAACGTATTAGCAATGCAGTTAGAAAAGAATATATTATTATATATTTTTCGCATACAGCAATTTATGATGATACAGATATGACATGTCAGCCAAAAATAAATAAATAAAGCTTGCCGTTTGCATGGGTGGAATACTAATAATATATAGAATGTGTGCAACTCACGTCATATCATATTCCCGAGGTTAGAATTAGGAAAGGTTCAAGGCAAAAGAGTACAAAATAGTGAAACTGGGATTAAGTTCGTCGCAATACTTTTCTCTAGCTTTCATTTGTCGAGATGGAATTGAGACAAATGCTCTACCTCTGAGAGATCCAAACATATATACTTGCATGTGTTCGTACTCAAAGATATGAAATGGTACGCGGGGTAAGATTATATTATTTTCATGAATTTTATGCAAAAAAAACATCCGTGCAAATCTCTTGTGTGGTTGGTGACACAAGAATCTGTTTCACATCTGCAGTTGGAATGTCCTATCGTTTAAATAACTCTGAAAATGAAAAGTCAGGATGGAAGAGGGCTTAACACAGCTTTGGCTTTTGGCGAGTTCTCCTAAACCGGATGTAAATACTAGTATCTGGTACAACTGAACTAGGGATATATACCACTCTGTTTTTCTAGCAAATATCAAGAAGTAGAAGTGCCTCTAAATAAACATGCCAACTTTAGATTTTCAAAGAGTAGCTTCTACAATTTTCATATATATGTACGTAATTCCTACACTTACTCATGTTCTCATTCTCAAGCTAAAATTTATTAGACTGTTGAGCTCAAGTTTTCTCTCGCAGGCCATATTATATTATGTATTTTCCTAAGAATTTATTGCTGGCATATCATATAGAATTCCCGTTTGGCAACGTCAGGAACGAGGTACTCGTCTGTCTGGGTATACGGTGCACCCTATAAGATTTCGTTGGAAACGTTATGCTTGCTTATGTAGACACTTGATAATTAGCAAATCATAAACATATATCTTTCAGCGAATCACAGAGACAAAATCTCGAGAACAGAGTTGCGTAAAAGAACTTGAAAATTGTTTAATTTTTTTTCACTTCGTACTTACTTTACTGCGGCAGCAGTCAGTGATTTTTTTACAGCATGAAAACTTTGAAGGACATTTCTATGAATCATCTGTAAGAGTTAAAACTACGATTTTTTTCGGAACCGAAAAAGTACTTTCTCTCTTAAAATGGTCGCTGTATGTATTATTTTCGGTGGATGGGCATCATGGACATTTTGTTCAGTCCTTTATTAATATTATCAACATCATCTTACAAGAGTGCAAGCGTTTATTTTTCTGTGCAAGACTAGTAGCTGGTGAATACAAAAAGGATACAGGAAAAAAACTTTAGGGGAAAAGTAGGACGTCGTATGTACGACGACGACATGCGTTGCAATTATATTATACCTTCACCATTGTAACTCGTTGTTATAATAATACAAACGGGGAGCAAAGGAGAGTCAGACAGAAAAGTGAAACACCGCACCACAGGAAAGCCCTAGCATGTTTCACTTGTGCTGCTGTTGCTGTGTCTAATAAAAAGGAAGAGTGGAGAATGGATTGTGAACGGGAAGCTGTACAAAAGAGAAAGTACAAGAATACATGTAAAGCTACCGAAGGGAAGCACCAGACAAAAAAAGTAAACACATTGCTACAGTTAGAAGTACCAGTGGCAAGGCTGGCGAAAAATATATGTAGTATAGGAGTACAAATATAGTGTGTGGCACTACTGCTTCTGGCTACTGGAAGATTATAATGATGAGGGCACTGCGTATTCATACTTGTACCTAGCATATCAGAGTGTTCTGTAACATGTTGCATGTGTACCCCATTCCCATTCCCTGGAACTCCTCCATAACATATCAGCAGCCGAGCATGTCTCACTCACTCAGCTCGACTTACATTATAAAAGTAGCGAAGGATGTAACATATTAAGCTGGGCTATAGCGTATGCTGGTGGTAGTGTTATAAGAAAGAAAAAAAGGATTTTGCTTTCATCTTGGAACTTTCACCTAGACAAACTTGAGCTTGGAAAAATGTTCTTGAGCGTTGGGTACAGCAGCAGGCGTTTTGTGTTTCTTGTGCAGCTTTCGTGACTCATAAGTACATATATAGGATGCATGTACCGGGGTCATATAGTCATATTCGTTGTTCGCATTATAAAAGTTGTATAATATGCGCCTTTCTAAATATTACAGAGCACTTTTAGCTCACTTGTATGGATTATATCTATTATCTAAATGTATAGTGCATTAGGGTTATGAAAACATGGCAGCAATGTTGAATAGAGTCGAATTGGGGGAGCCGAGCTCTGCCTCCGCTTCAAAACAACTTGTTCTGGATTTATATTTAGGAAACACGCGTTTCCACCGTTTTACTGAAGAGGCACGACCATAAAAGTCGTATTGAATGGCAAAAACTATGCTTTTACTGCTTTTTCGTCAACATCAACCTATACAACATTAGTCAGGCTTCCTGTTCTGATATGCCTAGTTCTAGTCGCTCTATGATTGTTGTAGATACCGTGGAGGAGTCGTCGTCGTCGTCGTCGTGTCTACACTTTCTCCGCAGACCCGTTATACTCGCTGACTCATTGAGTTGGTGAGTAAGCGACCATGAGTTCTTATTTCACTAAAACTAGATGTTTCGCAACTCCCCTTTTTGGGTGCTTCATCCATTTATGTTTTTGTATGGGCTTCGTCATACTTTCTCTTCCGTACATAGTATCAAACTGCTTCCTTATTTTTGTAGCTTTTACTGGATTAAGATATTAATTTTTGCTTAGTTATGCACCTATACTGTCAGTCCCTTGATATGAGCTTCGTACTCTACATACTAATAATACTATGTAATGTTAAGCTAGTTGGAAATAATGCATAGTGAAAGTGTATAGCAACTTCTTGTTGTTCCTCGCATGATTGTTTACCAGCTGCCTAGCACTTTTCCTAAAGTTGTTGTATGAATTTGACTGAGAAAGTGCAAAAGTATTGCCTCTTCTTTTGCATGAAAATTCGTTTTAATTACGACAGAGGTACAGAAGAGAGCTGTTGTCTTTAAGTGGCTTGTGTGTCACACGAAAAGTAATTAACATGTCATACAAATTAGTGTTTTGCAATAGAATGAAATGTTTTTTATAACTGTAGGAAATTCACATTTTACTCGCAGTTAACGTCAACACGTTACAAATAATGAAAACGACATAATAAAATTGTATGAATATGGAAGTAGGTGATTAATATTAGAACCGAGTTTTATTGAGTCGAAAAGTTATTTCGATTATTATTGCATGCTTGAAAGGATAAAATGAAATTGAAGCTCCAATTACCCAAAGTTGTGATTCAAAGAAAACCAGAACAATGGAAAATGCTGAGATACAATACATTTGGAAAGCAAAACCTTATATAGTTAAGTAGTTACTATTATAACAATTTTCCCTTTCTTCTGATCCAACTTGAGATGATATGAACTTAAGTATTACAGAATATACATACACGTATCAAATCAAGGAGCTGGAAAGGGTTTCGTGGAAGAGAATAATATTGCAAAACTTTCGCTTATCATTGAAAGGAGTTGAAGTGTAAGTGCTCAAGTCTATTTTTGAAAAGAGAAAGCGTCTAGATTTTCTTCTAAAGAAGAAGAAAAAGCTGTTACGGGTTCGTTGGGGGCAAATTTACCTTTTACTTTTTACAATATGCACCTTGTTTTGCTGTTGGATCTACTAACTGGAGATGCATTATTATAATGGCAAACATTTCCAGGGTTTTTGTAATAGGCATTCAAATATTGAGCTCAGACAGATTTCAAAGTATAATATTAATTTGTACTTACGGTAGTCTGTTGTAATTGTAATAATTATTACCATGTTATGTGCTTTTAATGTCAATAATTCTAGGATTGCTTCATTAATCAAAATATATTACTCATCTTTTTACCTAACGTCGATGTTCTTTGATGTCGAATATTTTAGTATAAGCTGCATTGCCTGGTTCCTAATAGGAGTAGACTCAATGATCCTCTTTTGGAAAATTGTCACAAAACAAAACTGTTGAATAACATTTCTCGGTAAAAATGAAGATAGTTCTTTACTTTGCTTTTTGTCGTAACTCATATAAGCAGAGGACAGCAATATAAACATCTGCCTTCCTTTTCTAATTTCATTAAATCCGATTTCCTTCTTGGAAATGGTACAAGTTATAAGATACACTCCATTCGAGGGGAACAAAAGATCAAAACGAAATGGAATATGCTGACGACAGTCATGACATGATTTCTATATATTCTACAGAATATATTATGAATAAACGAATGAATGGACTCCATCATAATAATCAATAGTGCAATAGGTACAAAATAGGAAGCAAACAACCAAAGCGAACCAAAGCCGTTTTCTACGCAGTTTCTTTTTACCCATGCCAAAAATCTATTACATCATTACCACTACCATACTCTCCAAAATCTAGCTAGTCCATCCGTCAGAATCCAGAATGTATAACTTCATCAGACCAAAACCACACAGACTTTTATCTTTCAGGTCAAGCATAAAAGCTACATGAAGCTTTGCATGCTTTTCACTAAAGATACTTGTAATGTCTGTACACTCTTCCATTGATGATGTACTCGCATATATACCTTTGGAAAGTCAAAAAGGTTTCATGATTATAACTAACGTTGATATGTACAAACCGTGTGCACACGGCTAATACATGTATGTTGTTCGTTCTTTTTTTCAAAAGCATATTCTGTACTAATTGTAAATCTATCAGTTTAGTATAAAACTGGTTACAAAGGAGGGAAGACACGTATGTATATGTTAGTCAACCTTCACTCCTCAACATTTTATGCCAATAGGCCATCATCATCGTAAAATGTATGATGCATCCTACTGCTAACCATTATCTCACCTCGTACTATTCAAGAACCTCCAAGACTGGTTTCCTTCTTTTCGCGAAATCAGTGAGCAAGTAACTTTGTTTCTGGTACATAAACATGAAAACGGGTCCATATACACATCCAGATTTTTTTTCCAATCCTGTACACCAGGCAGGTAATGATGTCCAAAGGTAGAAAAACCTGCAGAAGAAACGAATGTTAGCTACGACGTACATATTTCGAACTGATTTTTTTTTGCCTTTAGAAACTTGATACTGGATAGAGAGAAAGGGATGTAACTTTTGCAGATAAAATTTATACACGTATTCAAAGTATAAAGATTAGTCATTCTGCACAACAAAAAAAAGTACACACATATAAAAGGCACGGCAGTTAAAAGGGAAGATAAGATTTTTCTCCATGGATGGCTGCTTGACTAACTCAATAATATGCATGGAACACCCTCATTTGATATCTACATGGAATCTTTAAAAAAAAGTAGTGATTCCCTTTATATTCTGGTAGGCATATATATTATATACAGAAGCAGCTGTGGTTGTGTCAGTTTCATCATCATAACCACCTCGTACTTTAATCGCATAAAGAAATAGATGCATCAACATTTTGACTGTGTAGCACCAGCAGCAGCACCCAGATTGCAAGCAACAGCTTTCTGGAATGTGCTAGCCAATTTTTTTTATGGAACTATCTCTCTCTCACTCCCTTTCTGTTTAAGTGAACGATGATTTGGATGGTAAACAGCTTGCTGCCATCCATGCCGGTTGAGTGTTTTTGCATGACTTGATCGTATGAATTTCACATAGTATATGTTTATTTGAATGAGTGCAAATATTAAACCTGTTTAATATATGATATGGCACTTTTGCGCGTAAGTATATAGTGTATTCCTCAATAACATGCCCACTGCCTAGTTGATTTAAATATATGGACTGATAATGATGTTGGAAAAACAACAGCGTCACCAAATGTTCAATCAACTTAATGCTTTTTAAAACGTGTCCCAAGTGTTTCTTTTTGCCTTGTCATCACACTTCGTGTTCATCATGTGGATAATATGGTTTCTTAAAGTGATGAAGAAGGTCAAAAAGATGACTAAATGAAAATATCATTTACAAACTCAAAAGATCTCTAAACGATTTAATTGGAGCTGTAGTTTACTTTCTGAACATTTTGTCTTTATATATGCATTCGATTTGATACTGTATTTATTTGAAAACCTCAATGAGTTCAGCTGAGTACAGAATGGGTAAAACACCCACTGATAATTTGAAAGAAATAAATTTAAATAGATGTACTGTTTTTTGTTTCAATTGCAACATTACTCAACAAATCCTAAAGGCAAACTCTTCTGTATTATTGTTTTGATAATGCCTTATAAAATGATACATACATAAAAAAGGCATGCTCCAAGGAGGTAAACCAAATGAAAGCTTGTTTTTTCCCATGCCATCAGCATCACAACGACAAGTTTTCTGCGAAGTTTTGTGCACTTCTTTGCATGATTTTCAGGTTTTCCTTTGTTGATGGCACGACATTACGGCGTCGTATGCACATACATCTGTTAATAAGCTTTGTGTTGAATACTTCTGTTTTTGTAAGACGTATACCAGAGTTTTTCTCGTCATCATCACCACCACCATCACTATCAGATCACAATCATATCAAGTCGCCAGCTTTGCTTGCTTACTGTTGATGATGAGGCACCACACAGCTTTACCTCGGTCTGCATGAAAATGTTTGCAAACCCATCGTCATCATATATCATCACATCACCATCGTTCATCGCAATGCGAACCCACTGACGTATTATTTCATCCCATCCGTGGAAATGTTAAATACTCGCGTACTCATTGGGCATATAACTTTTTGGCGTATGTTATCATTTAGGTAGCTAAACTATGAGAAAAGTAAGAAAAAGGCTATTGTGTTTGAGTTTCAAAAGACAATATGTACAATAAGCTGAATCGTTTTCACTTTTGAGTTACATAAAGTGTTACTGTTTTCGGTGCAGTTTACCCCCTTCCATCTGCATAATATATGTAAGTTTGCATATGCTCACAATATGTTGACTCATTATAAAGACAAAGTAGGAATGGATGCATGAATGTTGGGGTGCTTTCCCAATTAAATTCATATAATGCTCTTTATACTCAGATGGTTTTCAATTTCACGAAGTAGCGTAATGATCATGAAATATCTAAAGCAAAGTTTAAGGTAGATAATTTTCTGCTATTACACACTATATTCCTTTTTCCTCACAAAGAATATACAAACATGATTATGTTCATGAATATATAAAGTTAACATGTTGAACTTTAAAGGTCGTGTAGTACAAAGCAGTGCTTCACCAGAGTACCTGAGAGCAACATTACATTATACTTTCAGCTGAAAAAGTGCAGGATCAGAATGTCATTAAGTGTGAGAACTTTTTGTTGGTAAACAGTAGAACTTCCCATTTTGATAACGATATGATTTTACATTTTACGCAAGCATTTATTACATGATGAGAATGAAAAGCTCCAGCTAGACAGAGCTACTTGTACTAATCAAATTTTTCCGTGTGAAGTTAGGCATAGAATAGAAATGGGAAGTTTTCTAGAGCTTGATATTCCGGGAAATCTTATTATACTTTATTCACGTTTACCAAAATGGGTTTCAGATTAATACATGTGCATACACCATGTTTTTGTTTGTGGTAGAAAAGGTCCATCAACTTTTCCAAGGATGAGGCTCTGTTTGAGTCGTAACTTTTAAGCTTTGAGAAATAGGCAAATTTTCATTTGTTTTGTAAATGTTAGCATAAGTAAATTGCATGCATTATATTATATTATATGCCGGTGGTTGTAATCCATAGAGCAATCAATCCAGCTAGAAGATCATCCGTGTTTTGGGGAATTCCTATCCAACATTATGCGTACTTGCATCGTTATTTAAGCTAGTTGTATGTATGTACGACTTTGGTAATCTATATCAACATAGTGAGACGTGTCCGCTTTAATGGAGTATGCTCCTGTTTCTTCGTTTGTCATTACGTGATTCTTCAGAGAAATGTTTTTGTTTGATGTGTGAAACAAATGTTGATGTAGACATTTCAGGTGCCATTATCGCATGGATGGACAAAATGCACCAATAATATCAACACCATCCATCCTCATTAGAATTTTCAATATTCTGACAACATTGAAGCCCAGCCGTGTGCTAACCGTGTATCTATATCTATCTGCTTTGAGCTCATTGTCAGTCACAGTTTGCATGCTGACTGATGACGGACGGACTCAATAATTATTGTGGAACAACACGCGTGTGTTACACTTTGATGAAAATAAGATGTGTAAACAATCACCCTCATTTCAATTGAAAGCTTTTGATCTGATATGTGAGGGGAAATGTTTACCTAAGGTTATGATGACAAAAACACAGAACTGTGAGATTCAGAACTCAGAAACGTGTCTGCTGAATGTGAAGGGTTATCGATGCCCAATTTCATTTGGAAATATAATATGCATGCACCACTGTTCATGCGAATTCATATCCAAATCAAGAGAATTACAATGCCTGACTTCAGGTTTTCCGCTAGTCATCATGTCATCCTCAAAATAAGTATGTGGTGTGGTCCATAATGGCAGTAATGAGATTCAGTTTTCATATACATATCTACAACGTAAAAGTACTTGCACAACATGTTTGATTCCCACAAACTGCATTCCAACTCTAATGGTATTTAGATGGAAACAATATTGCCTTCAACTGTAATATGGATAGATATAAAATTCCTAGTCTGACAGTTCCCTGTTACTGCCATGTCACATATTCTTTGAAGAGTACATTTTGGCGTGCTTTTACTTATCAAATCCTAACCTAGTATGTGTGTTACTAAAGATACATTAAAATTTGTTCTTGGAATGAACTTCATGGGTTGGAGATGATGTTCTTAAGATGGGCAAACGAGCATAATAATGAAGAAAAAAACTGGTTGACAGACAAACAGACTTTATGAATCCATAATGAAACAGGCAACATTAAATCTGTGCATGCAAACAGCAACTTATGGAGTTGAGTGACGAACATATCGCATACAATACAAATGTACGTAATACTTCTCATAATAGGCAAAACTGTATACTATATTGATTTGTAATTGCCTCGAAATGCCTTGTTCTCCATATTATGTGACTAATATATGATAAATAGTAATATGCATATAACATGGTGTGTGTGTAGTGTGGATGGGTTTTGTATGGAAAATTTGTAGATAAAAATAAGTTCACACAAATAGGTATAAATTCATATGTGCGTCTGTTACAATGAGAATGCAACTGGGGAATTAAGGAGGTCTCCACCGATATTGAGATTGCTGGTGTGTATTTACTTTGGGCTACACGTATGTGTATGTATTTGTGGGTAAAAATGGTTCATAATATTGTGGATACGACGATATAACATTCAGTCAGAAAAATTCTCTTAATACATTTAAACCTACACCACAAAAAATGTTAGCAACATACCAAAAAAAAAATAACGCCTCACATGCATAACGTATGAGCCATTGCCATTAGTGCGTATAATGCACGGCCACATGACTAGAACTGCTAAAGTAACTGACAGGCAGAGGACGAGTGAACAATGAAAATCCTGTACCAGACTTGCCTGAGTACATGATTGCCGTTTCTCTGGGAAAAATGAGTCATGTTCAGCAGAAAATGATGGTCTACGTAATGCAATCTGCTATGTGGTATCGTGTGGTGTAGGCAGTGCATTGGGCTGTTTGTTGTATTTGTGGTCGGGTACATATATCGTCACTTTTTTGCTTTCGCATACAGTACGTGTACCAACTTATGCCGAAACAAAGAGAATCTATATAGGCATGATTATGATTGTTAGCTGAATAATCACTGAATTGCTTGAATGAATGTATGAACTCGATCACACAATTCCTGAATATCCAGTTTCGTTTTGAAAATGAATTACATATTATTATTATTACATTATTATACCAACATACACAATGCTGAATCCTCATTGTATTATCATTTCTTTTTGGCTCTTGCGTCCATTTTGCAAAATAACAAACTGAACTGGAAGAATGTGTCTGTTTTCCTAAAATGTTGTTTTTTAGTGGATGTGAAGAGGACACATGTTTTAGATTATGTTTTTAAAACATTTATCTGAACCTTTCTACGCTTGTTAACTTATCTCGTAACGTAAGTATGCGATTCATAAATTCTATGCTGATGATGACACACTCTGCTGACAGTGATCCAGAATTTCCGACTTTTAAAAGTTTCAAATATTATCCAGATGATGGCATATAAGGTTATGAGACAAATTGTTCATTTTCATTATTGGGCATAAGTTTTCGGGGCAAACATTCAGGAAACTCGTTGACGTGCATGAATTGGTCGTTTCCAGGAATGAGAAATCTCGATAAGAGTCTTATCGGATGGGAAATTAGTGATCATCATTTTGATGCTCCCATCGCCATTCTTTTTTATAGAGCAGCGTAGTTTTGACGTGACTACCTGTAATATCATAAAATATTATGGAGTGCTCATTGCGAGCTCAATCTGACGACGAGTCCCTTGTTTTCAATTTCAACCTAGATAGGGAGATCATATTGATGAAAAAAGACAACGCAAGATGAGATGTTGTGCAACGTACTACGTAGCATATTACGTAGTATAGCCAATATACACTCAAATGATTAGAATAATACATAGCATGGTGATTTTTCTCTACAATAATGTTTATGGCAGATATGAAAATGATATGATGATGTGTATGTATAAGTACACCCATAAAGGAGCTTGGAAGGATTATCTTTGTTATCTCTCATGCATGTTGATGACGATCAACGAGAATGAATGATGTAAAGCATGGCAGCAACATGTTTTTGGATGAATGAACAATCTGCTTTTACTTTTTAGGTGTGGTTTTGGTCTCCTTATATTTCCGTCTCAACTCATGCTAAAACCGCATTTCCAGTCAAAGCACTTTTGTGTAAATATACTTGATATAGGATGTATAGTTTGTTACAGGCTAAAATGTACACAAATGGAAGCATGATGTTATATGAAAGGTCTAAGGGTAGCGTGTAATGTAATCATTATAATATGTAATTTACCAAAGATTAGCGAAAGAACCACATCAAATAACTCAATTAACGGTGTGTACCAAGAAGACGCTAAGTTTAGATCTTTAGAAGGGCATGAAAGTTTCCAGAGCACTTCCATGCAGTAGCTTCATAAAAGGTTGATGAATTCATCATGTTGCAGTTCTTTGAAATTTATGAATAGAATAATGAATTTTCGGGTTATATGATACGAAGTAATGAATGTATGTAGTGTTTACGTAGAATTGATGAAAAATGAATTAGGAAATAAAATCTAGAGTGAGTTTCCAAAAACTTACATGCATAAATGCATTACTCGCCAGAACACACCAGAGGCTCGGCTGGTTCTGATCTAAAATCAAGTAAATTCTAGAATATGTTTCGTTTGATATTTCAAAGTCCTTGAATATGAAATCAGCAGAATGTATTTTTCTTTTTTATTCATGCATCTCTTACCATTCACCCATTGGTTAGCTGTTTGCATAAATCACGAAAGATGAAGGTGATATAAAAGTTTGTCGTTCAAAAAATAAATTTACGCCTACATATATGCATCTTAAATTCAAAAGGATAAATACATCACTTATATGATTTTTGTTAGCGTTACATTACCAACTGGTAACTTTGCTTGAGATATCAGCTTTCACTATGCATATAGTTTTAAAGTCTTTTTTACAATTTTGAACTTGCTGACTCTTTGACATTAAATCATGTTCAGACATCG
Source organism: Orchesella flavescens (assembly GCA_964034955.1). Classification (NCBI taxonomy): domain Eukaryota; kingdom Metazoa; phylum Arthropoda; class Collembola; order Entomobryomorpha; family Orchesellidae; genus Orchesella; species Orchesella flavescens. The sequence continues at coordinate 5,915,798 of OZ035955.1, forward strand.
CAACATTAAGGAATGACAATGATTGTATTTTCAATCCAAAATACCAAAAGTCAAGATGATTACAGAAAGGAAAAACAAAAACCCATCAAACAATGACGATGCTGTTGTGGTAGGTTTTATACGAACATTAAAAAATGCAGATTTCTTTCAAGCTTATTGCTGCGTAGGAAATTTAAAGCGTTTTCTATTTGGTAAACAGAATATTGTAGTAATTTCCAAGAATACATGACATAATGACATATGTACGTATATGATTTCTCAGCATGGATTTTACTATAATTTTAATTTTTTGTGATGGAAAACATGTGCAGAATTCAACTTGAAGTAAAACTTGCAGTTGTGACGCAAAATCTTAAGTTTGTAGCTTGTACAATGTTTTTTTGGTCGAAAACATTTCAGAATTATTTCCTGGAAATTGGTTTTATTAACATGCTTTATGCTATAATGAGTGGCTAAATGAGTATTTACATCATTTTAGTGTCCGTCCTTGAAAGCAATAAGAGTCATTCAGTCTTCAGTTAGAATTACGTTCTTTGGTTCTTTGCTAAACTAAGAACGTGAACTGCTAGGTGTTCCCTACGCAAAACATGAGATTTCACAAGAACTACACTTTGTAAAATTAACCTGATATTTGTCCGACTTTTACTTACAAATGGAATTTGTTTGTTTATTTGCAGGAGCCCGTGGGGGCACGGCTGGAGGCACACGTGGAGGACGCGGTCGTGGGAGAGCACGGTAAGTATTTTCTTTTAATTCTTTGTTAGATAACGCCAGCATACGTCAACCCTGACAGATCAAAAGGTGAAAATTTTCGCAATTGGCATTCAAGCGTATTCCAGTGGGTAGGAATTAGGGATTTTGAACTCCAACCATACATATATATCATACCGTAACCAGTAACCGTAACTCATTCTCTGGGAAATGTTGAAAGAACCCTTTGACTGGATCCTATATGCAATTCATTAGAATTTGATGAGGGAACGGGAAATAGGGCCTCGAAAAGAGAATGGAATAGGAAATGAACGTGGTGGTACGCTAAACAAGGTTGTGGTCGAAAAAAGTCCAGAGGGGTATATGTGGTCAACGAGTATATAGAGAACATTCGTAATTCGTATGATGTGGTTGCATGACTCAACATTTTGTGTTTTGACAGAGAAGACCGAACTGCATAATATGCGGAATGGTTTCAATTTCGCAAAATTTTCATTACGACCCCATTATGAGCATGTTGACTTTACTTAATTCTCCATGTACTAAGAATATTAATAATATGCTATGAACACGTGACGTCCGTATATATAAGGATGTAATGGATGATTGGAAATTGAAATCCTCTACCAACTTTATAAATATTAACAAATTAATTCATAAAACCATATATTATCGTCTCCAATCCTATTGATACCATCAGAAGAAGTTCAAAAAGTACGTCTTACGTCTTTTGTATAGCCAGTACCACACCAATGTATCCATTTACCTTTGAAATTTATCCCATAATACCTAACCAGAGTGTAAAGGTAGCTGTTTCACAAAATAACTTTTTCCTGGAAAGTTTATTTTTGTGTCGAAAGTATCTATCTATCTCGCGAAAGAACTTTATACACGCTGTAAATCTTTGGAGATGGAGAAATTTTACAACACATTCTATTTTCTTAGTGTTTTGCAAGCGCATATATGTACCTTACCTCAAATTAATTCCCAGAAGCTTTATATACCTTCCAGCAAAAAAAATACGTTATGTATCCTGCATATATGTATAATCAAGTTCACATGTGTGTATGTATTTTCTGCTGCTACTTTCGCGAGGTTAGTTGGTGCAAACGAAAAGCATATACATAATTTGGCAAACATCGTCACTGGAGGATAAGTAGACCTTTTCATAACGTTTATAATAATATATCATAACAATGTGTCTCGAAGTTGTTTATTTGATCGTACCAAACAAACTCTTTAAGCCATTTCGACAGAATTTTACATTTGTTTCAGATGAAAGAAAAAACAGGAAGCTTCATGCTACACGAGAAGTTGAACATGTAGAAATCAAAAGCCACGTTTCAGCAAAATGTGTATATATTTTTTTATGAGACATGAGAAAAGTAGAGAGATGAAAGGGGACTTTATTTTGTAACCGAATGAGTTCCACCGCATTGCAAAATGACACATCTATCAGTTGCAGCGCACAGTGCATTTGAAATGTGAGGTTCTATTCCACTTTCTAAGCTAGAAACATGGGGAAACTCACGTGGCAAAACACTAGGCTGCTTTGTCTCAATTGTCGCAAGTATAATTTGAGTCCCTTTGCTTTCAATTTCTTGGAATTTTATTGTTTGTTTTGTTTGTGTGCTAGTAATAATGATAAATATTAGAAGATGCTCCTCCGGATATTTTATTTCAATTATGGATTGAAGAGACAGACTCAAAATGGTACATTTTAGAAGCTTAAAAGAGTTTCAAAACACGGGTTGATGTAATACAGGTCTAGTAGTACAGTTTCACAGTGCCCCATACATCTGGAATACGCAGTTCTTGACGGTGTTATATACTAGAAAATAACATCATCCTTTTTTTTATGAAAAATATACTATATAGAATTACATGATAATACTTTCCTCGACTGGAGTAGGCGATGTACATTGCATAGATATAGCTTTTGGTGAAATTTCACCATGTACACAAGGCATGTTAACAAATCATTTCTCGTGAAATGCTTCCGTCGATCCCTGTGTTTGATCATATTTTATGTTTTTGTCGCTTCTTAGAAATTCAACTCAAGGTGATGAATAATAGTTCAATCAGATGATAAATGTCAGTTTGCATATGTACCCATTTTCGAGAAAAGTCATGAAATACGAAGGTGGATCAATGACAGCCGGATGTCGGTCACGTTTTATCAATCACTTGTACTCTTATTATTTATAAACTTTATTTTGGGCATCACCAATTTTATATGGTTGATAAAATCTTTGTTGGCAATTGATGAAACATAACCTGTGAACAACTCAGACAGAGGTACTTTTGGTCGCAACAGTAATAAGTCCATAAACGAGTCTTGAAGCTCTTACATTTTCTAGGCGTAGACTAATCTTTCATTTTCATCAAAATTATTATTCAGTCATGATTGAAAATTACTTAGGGATATGAATTAGTTTGCATACCAAACTAACCAAACGCCATGAGCACTCGTTCTATACCGTTCGGTGCCTTTATTCTGGTACTGTCAAATTAGCATTTGTCTTAGTAGTTTCATCACTAAAAATAAAATCACTTCATGAATAAAATGAAATTGAAAGGATTCGGAAAAGACGGTAGGCATAACCTAAATTATGTAGAGTTGCTTTTATGAGTCCAAAAGATGAAACTCCATTTACATGGACCTGTTTTAGTACTTACGTATTTGATTTAACTGTCATGTTATGTTTGATGTTACACTTGGAAAAGAATTCAATTCTTGGAATTATTTAAAGTCTTGTATTTCATTGCGAAATGCATAGCATCTATAACCAAACCGAATGCTTTTACGGTATATTCATGATGCATGACTCGAGTCATATTTTTAGGAAGATGAAAATGTGTTGTTGGCCTTTGTTTAAGGATGTAGCTTATATATGTTCAAAATATTCTAATGTTGAGCTTGATGAGCATATTGATAGCTAGTAAGCTACTAGGTTATAAAATTTGTACTTACTTTGATAAGCTTGTTGCAAAGGTATTTGAATTGAATGGAGTGTGATTTCGAGAATATATCTATGTCATTACATTACATTTTCTGACAGCCGTATAAAGAAGTTTGTATAATTTCATGAATAATTTGATTTCATGGTGATATATGGGTTTAATACTTTTTCTTGTTTTTTAGGGGTGGCGCAAAGGGAAAGACTGGTCGAGGTGGTGGTGGCAATGGAGGTAAGAATATGAGAGCGTCATGTATTCAAAAAGATGTTACGCTTTTGTTATCAGATCACTTTTGTCTATCAACCTAGTAAATTCAAAAACTTTTATTTCATCACCTTAAAAACGTGATATTCACTCTTCTCTATATATTTCTGTTTGGTTGCTCAATCCATGTTATGTATGCATGTATTAAGGAATAAATTGATGTATTTTTTTTGTTTTGAATCCTCTGCAGGTAAGACAACTGGCAGCAGTGCGAGTAGCAATATCAGTGATTGTGTAGCCATCACCAAGGACAATCACAACAGCCTCACTTCCAGTCACTTTAGTAGAGTACCGAACGGATCTGCAAGTTTTGCACGGGGTGACCACGTACTCCAATTAGGTGGTATACCGAGGAGACCATTTATGGGACCAGCCCAACAGAATGGGAATGCAGTTCATCATAACAATAACAATAATATTAACAACGCAAACAACGGTGGCAATGACTTTTATCTTCATAAGAAATTCAAAAAGGTAACTGCCACGGTAGACGTTGCCCCTTCTTCAACGAGTGCTAGTTCTAGTAATGGTAATTCCACTGGACATTCTTCCGAAGCATCTGGTGCCACAAACTGCGCAGGTTCCTCATCAAATTCATCTTCCGGAATGGTTTATAAACCAAAGTTTCGTATCACGTCGGACATTGAAGCGCTCGAAACTGCCCAACAGCTTACGAAGCCAGTCCCACTGCTTTCACCAAGGGAGATAACTTCTCCTCTTCCAGCTACACCTGCATCTGATGTTCCCATGATCATGAAACCCGTGACTCCCCATGATAACCATTTGACCATTGTTGATACTCAATACAATTTAGGTAGCTCCGGTGGTAGCAGCGCCATTTACATAGCTGCTAGCAGCAGCAGCAACAAACATCATGGTAATAGTGCAGTAACAGTTTCCCCCGTGTACACCACCTCCCCGGCTGCATTGTCTAGTGGCTCATCTTCAGGTGGTGAGCCGGCGAGAATTTCCAAAGAACTTCGGCTTGATAGAAAGTCACTGGATGATAGGATTTCTAAAATAATTGTGGAAAATCAGACGTTACTTGAATGGCCTGAACAGTTTACAAAAATGCTCAAGAATCACACTGCGAGGGGGCATAGTTCTCAACGAACCAATCATTTACTAAGCGGTGGCTCGACAACGGAGCTAAATTCATCATCTGTCTCATCAAGCTTACTTTCTCATCACAATTCTCACCAAAATGGTCTTATTCGACATTCCTCAAGTTCTTCAGATATGTCCACGTCTGGAGGAAGTGTTGAGCTACTCCTCACAACGTCCCCTCTTCACAACGTCACAACTTCACATCACAGCTTGCTCAATAATGGTAATGGCGGCGGTTGTAGTAGTAGTAGAGCTGCAGCTGAAGTGCTTGCATTCAAGCATTCAGTTGCCGAAATTCACCCTTTTCCAATGGCATCATCCTCAACCATGGCTCCAACAGACTTGTCATTTGGTGCTCATCATCATAATAGTGCTATTATAAGATCCCGTAGTTGTTCACCAGTAACAGGATCCACCATCTCCACGACTGCTTCAACTACGACGTCCTCTTCAATGGTACCTAAAAAGAGGAGAAGACTTTCTCCCACGCCGTCTAGATTGTGTGGGGGTGAGGTATCTGAACTTCCCGTGAATGAGCCCACCGGAGGCAAGAATTACTTTCAAGACGTGGACATGACTGTTAGAGTTAGTAATTGTGCTGGGGCAAAGGTTACAATTAGAACTAACAACGGGACCAATTCTGGTGGCTCTGTTCAGACGGGAATGGCGTCGACGCCATCAGATTTCGCAAAAATGATTGACACTGCCCAATCACCACTACAACAACATCCTAACGGAGCCATGTTTTTTCCTAGTCCTGGACCATCTTCAATGTTACCAGGAAATAAACCCATCACCCTCGTTTCCACAAAGAGTGAAGGCCCAAGTTTGTCAGGATCAATTTTGGCTTCTGGTGAACAAAAACCAAAAAGCCCAAGAGGGAGACCGCCACGAAAGAAATCAGTACCTGAAACAACAGTTCTAGATTCCGAGACTGCCGTACCATCATCAGCAGGCTCTTCTTCCTTGCTACGCTTTGTTCCACCGCCCCCAGAGATCCCAAGCAGGCCAAAATCAAGTGATCCTGTCATAACCCCAAAATTACTTCCACCCCCTCAAGTCGCAGGTATTCCATCATCAACATCGACAACAGCCTCTTTAGTTACTACATCTGCCATGTCATCATCCGGTGGTCCACATCGCAAAAACAATCAAGTCTTTACCAGCATTTCGTCAACGTCAGTTGTAAGTAGCTCATCCTTTACTACACCTATTTCATCATCATTATCATCATCAACGATGTCATCATCATCACAGTCAGTGAGTCCAACGTTGAAATCTGAAAATGCAAATCCGGAGAAAGAGACTCCATTTCAAGTGGTGCCAACACCTTCACAGAACCCTAAGCGTCCTACTTTCCTCGCCTTGAAACCTGTTAACACTAATTCAAAGAAGACTGATCCCGGCGTCCTTCCAAGTCCGGAAACACCAAGAGTTGCCAAGCCATATAATCAGATGACCATAAATGGTAAGGAGCAATTTAGCAGTCAAAGGAAAAAGAAAGCATGCATGCATATGGGTCTTTCATTATTAGACAGATCATTTGCATTAACATTATAATATGCTAGCTCATCATTTATACAAGTATGCAATTTTTCTTTTCCTTGAATTTTAAAGGACAAGCATATACCTATTTGGGATTCAAAGTTTCTACACGGTCGAGCTACACGTGCCTTTTCAAAACGCAGCCCATGTTTATTCCACAAGAGACAGACCCTAAATTATCAATGTACACGAACTGGCAGGTGAGCTAATTTACTGCACTTTGTGTTTTCTTTATTTATACGTATGTGTTGTTACTGATTATAACATAACTTCATCCCCACATTAATTCGTCTTTTTGTTCTGTGTGTTTATGCAGCCGCGACCAAGAGATCCAAACCAGTTGGAACTTGGGATCTCAACAAATGACTCTAGAGTAAATGGGAGAAAGAGTCCGCACAGCATTTTGTACACATCTGCAACAGGGAAATGTTGCGACACCCTCACAGTCAGCTCACCAGATAATCAACCACCAATAAGCTCTCCAGTCTGTGAAAGTAAAACTTTTTTGAGTGGGATTCAGGGCAAAATTACACCGTCCGTTGCTGCTGAAGCCGGTGAAAGTAGTAGTTCTATTACTAGTAGAAACAGTACTTCCTCTTCTCCCATGCCAAATCAAACGCAGTTTACGCAACCTGTAAAAATCCACGTATCTCCAACAACAAACTCTAGAGGAGGAATTGTTCCAATCTCACCACCTACAGTTACAGCTTCAATTATACAATCTCCTGTTACCATTGTTGCATCCAGTACATGTGGTGGTTCGGGTGGGCTTGTATCTATTGCTTCACCCTCTCCAAAAATGAGTTCGAGTGTGGTTAGCTTAAGCTTTAGAGATAATTCAAGACGAACTTCGCCAATGATGATGTCTTCATCCGATACAAACAGTGTTGATGAGCCAATTACTAGTTATGGGAAGCGTTTAGAGTGCAGAAGACGCTCTGTGAAAAGTCATGATGATGATGGAGAAAGCAACACAAGTGATGGGCCGCTAGCGTTAACTAGTCTCAAGGGCGATAGCTCCAGGTATGACAGTGATCATTCTGGAACCCATTCCAGTCGATTCGAGAATCGTGTCAAGATTATGGAGGGAGGTTTTGAGTCAAATGAGGATTATACCTACGTTCGAGGACGAGGTAATGAACGATTTTGATTTTATGATTTTATAAATGTGTTTGAAAAACGTGAATGTTTTAAGAAAGAAAAACTTGTATTTATTACAAGGTCTTGATCTCTCTTTTACAGGCCGTGGACGTTATGTTTGCGAGGCATGTGGCATCAGATGTAAGAAACCTTCAATGCTGAGAAAACATTTGAAGACGCACACTGATTTGCGCCCTTACACGTGCAAGCTATGCAATTTTAGGTAAGCGACTCACAGTATATAATATCTCTGTGATTGGGCAGGAAACGTGATTTTTAGCATGATCATAAATTTTCATGAGTACATCAGAACTCATTGAATATTCGAAAATTGTGAATATTGAATATCAAATGATTGCATTTTTACGTCAGCAATTCTCATGTTTTTTTTTGTTCTCTTTTTTTATTATAGTTTTAAAACGAAAGGCAACTTGACTAAGCATCAAAAGTCCAAATCTCATCATAAGAAATGCGCTGGCTTGGGCATTCATCCAGAATCTTCGACATCCTTAGCCATGACTGGTCCAGCATTTTCCATTTCGGACACGAATACAACGGATGACAACGACTCTGACGATGACTTTGACGACAATGGTGATCCAGATGTGGATACTGATTCTCAGGATGAATGTGAAGGGGATGATAGTTTTGATGGGAACGACAATGAAAGTGAAAGTTTTGAGAAGGAAATTGCTCAGAGTCTTTTGGACTTGAGTAAGGCCACAATCAGACTTCCGTCAGCGGGTTCCGCAAGCAGTGACTATGAGAGTGGTGGTGATAGGAGGATGAAGCATAATAATAAGCGCCCAGGTTTCCATTTCAGTTCTGTGATAGAAGAAAGTAACTCTAGTGTTGGCTCATTTACGATTGGGGAGACGACCGTTCCCGAAACCCCTATTGATTTGAGTGTAAAGCCAACAAAAACGACAGCAGCATCGTCGTCGTCAACAGGATATGAGAATGAATGTAAAAGAATTAAGCTTGAAAAGAATGGTCTCATAAAATCCGTTGGCGTTGTGAAAGAAGCAGAGGCGTGGGAACCAACAGAAGATGAACGAAATGGGTGTCTAAACTTGAAAAAAGTCTTAAATACAGAAAGTGATAGCAACTCTGAAGTTCCTGAAATAAGAATCCCTGAGGTGAAAACGGAGATACTTGATTACGCAACAGAGCATCCAAACTTTGGTCCTCGACAAAGAACTGAATCTGAAACTAGCAGCTGTAGTGGAACGAGCTCTATACCAGCCATGGGAGTAGCTACTGCGGAGAATCCAGTTGGTGTCAACTTGCGCGTTCCTGCCACCTCTCCAACACCCTCTCATAATCAATCTGGAGCTTCTTCCTCAGTTAAATTACACCAACCATGGTTAAGTCCTTCAGAACCAAAAGATCTAAATACTAAAAAGGAATCGGTGGAAGTTGTTGCCCCTGTAGAAATCATCCCTGTGAATACTTCACCAGACATTCCAAAGTACAAAGCTGCAGAAGATTTGGAGCCACCACCAAGAGACTTGCCGAACACTGTCCCACCTCCAGTTATAGAGGGTGGTCTCGGTGGAGTCTCTAGTCCGAACTCTAAGCTGTTTTCGGGGTTATCTGCTATGAAACCACAAGCTGAATTCAGGCAGCCTAGTGGTCCACAAGCTCTTGTCAAGTAAGCAATAATATATCCATATACAAACTGAAATTAGTATTCATGCAAGTATGTAATAAAATTCTAATGAAAATGTTTTTAAATTGTACTTTAGGGATGAAGGAAAGGCCGAGTGCAATGTTTGTGGAAAGACTTTTGCAAGGGCTAGCCAGCTTACTTTGCATATGAACATTCATTACATTGAGCGTCCATTTCGATGTGATCCCTGTGGTGTTAGCTTTCGCACCAAAGGCCATTTGATAAAACATCGTCGGTCGAGCAGCCATGATTGCAAGGTATGTGTAGCAATAACTTGTTTATAATAAGGAATCGTATTTTCTAGATCAAGTCACGTGATTACTATAATATTTTGGTATTGCTTTGACAGGTTTATCTTACGGAAGCATGGGGTGTAGCAAATGAAGAAAATCCTAGACCATTTAAATGTCCTGATTGCAAAATCGCTTTTAGAATACACGGGCATTTGGCGAAACATCTACGATCCAAAATGCATATCATGAGGATGGAATGTCTTGGTAAGTACTAGATCGTTGATGGTCATTGTTCATCATCGTCACTAAAATATTCATAAGCGTAGTAAATTTTAATGCTAATAATTCATGATTTTAATCTAGGCAAACTTCCTTTCGGCATCTACTTTGAGATGGAAAAATCAGGAATTAATCTAAATGAAATCGATACGACTGACTGTGATATGTCCCTAGTTTCACTTCAAGTATGTTCTCAACTTTTCTCGAAAATTAAAAACAAAAAAGAATCTAGCATGATCTACAACTTAATTTTATATGTATATATTTTTTTATAGAATGTAGCAAGAAAGATTTATGGAGATCAATGGAGGGACCGCTTAACTGTGCCTGTTGAAGAACCTCCAGTGTAATCAAATTAGGAATCTTTCAAATCCGTTACAGCCACCATAAGTCACGTGCAACATGAGCTTCAATCTTTCCCTCAGTGTAACCCACCTACAACAGTCATCACATCACATCTCTTTTTAGCTAATAAGCATGCATAATATGCAACGATATACAATGTAGGTAAAAGAAAAGGCAGCATTCTCACCTAAAGCATAATAATAATATATTTAGTTTGCTGAACATGTCTTCATGTCATTTATATATATCTGCTATTTTGTATATAAATCAAGTTTTATTGAAGAACATGTATATTACAAAAGATTACAATTTACAATCATCCCCTCACCCTCTCTAATATACAAAGCTTCAGGTTAAAACATAAAAAATGTATTGTGCTAGCCGACCACATTAGACAATTTTACAAATGTAGAGAGATTCATGGTAGATATTATGTTATGCCCATCAATTTTTATAGGTATGCAAACTGGGTAATACAATAATTGTTTGTGTTCTATTAATCAATCAATCAAAATGATAAACTATGTACCTTGAATTTTATTATTATTGCGTTGTTTTATTCTAGTTCAGTGTGTATTTTTATTTTGAAATGTGACATATTGAAATATATATGTATTTTATTTACAAGATTTACGCTTGTAGTAGAATGAAACCTTTCTGTGGCGATTCGTGATGTACCAAATAATAATTAGTTTATGATATGATGATAAACTGAGTTGCATTTATTCGTAAAGTAGAGTTTGCTTAGTTGTAGTTAATTATTATTGAGGGGGTAGAAAAGGTTCCGTATGCTATTCGACACTCTCTGGTAAATGGTAATCATCTGGTAATCATATAGATGATAAGTGCATAATGTACGTTTGACAATCTACTACCAGTTTTAATTTACATACGAGATTAAGAACAGTTTGTATTCGTGATTGACCACACGTAGTGTGTAGGATTCAGGTAGATTTTTAGGGTGCGTATTAAAATGTTTGAGAAACGCATTAAACTACATTATACACATACTGAATAGAAAAGTAATATAGTATGTATAGATATTTACTTTTAATTAGATTAAGTTAGTTTTAATTTGAAAAGTAGTAATTGTTCCATTCAGGGCAAAATAGAGATATCCAACGAACGATATGTGTAAAACATTGCGGTCCTGCACTTGTGCCAAGTTAATTTTCTCAATAAGGATATACGTAATATATATATATATATGTATACATACATACATCACAGTTTAAAAGGGATTTTAATAATGATGATGATATTAGATGGTTTTACGTACAGTTGAATCACTAAATTATTTTTGTTGTAATTTTAAATTTAATACGATACGTAATATAGTTGAAGATTTTTTTAAAGAATTTATTTAAAACAAAACAAGTCATATTGTACAATTTACGCCACCTCATACGTAAGACCAAGCAAATTAATAATGATAATATTATATATCATTTGACTTTTATTAATTAAGATATGTTTTCTTTTAACTAATTATGAATATTGTTGAGTTAGTTTTAAATTTATTTGTCTAGTAGTGATTGAGTTCGAGTCCTCAGAGGGGTCAAAACAGTATAGTTTATTATAATAATTATTATTATATTATCTCCTTATTACCTGCGAGGGACCAAGGACCAAGTTTATATTTGGTTTTGAAAAAACGTGATATCAAAAATACTGTAATTATTATTATTAGTTTCATTTTATCAAGAAGGGCAAATGAAATTGGAGAGGTAATGTACACACACAACTTCGTTTTTTTTTTTTTTAAAAAAAAGGGTAAATTATATTTAAAAATTGTACAGATGTTCAGTTTTTTGTCAGTGATATTCTATAAAATACACCATAACACGATAATACATATGGACTCGTGGTATAGACTTAAAATAAATTGACTGCAAGAAAAAGCAGTTTGTTTTAATCAAAAACTTTTGATTTAATTTAAAACAAAAATGATAATGGGCCAGTTTGATTATTGCTCATATAACCATACAAATATTTCATTTTTCATACAATCTGCATTCAAACCACAAAATTTTGGGTGTTTCACACACAGATTAAACAATTACACTGGGCAGAGGCAGGCCCTAGCCGACAATCTTAATTTGCTTGTCCAGTAGTTGTCTCCAATCTCCATCACACTTGCGTCAATCTTCATTGAAAGCATAAATAGAAAGCAATCATGGTATGCCTGTTTGTGTTGGGTAGGAAGAATAAGTTACATTCGTGAAGATGTGTCTAGTATTCATTAAGACTCGTTAAGTTGTGATATTTTCTAGCATGGCATGATGAAACTGTTCATGAAAATGCTACACAGAGAAAACACATATGAACTAAATATAATCTCACATGTCATTGTATGAATATGCTGGACAAAAAGTTCTTTCGTGCATTGAAAACCAAAATCGTGTCATAAATAGGCAAATATCCGAAACGGTAAAAAGAGATAAATAAAATATTGTGCATTCCTACTCAGATTGAAATGTCAGACACCACAAACGCATCCACCGAAACCTCGTCAGATCCCTTCAATGTGGAATATTGGCAAAAACGTTGGGAGGAAAACCGAATTGGGTTTCACAAGGAACAAGTTAACCCACATTTGTTGAAACAAATCGAATTGATGACAGGTCAAAAGTTAACTTCAGAACCCATTGGAGATACAGACCAGTTTAGGGAAAACTCGAAGAAAACTTGGTTTGTCCCATTATGTGGAAAAACTATGGATATTCCATATCTTCTCAGCCAAGGGTTCCGAGTGTTTGGCCTTGAGGCTGCTAAACTGGCTATTGAAGCTTTAGATCAAGAGCATTCTCTTTGTTTGGTCTACAATGAGCAAACTCAATTGTATTCCGGTGTTGATGGACTTTTGAAAATTTATGTGGGTGATTTATTTAGCTGCCCGATCGAAACTTTTGGACCTTTTGATTATGTATGGGATAGAGGATCCTTTATTGCGGTTGAATATCCTTTCAGAAGTAGTTACATTGAAGTAATGCAAAGAGCATTGAGATGCAAAGACGGTTCATGTAAGTGGCATATATATTCCAATGAAAATTGGTAGAGATGGAAAAATGTGAGAAGTTCAATATAAAAGTATGTTTATGTATTTGCAATAGGGCACGATTTTAAATACTTGCTGGATGTTGTTCAGTATGACAAATCTAAATTTGGAGGTGAGCTACAAATATATAAAAGTAAATTTTATTGAAATGCAAGTTTTTTCTTCATTGTGTAAACGTGTTGTAGGTCCGCCTAGAAGTGTTGATGATGACGATATGGAAAAATTCTTTAAACCTTGGGGCTCTGTCCAACGGGTTGATTCTGAAATTGTTCCAGAGGATAACCGAGTCGTTAAAGAAGTGGGTGGAGAAGTTTTCGTTCACATTTACTTTATTTTACCTCTATGAAACTTATGACCAACCCAAGATTTACTCTTAACTCCTCCAACATTTTTATTTGAATCAATCTACTTTACAAAAATTAAAACAAAAATTAAAAGCTCTTTAGGGTTGCGTATTGTAACTTTCTACAAAATATTTAACATTGTTTCATGGTTTACTGTCTTGCATAATGCGTCGTATGAACAAAGACAAATAAATATTGTTATCATAATATCGCTAAACAATTTTCAGGAGCACATTGCGATGTCAGGTATATCTCATTTTTTCAATGGCGCATCGTGATTTTTAAATGATAGTTTGCTACAACACTAAAAATAATCATAAAATTCTGTAAAAAGCTGGCACACCACAGCTTGATGCATATATTTCCATTCATAAAATCCTTACATCCTTGACGTACGTGCATAAGCCGAACCCAGAGACCTGCACACGTATGCACTTTACACATCGTTATATATTGCCAGCTTATGCTGACAGAGATTCTGTCTACTTCTTCCTTGTGAAACATAATGCTTCACAGAAAAATAGCATGTACATATCATGCTCGCTGAAGAATACAGAAGAATCAGTGTGCAGCCCCACATATGACTTTACCGGCAAGTTGGTTTGTTTTGTCTAGTTACTAAAAGTCAAAATCTCTTGGAACATTCAAAATATAGCCGAGACAAACAAATTTCTGAAAATTGTTACAAAACAAAAAAATTGCAAATAAAAATATTCTTAACACAATGACAGAAACAAGTGCTGTCACAGAAAGTTTATCCGATCCCTTCAATGTGGCATACTGGAAAAAACGATGGGATGAAAATCAAATTGGCTTTCACAGAAAGGAAATCAATCCATATCTTTTGAGACATATCGAGTTGATGACAGGCCAAAAATTAACTGCAGAACCTATCGGAGATACAGAACAGTTTATGGAAAACTCAAAGAAAACTTGGTTTGTTCCATTATGTGGAAAAACTATGGATATTCCATATCTTCTCAGCCAAGGGTTCCGAGTGTTTGGCCTTGAGGCTGCTAAACTAGCTATTGAAGCTTTGGATCAAGAGCATTCTCTTTGTTTGGTCTACAATGAGCAAACTCAATTATACACCGGTGCTGATGGACTTTTGCAAATTTATATGGGTGATTTATTCAGCTGTCCGATCGAAACTTTTGGACCCTTTGATTACGTGTGGGATAGAGGATCATTCATTGCGCTAGAGTATCCCTTTAGAAGTAGCTACATTGAAGTGATGCAACGAGCTTTGAAAAAGTCTGATGGTTCATGTAAGTTTATGAAAAGTAAAAGTTTTTATCCTTTCCATACAAAATCAATGCATGTAAAAAAGTGTGACATTCAGACATTTGTTTTTCTTACAGGGTACAACTTTAAGTATTTAATGGACTCTGTTCAGTATGACAAATCAAAATACGGAGGTAGAGCAACATTTTGCAAGCCGTTTGTTCTGATGAAGAGTCTTTTATAATGTAAATTTATTTAAAATCAATTTTAGGACCACCTAGAAGTGTTGATGATGAAGACATTGAAAAATTCTTCAAGACTTGGTGTTCTGTCCAACGTATTGAATCCGAAGTTCTTCCGGAGGATAACCGTATCACTAAAGCTGTAGGTGGAGAAACTTGGGTTCATATCTACTTTCTTACGCCAACATAAAATTTAAAGCAAATGTATTTTATACACAATCTTTGCAGGTAGAGATTTTTCATGGTTGGTTGGTTGGTTTGTCCATGTTTGTGTGTATCAATAAATATATAAAAGAAATTAAGAAATTAATGTGGTTTGCAACTTTTAAATTTATTTAACAACTACTTCGGTTGTCAAATTCGTAGTGTTGGATAGGTTCAAAGGAAGCAAAAATTGTTGTGCCGAAAACCCTCGAGAAAACATGCGAGCAATCTCAGATCCCAAGATCATGCTAGTCATATTTGACATCACGCCCATGATTACTGGTTTCCTCATGGATAGTTGAAAAAGTCCAGGTGGACGTGTCACTTGGAAAGCGACAACGAAAGGACTTCGTTTTGTCCTTTTTTGTGTTTCTTTGAACAGAAAAGAACAGATAATTCAAAACAATGTTATTTTAATTCAGTTGTAATCAGTCATAAACGTATTTACCTGAAGAAGGTTCCAAGCTGCTTTCAGTATATTTATAATCTGCAACACCAGCAGAGGAATAAATAGAAATGATAATAAACAGAAGCACTATTAATGACGCTTGCGCAATTAGGGTTACGGGTCGCAGTCGATTCATTTTCAATTCGTATCGTTAAAAATTTGAACTTCAATACAATATAAGCTTCGAATTCCTTGCCGAAGGTCACAACCAACTTGTACAACTTACTAATGAAAAATGCATGTCTCGCTGAAGGTCTTCCTTCGTATCCTATTTTTCGCATTTTAATGTCTCCTCTACTTGCATTAATTCTGTTTTCTCTTATTTCGTTACTGGCACAATTATTGATGAAGTCATTATAAGTTTGGTACACCCTTTATACCATCTCTGTGGTATATTCTGCTATTCTCGATTTTGCTTTCCCTTAGAAAACAAGCGTACAAAAGTTTGACATCGACGATTAGCAGAACTAATGAATTCCGCTTGTCATTTCCGTGACTTTTACCCAACACCCAACTATACATATGTATACTACAGCATAGCTTGTAACTTGCTGATTTTTAACATTGAATGTTTGCTCTTATTCGTATTGTTGATTATTATGCTTCAATTGGATTTGATATGCAATGTCATCACGTATAAAATGGAGCTATGTTCACAATCCGTGCTTCCTTTCTTTTCATCTTGTGTGATATATGAAATCTGGTACCGTTAGGAGAGGTTTATGAAAGTAACGTTACCATTTTGAATTCATAACTTTAAAGCAACTTCAAATGAGCATCAAGAAAATTACACCATTATTGAATGCAAGAGACTCTCATATTGTTTTCATTTTGATTTTTAACATAGATAATATTCTATTTCTACTTGTGACTTGAGTAATTTGACTTTCATAAAATCCCTGCACATAGATTATATTTCAGCGTGACAAAAACTTTTTATTTTAAAACTATTTATGGACTTTTAATAGTTAATTATACATACAATATAAAATGCAATTCATGACATACGGGGTGGCGGTTTGATTTCTATGAAATCATGGTATATCGCATTTTTGTATTGTTTGGCTATGCTTTTTGCACTTTTCAGATTCCGTAGGGAAATGTAAGTACTCTTCAACCGAGCCTTGGGTATCCTCTTTCGAATTGGTAGAGACCATTTGTATTCCTAAAATAAAAAAATTAGCAAAAATCAAATCATTTAAATCTCTAAAGGAATTTTTTTTAAAGCATCCGTTTTTAATTTCATTCTTATATAAAACTTTATTACCTCTAACTGACTTGTACCACGATCAGTTTCATTTAGTTCTTGCACCAAAAAGCACAAATATGCAACCAGGAACACAAACCAGAACTGAATGCAGACGAACCAAAGTGTGAAACTGATCCATTTGCTTCGAATATCAAAGAAAATTTCTTGAAGCTTAAGAACGCAGTTGTCACTTTGAAGGCTGTCCTCAATACTCTTATAATTTTGGGGGTCTGCTCCCAACTCCCGATAAGTCATTCCTGATCCTATTATCGTTACAAAGTCCCTGTCGCATTGTTGACGTGCATTAGCTTTGCAACAGGATGGAGGCATGCAATTACATGTAGAATAGAACCAGTCCCTTCCATCTGCCACCCCACAACATTCCAACTGTGAATTTTTAAAGGAATGAGATGCTTTAATATTTAGCATTGAACCAAAATAAATGATGATGATGCATTTTTTTTAAAAAAATGGAAGCAGCAAGAGGAAAAATATATACCAAACTCTGTAATTTAACATCCCATTCATCATCGTATTTATATACAGCTCGTATCCACTCAAAATGTTTGATATTGTATGATTCCCTGATTAGAGACTTTGCCAAGTATTCTTGATGCTCTCTTAAATCAATTGATATCGATTCAATGAGACTGAGCACAGCAAGACCCCACGGAAGTCCGTAAATGATTGGGAACTAAACATGTTTGACAACGAGGTCATCAAGATCCGCTGGTTGTGAAGTATAATGAAGCTTGTAAAAACCATTGATATTTGTTTGCATAATTATTTTCAATTCAAGTCTGACCACAAACGCGGAGATTTTTGGGTAACTCGTGAATTGTGAAACAATACCAGTGAGTCCACACCCCATCATCATGACCATGCTATATTTCATCAACTTGGCACAAGAATGACTTGGATCTTCCACTTCGATCGAGTGCAATAAACTTTCTCTTTCATTTTCCATTGTATCCAATAACAGTGCTCCAATTAAACCACAAAGCTAAATGCATGAGTGCCACAAATAAATATGCATCATCTTCAACTCGTTTACATATGCTGATCATAAAAATGAAGTTTATTTTTGATTTTCTTTTGCTTACAAAAGTGCCCCCGTGCAAGAATAATCCACTCCAAAGAGTACATCGCACTTGCTCGGATGATAATGGGATGGGAGATAATCTTTTCTCGGTAATCAAGCTCATGGCTCATTTGAGTGTTTGTGGCACATAGCGGTGAATATTTTGTAAAGTCTTCCACAAAACAACTTCATGATGTTTATGAAAAGAATCTTACGACAATAGTTTTTAGGTTTTTCTGGGGATAGTCACGGAAACTTTGAGATGCTATCAACTTAATATTCGTTTGGTTCAAAACTTAACCTACAACAAAACCAAAGTTGAAACAAAAAGCATGTGATGCACGTCCATATCATTTTTAGTATAGTATCGTATAATCCTCAATATCTTTAGATCGAGTTCGCATCATATAATGCATTAGTTATGGCCACATAAAAATAATGCAAAATTAGATCGTTATTACTATTAAGTGAATCGAAATTGAAACTGCATCCATGACTTAAATGGTTTAACAATGAGCGACTTATTTATTGTAAATATTGCATTGTGTAATTACATTGAAAAATAATAAAGTTTAATGATCATGCATATATACATATATATAATTCATATATTATATAAAGTTGGACTTTTGGGGTAAGATAAGCATATCGGCAAGGTCTCCCAAAGTCATTACAACTTAGACGGCTTCCACTTCATGTGGAGCCATTCGGGAGGCGTTCAGAACAAAGACTTTAAAGTCGGCAGGTAGTTCGTCATCTCCATAAAGGCGCTCGCAGAAGTAGACCTGTGCAAAAATTAAAAGTGTATCATTTTACTGCTCATTTTTAAAATGTCAACAAAAAATATTTCTTGCTTTGAATTTTAATTATTACTCGACGAAGGCGACAGTTAGCATGAATCTGGATGCGTGTAGTTTCCACATAGCTGGTCCCGTAAGCCCGTCTCGTAAAGTCACAGAGGTTCACCTGAACCTGATTCCACCCGTCATCTAAGCGTAATGGCATAGTACAGTTGAAGGGTCGAATGCGAGTACAGCTCTGAAAGTTACTGGAGCGGAATCGTCGCCGAAAGTTCTTGTCATCCAGGACTTCAACCTCGAAAGTGAAGTAGCGCTTCAGATTCTTGACGACGAGGACCAAGAACGGGAGCCGGATTCCTAAGCTTGTGTAAGGACACACTGGACAATTGATGTATGTCGTGCTCACGTTGTTCCCAATGATTTCCAATGTTACTGAGCGAATGCATGGGTCTGTAACCCGCTTGATGTGTCCATTTAACACCTGTAATCAACCCAAAATCCCATAATGTCATGCTCACCTCTCACCTTCATATTTATGAAAAAGCTGATTTGTATCCTGAACTTTTTACCTTGGTGCACCAAATGCTCAGAGGTTTGTTGCCTATCGCATAGAAGACGGAAAGGAAACCAGCTTGATAGGTGTTTCTAAACATCGTGGTGTCTTCTCTCTTGCGATGAGAGATTTACGAATTCAAATAAATAGTCAATAGTGCAAATTCACTTTTACTAACGGTTTTATTTTTGACACTAATAAGCAACATTAAAGTTGGAAAAAAACAATGCAGTTTTCAAAAAATGTATTCTGACTGTTTAGACGTTTTTATCCATATTAATTCCCAGAATTTGCGGATGCATTTCACTCGGAATAGCTATAAGTGCTTCCATGGGAATTTCGCAAAAGAATATGCATTATTAGTGGTGTGGTGATGAGTTGGTCAGTGTCAGTGGTGGCATTATTATTATTATGACCACTTAGCCCCGATCGACATTTTGATTTTCATCCTGCAATTGTCTTTTTGCATGAGTTTTTCTTGTGTCTTCAACTACTGCAACCACTTTCACTTCTTCAAAATTTCTCACCTCAGCATCATCAGGACTTGCCAAATGAGTTTTTCTATACTGATATAATTCCAATGAAAATCGTGCAGTAGCAATAAGTAAACACACGAAGCATAAGAGAAATAAGCCAGTAAATTGTGAAACGATGAGTTTTTTTGGTCCTTCATCTCTATCATAGTAAACTTCCGACTTATTCATCGCTCGTTCCCATTTCCTTCTTTCTCGTCTGATGAACGTCTTGTCTAACTCAAGCCATTTGATTGTAAGACCCATTTGCAATGCTGCTTCGATTGTTCTGTCCATGTGGTGTTTAAATATAGCTCTTCTCTCATATGTCTAGTAATAAATAATATTTAGTGAAACTTATTTTGATATACATAACAGTAATCCAAGAAAAGTTTATAAAATACCATATCTTACAAATCCATCTCCGATGAATAAAGCAATTTCCTTTGACTGGATAAGTGGAGCATATCCAAATTTGTCGGTGACGTTTCGAGCACTAGCGTAAACAGTAATGCCTTCCCAAATAATACAGGCCAAGTCCTCTTCCAGTGCTTTCATAAGGCATATTTCTGGGTGTCCAATCATTTCCATTCTTTGGAAAAGCCTTTGGAAAACTGGATTTGAGGAGGATGAAAGCATATCATAAGCAGCGCCCACTAAAATAAACAATAAAAGAATATTTTTTTTAAACTGAAATTACATTGTATGATTGATTACAGCATAGCATCCTGACTTTACCTTTCCCAACATTATTCAAAGCAACCTTGAAATGTGAATTTGCCAGCTCGTCAAAATTAGTTGGAATCCAACTGTCAATCGGGAAAGCAATCAATGTTACCAGCTTGCCCCTATACGCAGTTGATGTAATCATTGAAAATACAAGCCAAAAAGCACAGAGCATTCTAATCGAAGAAGTGTTGCAAGGTCCTTCTCGATCTTGTTCCATAAAAGTTGTAAAAATGTAGTCAACCATGCGAGCATAAGTCCACTTTTTATTCTTCAACATTCCAGAACCTGTAGTGCCAGCTACAGCAATGGCCTTTAAGCTCAACGTCATTAAAACCAATGACAAAAAGAAGAGACCCCACATCAGTGGAGTAAACGGCCAAAAGATTGCTTTGGGAGAATAGTTGTTTCGTGGAATATGAGTCATAAAGAAGAACCATTCATATGAGAGAACGGCAGAAAAGCCAAAGAACGGATGACGACTGTATGTCTCCCCAACGATAACAGCAATATCTGCCTTGTTATAAAGTAAGTCTCCAGCTGCTCCCACCCAAGTTCCGTTCTTTAAGGGTTTTCCAGTTGCCTTCTCAAACGAGCTCCAGAACATGAAGTAGGTGAAATTGAATTTGATTATGGCTTCATCCAACCACCACTTGTAAAAGCCTCGCTTGGGATGATAAGCTCCATCCCTCCATTCCATTTCAAAGCGGTACTTCACGTTGGGCACGGTAATCCTAAACATTTTGCCATTGAAATTCCTCGTCATGTCTGGAAATAGATTGGAAACGTCTAAGGAAACCTGCTCATCCTTTGGAGTAGTGGAGGTTAGGTCGAATTTGAAAGCTCTTAGGAGTTTGGACACTGGCTTGCCATCGTCAGCGTAAAAGTCTATGGTTTTGCACTCAACCAACAAATTGGCTTGTTTGGTTTGAAGATGCAATGCTATTTTGTACTTTATCTTTTCTCCAAGATTCGTAGACAGCATAACCTCATTTGCTAGCGTGTCTGTAGGCGTAATGAAAATAAAACGATCTTCATCTTTCCGGATAACTGGGCCGTAGCGTGGAATAATGGTATCAAAGAACCAAGGCTCTTGATTTGGATGAAAGTTATTGAAAAACAATATTGCTAATGCGCAATGAGTGGGAGTATGTCGATGAATGTCCTCATGTCGCCGATATTTTACGCTGGGTGCAAAAAATGTCAATGTTCGGACTCCTGATGACATTCTGTTTAATTCTAAAAAGTCAATTTCATAAATTGATATGGAATTTGAGGCACTATCAAATAAATACAATATTTCACAACCATCCTGTTTTAAAACGATCTGATTCAAAACTTTGAAGATTGCTCGTGACGAAGAGATGTCCATGAGATCACTTTCCTTTTTTGCCTCATTTATATTTAAGAAGAAGGAGAAAAGCAAAAATAAAATAAAATGTAATCTTATTCTCAAATAATGTCGTATCCTGATATTTGACATGTTGTTTTAAATAGCTTTTACATGACGTTGCTTTCTTTACAGCCTTTGACAAGTACTGAAGGTCGTGAAACATTTGTCTTAGGTTAAGGTAGGGGGCTCATTTTTAATACAAATGCGTAACCACTTCCAGTAGTTTCTTTCCCAATTAATGTAATTGGTTTAGGCATCAACAAGTAAATTTTTAAGCGAAAAACATCCATAAACAGCATACAGCCATTAACAAGGACCTCCTGTTGACATTGGCAAATGATTTGTGACATACAAATTAAAAAGTTGCAAACTTTTCAAAGGACAGTTTAGGACAAAATGAGAGGAAAATATTTTGCAACAATTATGTTATGAAGAAAGTTTTAAACTTGACATTGGCATTGCATTTTGTTTTGTGGTTCCAGAAAAAAAATAATTAATGGTTGCTTCACAAAGAGAGTTGAAGCACAAGTGCTTGCGCAAGTAAGTACTTTTTGGGGCACCTTGAGACTCACTGTACGCTTTGTTGTGTTATTTATAATTAATTACAATTACCTATTAATTAATAACCTTGAAAGTGTTAGATTTCTGCTTAGGGGTTTAACAGGATCTGGCCTGGTACTGTTGATGTAATTAATAATTTAAGGCAATTTCATAACAGCGGCCCATTAGATAAATTGCGTTTCGGCCCTCCTATTCGTTTAAAATAGCGGACACACCTCATTCTTCAAAACACTTTCTTTTGTTTATCCTAAATTTTGACATTTACCTGCAAATATCATAATTGGAATGTTATTCGCTGTATGTGGTTGCGTGAAACTGAATCTTTAAAGAGAAAATGGCGAATGTAATTTGATTGTTAGCAATCCGAATAGAAAAAACCAGCTACTCAACCCCTCAAACCATGTGCGATGTGAAACACGTTATTAAATGATATGTTAAGTACAGCCATTTGATGAAATAATACAGTGATAGTAAACGTTCTAGAAAATAAAATTAGTGGTTTATGGGTTTTTTGTAGGAGAGCTTTCATTTTCACTCCGGGTTGTTTGTTTTCATGCTTGTAATTTTAAATTAACCTAAACCATCCATTTCATAATCATATGCAAGTTTTATACTGGCTATTTAATTGTTTTGTTTTGGAATCAGTAATCGGTTATGAGAAAGAGAAAAAGAGTCCAAATGGCAATGACAAGGACTTTGAGAATGCTTATTACTACTACTACGTACAATGCAAAATGCGCCAGCTTTTTCTGAGTAAAAATGCACTAAAATTATGATATCTTAAGATTACAAAAGTAAGCATGATTAGTTCCGTCAGAGAAATCTTATATTAGTATAATTTTTATTATTACTCTTTAGCCAAAATATTTATTTAGTATTACAAGAAAATTTGGTTTGCAGGATTTAAGAAAGTATAGGGAATATTATAACATGAATTCATAAAGTTAGACTGCTAAAAAATATTCTGATTGTTTAGTAATATTATTTGAATCATAAGTTCACTACTGAAAAATTACGCTGGTTCATAGTTGAATAATATTGAATAGGTTAAACAATTTCATAAAAAAAAGTTGCTGAATATAATAATAAATCATTTAAAAAATTCACTCCTTATTATATATAACGTTTCTACTTGTTTTTGGAAGATTTAAGGTGAGCGATGATGAGGTAGTAATCTACATTTGTCGTTCAGGGTTTCTGTACTCCGGAACGAGTGTCGTCATCAACGATTTGGCCTTGACGAGGCTGCCCTGCAACTGGCTGAACTGGCTTTCCTCCTCCATTTCCTGGCTTGGCGGCAGGTTGGTACGCTGGTATCATTGATTGACCTCCTTCACCAGTGTTAGCTTGAATGCGAGCACTGCAAACAATAAAATACAATGCCAACAATTAATGTAGGTGGGGATATACAAACAATTTTCAGTTTCAAATGCAAATCATCATTTTTAGTATGTTAGATTAGTTAGTATTCAGTATTAAAAGCTTACCCATACGAAATAGTTTGCTGGGATGGAATCGGCTCATTTGCAGACCTCCTTCGAGCAGTCCCTTCCCCCAAGGAAATGGTAACGTTGTACTCCCCTGGCTGCCGAAATAAGTTGACGTAGGTAGTGGACGGAGCCGAAAAGTGTTGGTAGATGGGGAACTCATTGCGCCATTCGGTCACGTCACCGTTGCTGGGCTTATTTGAAGACATGGTTAACGCAAGATTTCAAAAGATCCGGAGTTGAAAAACTGATGAACGTTCAATTATGGTTTAACAAAAGTTAAAAGAAATGTTCAAGCCACTAAGGCTGCTGCTACAAACTTTTTTTTATAAAAAATCAAAGTGAATTAAAAGACACAATATCAAATGAGAGGTTCTCGAAAGCGGAAAAATATCTTGGTCGAGCTCTAAGATAGAAATGAGAATATTTTGTTGGGCAAAGTGGAAAAAGACCAGAAGAACTAAGATATCGTGTTTCAAGTACGTTACTGAAGAGAGGACGACGTAGAACACAAGTTATATCTTGTTCAAAATTTAAATACCCATGCACTTTTTAAGGTTTCATCTCATTAGGGTTCATCTCCATATAAATTAAAGCATAGGATTCTGTATAAAATGATTACATTCATTTTGGTTCGTTTTTCTTTATCAAACCAACAGACCATTCCATGTTGGTTTGCTTTAACCCGAAATTTGCATAATCTCCTTATCTTTATCACTCCTCATTTCATGAAATTTCATCAATGCGCCCTGCTTTGTTGCTTCTTTTGCTCCTTTATCTTTATCAAACGTTTCCTATTGCTCACTGCAGCTCTACGATGTACGCATATGCATGAAACTAGAAGGAACGAAAGATTTTTTATGCACAAAAATGGAATTCTTATCCATAATGCCTTTCCTTTAAGATTTGGAGAGGAAAGCCAACAAAAGAATCAATGGGCTGTAGAAGGAATTGAAATGTTTGATAAGATAGCAAAAAAAGATAGGAACGGGAAGACAGCAAAGCATTTGTAGATAGGTAACGCGTTCCATGAACAAAGAAAGGCGGATGCTGGTTTACATAAGTATGCAAATGTAATTAGTTGGAGAAATAATGTATATTGGGGTTTTGATCTTGAAGGGTCAGTGCGATCGGCAATCCTTTAGGATTGAAACTTCGGACAAGGTAGAACCTGTAAAATACGTCATTTTTACAAGGATCGAGTATGTATGTATAAAATGATAAGGTTGGATGCTTTTTTCTAGCCGGCCAATTCTCAAATGCAACACGATTCTTGAAGACGCATCAGTCTTTTCTTCTGCACAGTCAATCCTCTTCAACAAGAAACTCAAGTTACTTGGTTGGATCTTTCCTTGTGCTCAGTTAGAAAAACCTACTCACCTCTTTCGTGAAAAATTTCGAATTATTTTTTTTATTAAAAGTATAATTTCAGTAGTTAGTCTCAGAACAGCGTTACTGATTAACTTATTTATAAGATTTCCAGTCCCAGTTATAAACGTGAATTAAAAATGGATCATAATAACCAAGCTCCATTTCGGGCCACCATCTTCAACTCTTCTGGACCACCTAGGCCCGCTTGGAATGGAGTAGGAAATGTTTACCAACGCTTCACAGCTCCGTCTACCACCATCATGAATGTTTTCAACCAACCAGGAAATTATAGTATCAACGTGGCCCTCGAATCTGCTGTTCCCGTTGCTCGCCAATCTCCAATGAATGTTGAGTGAGTTTGCCCCTAAGTACTTTTCTGATTTATGTATGTCTTGAAGTCTGCTAAAGTGATGGAGACTTGTAAGAAGTACCGCATAGTATATATTTTAATAAAGAATTTTTTGTCCATCTCTTACAGCTATCAAACTGTTGGAAAAAGGGGATCACCATTGCCAATGATGGTCTCTGTAGCCAAACACCCAGGTAGTGGGCCCAATGGGCGGCTAAATATTCTTTCTCCACCCTTGCCGGTAAGCTTTAGTTAGTATTGATCAAATTACCAACTCTAATACATTGCAAATGTTTAATTTAGCACCTACATATAACTATGTATGGAATGATCTGGTTGTATGCAGTATTTAAAATTTGCACTATATTTTATATAACATTTTACAGCCTTCAAGCCAATGGGTCACGAGAATCCGGAATGATCCAACTGACCAACTCCGAACTCCAGAGGACCAAATGATGACTGCTGCCAAACCACCAATTCCATCACCGAAACCAGCCAAGCGGTATTTAGAACAGTAACTTCCAATATGGAAGATGAATAGACGAATGGATCACCAGTTCAATAATTAATTTTTTTATTCTTTATTTTCTTTGGTATACTCATACTGTTTGGTTTCAAGGACCAATTATTCCATGACGTAACTTCTGTACTTTGTATTACTATTAATATTCGATATTCTGTGACCTTTGTTTTCAGTACATGTTAATAAATCAATTTTCAAATTTCCAAAATTGTAAAAAAAAAATGCAAAATTGCTATTTTTATTTGCACAAACTTACTTTCGGATTATGTACATAATACATATATCATAATATGGTAAAATATATGATTCTGTTCACATTGGGCATTTAAAATTGGCATTTAATTTTACTATTCTACAATAGGAATATAAGAACTAACGCATAGGTGCAGTTTCAAATTCAATAATTTGAAATCAATAAATTAGATTGAAATATATTAAATAGAATGCATAATTATATTTAAGCATGTATACAATAAGTATCGCTACTTGCGCTTTGACCCAAAAACGATTCTTCCACTTGCCTTTGCAACGGCATGTGCTGACTTTCCAATGATTCCTGGAAACAATCCTGGAAGAACTCCTGAAGAGAGCACTCCACCTGACGCTGGAAACCCATTTGGGAGTAAAAGTTGACCCCCGGCAGGACCTGCAATTCCTCCAATCCCACCACCAGCTGCAAATTGTCCACCAAGTTGACTAAGTTGACTAAGCTGCTGTAATTGGGCAATTCCTGCAGCACTACTTGGGAAATTTATGCCACCACCAACGGCAGGAGACTGAAATCCTGGAAATCCAGCAACTGTTCCTCCTCCTGCTGCAACACCTCCAACAACTTGAGGAAAGGGTTGAGCTATTCCACCAATCACTGGACGGTTTGCAAGTGCATTAGCTAAAAGCAGTAAAGAGTTGTTATTAACTGGAAGTGAGCTGGCAAGAAGAGCATTGATGAGAATTTGGGTGGGTGATAAGGTAGTTGTAGGTGGACGAGTTGTTGTGGTTGTGGTGGTAGTAGTTGTAGCAGGTGCTAAAGTTGTTGGCACTTGAACAATGACAGCAGGTCTAAGAAATCCATAATTTAGCGTTCCACCGATGGTCGCTGTCGTGGGAGTGTTTATACCCCCCGTTAGACCGGGGTAATATGACCATGGCCACTTGATAACTAAAAATAAACCAATTATTATTTCTATCTTCTTTCCGGAAATTAATTATTTGAAAGTATTTTAAAAAAAATAATGTGAGTAAAATACAGAATGCAGATGCAATCACGTTTCCAATTGTTAGCAGCAGTAGTCCACAAAGTAGAGCGTAGAAAGAAAGATGAGGTATTTTCATTTTAGTCAAAACTTAAAGTTTCCCATTCGGATAAAAAGTTAAAGAAAAAGTAATGCTCTTAAAAATTATCAAAATTTCACATCATCTTTCACGTCTGTTAGTTAGCAGAGCTGGTTGACAAATGTGTTTTAGTGAAACAGATTTTAGTGTTTTATTTAAAAAATGGAAGGATGCTATGCTCGGAGGATGACATAATGACATAAGCATATTATTCTTTAGGTTTTGTTTCATTGACCGCTCTATATTTTGCAAAAATATTAGACAAACATCGTATGAAACACTTTCGCCTTTCAATACGACGAGGTGACCAAACGGCATTGCTGGGGACATTCGAGGTAACCAATAACTGAGATGATTTTGACAAAAAATATTACAAATGTAACATTAACCAGCAGTATGGCACGACGTGATGTGATGTCAATGAAAATATATGCTCATGTTTTTAAAACTAAAACAAATTGTCACTTTTCTCACTTTCCTTTTTATAACTCGAATGTGGTTACATCATTCCATTGCATTGATTTGATCACCTATTTACCACGCTTCATTTCAATTGTTACCAAAATGTAAACAAGAATTAAAGCGCAGTGAGGTACTATTTATACCTCTGAGCTGTAAATTGTAAATACCTTAAATACGAGCATTAAAGTAGCATTGCACGAGGATTGTTACGTAGTGCTTGGTTATTTAAGCATAAGGTATATTTAAATCGATTTACAGAATCAAGTAAAAAAACCAACTTCAGACTTACTGTCCAAAGAAATAGGATATAGAAACGGGTATCTATTTGTAAATGATTTTATTGACAAGCGAGCATGCAGCTACCTTGAAACGATTGGCATATTTAAATATGAAACACTTTTACTACATGAAAATTTCTTCAGATACGCGCACTAATCGGGAAGTAGAAGTAGTAACATTCATTTTCTATCAAGTTTTGTATTTGAAATATTGTATGCATGTTAAGCCTATATGAACAGTGTTCAATGCATCGTATGGATGTGTGCAGAATGCAACAGTAAAAAACTTAGATTTAAACATTAAAACAACATAGTGTGAGTGATGGTAAGGCGAGTTTTATTGAAAAAAGAAGACAGTGTGCATTTAAATAAGCGAAAAAGGCGGAGTAGAATAGGAATTGGTTAAGCTAATTAGCTCTGGTTGTCAGCAAGGTAAG
The DNA here is from genome assembly GCA_964034955.1 of Orchesella flavescens. Classification (NCBI taxonomy): domain Eukaryota; kingdom Metazoa; phylum Arthropoda; class Collembola; order Entomobryomorpha; family Orchesellidae; genus Orchesella; species Orchesella flavescens. The sequence continues at coordinate 5,944,692 of OZ035955.1, forward strand.
ATGCGTGAAATCGTTGACAATACTACGGCTTCCGTTTTTAACCTGAAACATTATAAAAGAGTCCTTGTCACTTTTGGTCTACGATTGCAGCACATCCGCATTACTTTCTATGAATTTATGTTTTTTTTTATCGTATCATGATTGTTGAAGTGTACACTTACGTCCGTATCCGAAGCTAGTTCCTCCACCAGTACCACCTTGATAATCGTTGGTTAATCCTCCACCAACTCCGGTACTATATCCACCACCAGAGGAACCAGGTTGACGTCCACCACCATAGTTTCCTCCTTGACCTAAACCACCTTGATTGTACCCACCCCCGAGTCCCCCTTGATTGTATCCACCTCCAAGTCCCCCTTGATTGTATCCGCCTCCGAGCCCTCCTTGATTGTATCCGGGTTGAAGACCTCCACCACCTCCGTTATATGCAGGTTGGGCACCTCCACCTCCAAAACCACCCTGATTGTATCCTCCTCCGAATCCTCCTTGACCAATCCCAGCGCCAGCGCCTCCGCTGTAAGGGTTGTAATTACTGCTGCCACCAAGGGATGGTCGGAGAGCACCGTATTGGGCCATACTAACGGCAACCAAACCAGCCAAGCACACCGAAACTGCGACAAAGGTCTTCATTTCTCAATTTTATTTTGGTAAAAACTCAGAAATAGAAACACAAGAGGTATGTTGATTGAATAAATAAGTTGGATGTGATGGTTGGTATTGTACTCTCTGGAGTTATGGAAGATGACTGTGATGACTCGGACAATTTTCATAAGCTTTTTATACAAAAGTTTGGAGCCTGGTTCCATCCATCTCCAAAACTATATCTTAAGAATCTGAATAAACAATACCATTGCTATAAACAGGCGCTCAAAGCCGCATATCACGTAAAATCCATTTCGGAAAAGACATCATGGTCATTCTATTCTGGATAATTTCATCGTTGGGTTACATGCTTTATGAAGAGGATATAGCGTCATCGTCATTATACCTCGTACCTCATAACTTTGCTCATTTGTTGCGATTTCAATGCAAAAAATTACATAAACCGATGAGTAGCTACAAAATAAGTGTGTTTTAAACGCTGCAAAAAAAGGAATAATCGTCAGAAAAACAAGACGGTGAAGCTACGCATTGGGTTGTGATGTGATGGTACGGTTTGACTTTGACAAGGTGTTCTTTGAAAAAAACTTTGATGAAAGTCTTGACTTGACCATACCAAAAGAAATAAGAATGTCCGTGCAAATTGAGGTGATTGCTTGTTTGCCAGGAGATCCTTGTTGTATTGAGAGATCTCTCTCACGCAGTCTTCTGCGGTTATTGACAAAGTGACAAGTGTTATACGACGAGGCGAATGCTATTTTACGATATAATATAGTGATTAAAAATGTTGATGGTACAACACAAATAGCAAAAAACATGAGAAGCCAAAGCCAAGCCAAGCTAAGGAATGAAAGACCAATATTGCATTACGATATTTATTGGGGCATTGTAAGATACAATGTTATTTTTATATGAATGCACTTGCATAATCATGAAAAAACATTTTTCTCAGGAAAGGATGAATCAGCAGTTATTCAACTGAATAGATTTCAATAAATGTTAAATACTTAGATTTTCGGCACGTCAATGTATAAAAAATATTTCCATGAACTTTTCATTCAACGAGGTTTATTGTGTTGTTAGTACAATACACTGTCTGAGCTAAAAATAAAATGTTTTATGATGGTTTATGGGAAGAAGCAAAAACAAAATACTCATTGAATAAGTTTAAAAGTTGAAATAATAATTGACTAACGATATATATATCTATATATATGTATACAACGAAATAAATAATTTCAAATATCATCATTATTGGCAAAATCTACTGCCTATACGCACAAAAATTGCGGAGGAGGTTTTAATGGGAGCGAATCGATTGTAAATTCTTGTGCTTTAAATGCATCCAAATCTTCCTGTGAAAGCTCCGATTCCTCACTGTAAACAAATTTTTGAGGAGCCATTGTCGTCGGAACTGCTTGCAGTGGTTGCTGAATGCCACCTTGACTTTGTGGAAATGTAGTTGCTGATCCACCAAATATATTAGCTCCAGTTGCAGTTGCAGGGGCTTGCTGAGCACTTCCACCAAATATGTTGCTGGTGGGTGTTGGAAAAGCAGACCCCACTTGCTGATTTTGATTGAAAGTTCCGGGTTGTTGTTGGACTTGGGGTTGTTGAAATAAGCCAGGCGCAGGCTGTTGTTGTTGTTGTTGCACAGCTTGAGGTTGTTGGAAAAAAGTTCCTGGAGCACCTGGAACGGCGGAAGGTTGCTGCTGTTGTTGAAAAACATTACCAATAGCAGCCTGACCGGGCTGTTGAAAGAAACTTCCTTGCTGTTGGGGGGCTACTGCCTGTTGCTGAAACAAACCAGGTTGTTGTTGTGGCTGCTGCTGTGGTTGTTGGAAAAGGTTAGACTGCGGCGTTGGTGGAGTGCCAAACGCAGGTTGTTGCGTTTGTTGGGTTCCAAATAATCCAGGACCAGCTGCGGCTGACTGAGGCTGGAATAAGTTTCCACCAGATGATGGTTGCGCAACAGTACTACCTCCAAAGGAACCTCCAAAAATGCTACCACCTCCGGCTACAGCTGGTGCTTGCTGTTGCTGCTGTCCAAAAGTACCACTGCCTCCAAAAATACTACTTGCTTGTTGTTGAGTTGCTGCTCCACCAAAGATGTTAGAAGCCTGCTGCAGTTGTACAGCTTGAGTTCCTCCAAACACTGTTTGTGCAGCAGTTAATGCAGAGTCAGCTTTCACAATACGTTCCTGCAATCAATGTTTTGTATTCTTAATAAATATGTTCCCAAACTCATTTAACATTAAAAATATTCCAAAAATAAAGTGGCAATTATACAATTATAGTCCTGTTTTCAATAGTAGGCTGCTGGTAACTTATCCGAAGCTGGTTGATTTGTTGAAAACGTTGAATAACTTCCTGTGGCACATTATTTCCAGCCTGCATGTAAGCGAGTCGAAACTCTTCAGGAGACAAATCTTCAAACCCAGGCACACAGATTTTATTGCCAACGGGTCCATAGCATGAGTATGGCCAAATTTTACAAGCCTGCCATTCCTGCATGTCCTTCTTCACTTGTTCACTAATTTAAAAAGAAAAGCAAACGAAATAATTAAAACGAATAGCACAAGTTATTTCGGCCGCTGCAGACAAAAAAACTTTTGCTTACATTATGATATCCAAATTTGAGTTTGGTTTCGAAGATAAGTTTAGAACATTTTGATTTGGCGCAGCACCTTGTGGTTGGAAGGTAGCTGGGGCTAAAGTTCGGTTCCCAAAAAATCCTGCAAATTTAAATTCATATAAATTCAGAATAGTTGAAATTGTATGGTAAATGCAAAAATAATGTAGTTAACTGACCTGTTTGTTGATTTCTCTGCTGGTCAGACTGACCATGAAAAAACCGACAACTATTTCCATATCGGCAATTGCCGGAAGCAAAGAACTTACAAGGTACAACAGACATCTTTGTAGATTGTTAAATCTGCAAAAATAGTTAATAATTATATTAAATGTTCGCAAAAAAAAACAAGTAAGCAATCATTGGTCCAAACAGTCGAGTTGTCTCTCATTCCTATTATTCTATGTTTGAATGAAAATGATCGCAAATAACAAACGGATTATGGATTGTATATAATGTTTTTTATTACACCAATCATTTTTATTAATATTTTGTACAATGAAAAAAAAAACTATAATAAACTCGTAACAGTGGAAAAGGTTGACAATAAGAATCACAAAAGTATCAAAATTCAGTTAGACAAGAGATCAATATTCGTCGTAATTTAAGCCTTGCTGCCCCATCGCCTCCAGTGCAAGCAATATGGGTAGAATTTGGTTCCACCGTCACAGTTGCATTATCACTGGGCTACAAAATAAGATGAAGTATTTTAGTTTACAACAACACAAAGTCGAATAAAAATTGCAATTCCACTACACAACGAGCTTATATAAATACTTACAATTGTAATTATGAAGCCAGTGGCATTGTGCTGAATTTTTGCTTGAATAAATCCTTCTTGAAGTAGCTTTTGCATAACAAGCGATGAATCCAGTGATCCCCACACGTATTTTGATGGAGGACACTTCCAAGGGTCACACAAATCCATAGAGGGCTACAAAAACAATCACATTAAAATGATTATGATGTAAATATGACGTAAACTTTAAATAAAGCATTCCTACCTTCTCAAGTTTGTATTTATTGTTGGTGTTATCTAGTGTAGCTGTAATAGTTGACGCAATTGTCCCACTCTCATCACGAACAACAGGTTCTACTTCACTCGCTAAAATTGGATCCATAACTGCCGTAGCTACAGATCGTTTCAGCTTCAAGTTAATCACAGAACCAGTTGACAATTTCTGGACAGCTGGGTAATCCAAAATCAAATCAAGTCTATGAGGGTAAGCTCTCGGAGCAGTAAGATATTCTTCATGAGTTATCAGCACGTCCGGTTTCAAATCTTTGATCAGTTTGTTGGCTTGATGAAAATTGAGAGAGGTATCAATGGGACAGTAAAAGGCTTTCATTGCCAAAGGTTGAAACGGAGCCAAACACTCCAGGTATGGAAATTCTGCCTCTGAAAATGGTAACAACTACTAATTAGCCTTTCTTGTTGAATTAAAAGACAAAAAATATAAAAAATACAAATCGATACCTGTGAAAATGATAGAGTTGTTAGCGTTTGATCCCCAAGTTTCTATTAAATGTGAGATATCTCCAAATCGAAGACTAGGATGGCCACAAAATAATACGCATGGTTGGCGAAGTTCTGGAATTCCATGAAGTGCCTTACAATGTCGCAGGCGACCGTCTTTAACTAACTGCGCATGAGGAAATGGATCTTCTGGAAGATATACTTTTCTCTGCTTGTTATTGGAGAGCCTAAAGTAGAAGGAATAGTTTGGTTCTGTAAGCCCAATAATTAAACCCCAATAGTATGGAATTGGAATAAACATCTCGTCTCAAATCTTACCACTCTGCAAGGATGTTAGAATAAGCTAATGAAGTTTCAGCATGCGGTGATATAAAGTAAAATGGATACGTCCCATAACCATGAGCTTCTAAATGGTTAGTTAAACATTCGAACAAATCATAAATGATTCCACTGGGATAACATGGAAAGAGAACATTTCCTCCATTTCTTAAAGTATGCACAACTGCCATGCAAATTTCTCCCATCATCGCATCCGGATTATGCAGTGGAGCACGTGTTAATCCAGTTAAAATGAAAATGTCAGCATCCTTTAATGACGATTGCTCCATTGGGCTGTAAAATAATACAACATATATAGTAATGTAGAAACCGTAAAGCAAGCATTACACCAAAAACAAAAGACACATTAATTAAACAGTCTTCAATACCTTGGATGAGTAGTCAACGTTGAGGACGAGGTGACATAGACAACTTTCTGGCTTTCAGATTTTAAAATCCAATTACAACTTCCAAGTGAAAACCCAGAACTTACTGCTGTAGCCTCAACCTTTCCAAAAATATCCTAATAAAATAATTGAAACTATTATTAAACACTACATCGAGTCAATAAATTCAATCAGGATGATATGTTTAAGAACTCCCATAATACTCACTGTATTCTCATTAAATCCAACAATTCTGACCCTCATCAGTGCATCACTAATCGATTTCTTGCTGTAAATTTCCTTCAAGTTACGGTTAAAACAAGAGTCCCCAATCTTGCATGGAAAATTTAATGAAGGGTCCAACTGCTTGAAAACGTTCTCCCATTTTCCAGCAGACTTGGCAGATTTAGGTTTAGGAACAGCTTGCACAAATTCCACCAACTCCTCCATGAAAAATCGACCAATGTTGATAGTTGGCTCCGTAGCATATACTGATCCATGAAAGTCTGGGTTTTCAGTAAAAAATGGAAGTGCCAAAATGGATGATGAGTTGGACACAAGGATAACATCAATCTCAGATATGTCAATGGAGGATTCATAGGGAACTCCAAACAATGGTGTGGAATCAACCAAAATTACATTGTTGAGTTCGCATAGTTCCTGCAAACACGTCAAAAACCATTCACCTCAACTTCCAAGACATAAATGCAAGCCGACAAAAAGTTAATTAATTTAATGTTGTTCAAGCAAAACTTACCCCTTCCGCTGAGCTCCTGTAATTCTGAAAATGGGGTGCAGATGTAAACTTTGAATTACCTGCCAACGGAAGTGGCAGATAATTCAAGACAGTTGATATGTCAAGTGAGCAATCCAGCATAATAGTTAACCCTCGCCATTTTAATATTCCACAGGGTTTCGAACATGTTCCCAAGTTATACTGAAACCAGTGAAAATGTCTGAGAATTGGTTAACGTGTCATTTACCTAAACCGCCTAATAGCCTGTGACCTGACTAACCTATAAAAACGCGATCATTAAGCAAATGTGGAGCAAATTTATATGAAAAAATGTCAAATATGAAGAAGTCAACTACCGGCATAAGCACGTTAGATCAGATTTTGACCTCAGATTTGTAAAAATGCAATCTGTCTTTCAGTCTCACTGTCAATCATTTGAAGTACCACCCAAGTAAAAGTAAGTAGTCACTACTGCTGTCAGAATATCATTAACTCAAACTTATTGAAATCATTTTACTCACGTATTTCATTTGTCCCAAATAATCCCTTGCAATTGCAACTTGTCCAAAGTTGAGCTCAAATCCTCTATGCTCCTCTTGAAATTGGAAACAATTATTCTAAAAGCACTTCAAAAGTTAAATGCACCTTTTCCAAATTATTTTCAATTTTGTTCAGAAAAAGCAAAAAAACACTATTTCCTCAAGGTTAAATTGTAAACATCTCACAAGCGGCGAGATGTACATAAAACACAAGAAGTTGTTTCAGGACGAGGAGATGTGCCGCTGCAATATTTGACCAAAGAATCAAATGGGGCATTTCTTGCATGCGAGTTGCAAACTTTTAGGTATATTTTTATGTATAAAACTTGCTTGCTATGATGCTCGCCGTAAATGTTTCTTTCATAATTTAATATTCCTTTATTTCATGATCAATTAATATTCTTTCCTCCATTTAAAAATTTCCCTTTCACAATAAAACTTGTGATTCTCATAAATTCATTATATTTCGAATCGATAAAATAAAACGCGACAATTAATTCGTATAGTTGAGAGTTGATTATTTAACGCCGCGATAAAACGATGAGGAACAATAAATATAATTAATATAAGTAGCTGCATTCCTATAAATCTAAGCAAAAATTATCTAATAATGATATACTTAACAGCTAACAACATTCTTCTATAAAAGGCACATGCGATAATTCATTATTCTATATGGATTTCATTTATCTAATAGCTATGGTCATCAAGAAATTAAAAACAGAGTTGCTGGTGATGATGATTATGATTTACAGCTCCTCAAAAAACGCTACTCGTGACTTAGTGGATCCTGACTTGATCTGCAAAAATAATGAAAAATAGATTTTTAAGTACATTTCTTAATTCTTTATGCAAGAAAAGAAGAAGATAGTTTTTGAAGAAAGGAATAATTATTTTCGTTTTTTTGCGTACGCCTACTTTTCGTAATGTAGAGTACTTATTTTCTCCAGAGAGTACTTGTTCCTGGTGTATAATATCATATTGTGTTTGCTTCTCCTCCAGTTTCAATTTCTCAATTTCTGACTTGAGGTCTTTGAGTTGGTGCTGGAGATTTTTACTCTTTTCCAAGTACTCAATCCGTTCTTTCTCTATTTCTAGTGTTATGGGGTCCAGATCTGTTCCATTTGTGAGAGCAGTAGAAAAGGATAGTTGTAGTGGCACTGAAACCGGAAGTTCTCCGTTAAAAAGATCATTCATTGTGTGAAAGTCATGCTTCTCCTGCTGAACCACTTTTGGTAGAGGGGGCGGCGGAGGAGGAGTTGACACTGCTGTTGACATTGGAGTTGGGACGGCTGCAACTGGAGGCAACGTGACTGGGGGTGGTTGATGCATTTGAAGAGGAGACATTAGCTGCTTTAGAAAACAAACAAATTCGTATAGAATAAAATTCCACTGGAGAAAGGAAAAGAAAGTCTCAACAAGAAAAAGGTAATAAAATATGTGTACCATATGTCATGAAAACAACACACACGTGACACCTCAATCAAGCGTTACACTGATTTGCAGGAGTCAGCTTCAGCACACATAGATATAGGGAAAGCAACATTCATGAGCGTATTCGGCTTTAGTAGCATTTGAACAGAAAGCAAATATTTAGGTCACACAGGGAAAGATTAAACAAGAAGTAGCTGCCACACACTTTATCACACATATGAAAAAGACATTGGTAGAATGGGTGCCTCCCTTACATTCATTGACAAGAGAGCAGGAACATTGTCAAGGGCTGGTTGTGAAAGGAACTGGAGTAGTTTTTCTTTGGCATCTTTTTCGGCGAGTCGAGCTTTCAAGAGCTCATTCTTCAGTCTGTCAGCTTCCAGTGTTCTGGTATCTGATTCCGCCATTATTCTAGCAACTATTTGTTCCGTCTCTCGCATTTTTTGTTCCATTACAATCTTTTCCTCCTCCGTCTAATTTATAAAAAAAATCAAACTAATGTAGTGATTCATCACTTTCACCAAACTTTAACCAGTTATTGGATTTATACCCTTATAGCTGTTTGCCTAATCCGATCTGCTTCACGTTCAGCTTCAGATGCCTTCTGATTCAAAAGGGAAGCTTCCTCTTCGGCAATACGAGATTTTTCTGCTAATAACTCAGCTGCCTCTTCGGAACGAAGCTAAAATTAAAAGTGAAAGTTTATATAATGCAAATGTTATAAAGTAGATATATTTTGCCATAAACAAATTATCACTTTACCAATGCTTCTTTTGCCATTCGAATCTCTTCTTGGTATTCTAATAACTTTTGTTCTAATATTGCTTTCTCCCGTTCAGCTTGCTCCCTTAGCTGCTTTTCCCTTGCTAACTTACTGCGTTCTATTTGGCGTCTGTTAAATATATATTCATTCATATACATTTCTACTTTTGTTCACAACATCAGATCTTAAATACATATGCATGCAATACAAGTGGGCCTTCTTACCGTAGCTTTTCTTCCTTTGCTTGAGTTTTCATTTGTTGCAGATCCATGGGATCTGGTCGTCTTCTCCTCATGAACAGATCATGATTCCCAATACAAAGTTCTAAAATTAGTTTATTCATTCGGAGTTTTTGTGAGAAGAAAATAAAGTTTGGAGAAACTTTGTCAACAGGTTTAATAGTAAACTTTTTGTCGTCAAAACTGATATTTCTAATCTCAGACCAAGGAAAACTAATTTTTGGAGTAAGTTTGTTCTCTTTCTCGTAAATGTTGAGCCCTAGAGCTGTTACGCCAAGCCAAAGTTCACTGTCCTTCTTATTCTATATTGTTCATAAATGTGAAATTGTAATCAAACATTTTTTCATGATGTTAGATATTGATTCTTGATTGTAGAAGATGTAGAAACTAACCGTGATAGGAAAATAGTTGACTCCATACATATCTAGGTCTTGAGTGATTTTCAGATATTCCATTTCTGCTTCATCTCTGGACATTCCGCGGTGATCTGCGTACCAAACTTTTATTCTCTCTTCCCACATCTCCGAGGTCATTTGGTATTGATCAATTACTCGTTGGGGTAAAAGGTCTTCGGAAGAAAGCATTCCTGGTGTATAGGTATTCTCGTCATAATCTCCATACTAATTCATTTTTAATAGAAAAAATTATTAAAGTGTTCACTGAAACATTTTTCATGCTTTCACCAATATTTACCTTACCTTGGCTTGTACTGCATATGAAGCAAGTAAAACGGATGCTTCGGGTGGACAGTAAATGTCCATGTTTAAAATTGCTTGTTTTACTTGAAGGAAGAACAAATGTTGCGTTATATCTTGGACCAATTCTTCTGCCACGTCCTCAGGATAAAATTTAGCTAGAAATGTAAATTGGACAGGCTCTTCCTTTGGCAAGTGTTGGTCTCGAACTATATAGAGAAACAAGAATAGGACATTTGTAAGCCCAACTGCATTTACTAGTTATTCAAGGTTTAGATTCAATGTTGTATTAAGTATTGCAGGTCAATGTACCCTTTTTATCCATTTTCAGCCATGTAATGTTTCCTTTGCAATCTTCGTATTGCAAACCAAAGTACCATGTTTCTCGCAGGCCAATTGTTCTGCATATGAGATCAAACAAATCTCGTCCTGTGGCTTTCCACTACGCAGAAATATTATTGGAAGAATCATTTCCATTATTTATCTAACATTTACTTTCCCTTCATTATTTCTGCTCTATCTATGATCAAAATGTAATATTTACCTGTAAATCAAATTCCAGTTCGGCGTCCATTGATGTTACACGGACGTGAAAGGATTTTGATGCTGCTTTCTTTTTCAGCATCTTGATTGATTGTCGGAGTAAACGAGTTTACTGACTAATAGGAATAACTTTTAGTTGTTCATTTACATATTTCACTTTTTAACACCTTGAAAATAGGTAGTACTGCTCCATTACACATTGCTATATTTGGTTTGCAATTTTCATGCACATTAACACCTTTATTCATTCTCGACTAAATGCAACAGGTGAACGTTAAAGAACATTAAAATTTCCGTTTTCATGATTGATCTACCAACCTAATACCGTAGTTGACGGACATGGGCATATTCAATTTGGTAGGCGTATTTACCCATTTAGATACATTGTAGGCCCTAAGTAGATTTTGTAAAGTAATTTAGATTGCAAGAGCTACGTAAATCAATGTGTCTCTTGATCTTCTTATGTTCTTGTTTTAGATTTGTAGAATAATGCCCTTTCAAAGAAAGGGTTATTCTTTTTTTAATACAGTCAGTTCCGTTGCTGGTCCATTGCTTCAATACAGTAGATCATTGGTTTATTGATCCTCGCTGAAGAAGAGTGATTCATTTGGGAGCAAGTATTTGTTTTGATGTGATATTTATTTGAGTGCTATCAAGTGCAAGTGGATGTAAATGGTTTCTCTGGATCTGGATTTTGCTGTTCAAATGCATGCCTGCGCTTTACACATTACCCCTACTCTTATTACTTCGCAAGAGAGATTTTAGGATATTAAAAATCGCAAGAAAAGGATTTTCAGATTGTCAAATTATATTATCAATACATAAATATTGCCACTAGCATACCTATTTTGTATGGAGATATCTTAACACATGCAGAAACTTCATAACAGATTTTTCTTCACGCAAAAAAAACATTGTTTTATTCAATTATAAAATACTTTTTCTAAAAAGATTTAAGTGTATGCTGAAGAACGCAAGTAAATCTTTGTTTTATATTGGACCTTATGAATTTGGATGGAATTGGTTTGTCACACACTTAGCGAACACACACGACAAAGTTATCTGGCATTCCACATTCCCCCACCAGCAATTGACTAATTATCGAACTTGATTATGCTTGAATATACTAATTACATTACATGAGTTACATAATTGAACGGGCCAAGAGAAGCCATTTGAATTTATATGCGTCATTAATCTTCAAAGTGGATCGTCTTGGTCTTTTATATAAAATAAAATGAGTCATCATACACATATTATATCATTCATTCAAGGCAGTGCTAGTGCTAGCTCCTCGGCTACCTGACTGAGCCGATCACATCATTTTCATTCAAAAATTTTCATGAAAACAAAAATTAAATTACATACGATTTATGCATTGACATCATAAGTAAGCTGAAATAGGGTCTCCTCTACAAAACATTTTCACTAATCCCCAATACCGTTACCGTTAGATAGACGGTATAAATAAACACACCAAAAAAAGTGTCGATTATTGGACGGCTGCTGACAGTCAATATTCCACGTATTGGCATTTGCTTTTATATATAATGTATTGGATTACATTAACTCGAAAATTTCTGGCATGACTATGACATGACTATATAGTCTAGCTGTACAAGTACAAGTACAAACTCTGTACCTTCATTTCATTATTACATGCTTTCCTTTTCATATTATTATGTGCATTGCAATGCATGCAAGCATGCATCACAATTCACATATCACATCACAAGCCAACAATCTAACCAACAACCCTTTACATATAAAAAAGCACAAAGTAATAATATCATGATGTGAAAAAGGTATAATATGTATGCAATATATACAATATAATCGTCTCTCGTTTGGACATGGTCCCAAAGACAGATGAACGTACGCTGCATGCATATGGGCTACAGATGACTTAATAAAAAATATAGGACAAAAATCCAGACATCAGAGGATACTCAAAACTCAATAGTGTACACACCAATGCAAAATGAAATCTATACCTATAAAGACACCAGAAGACAAACTATTTTCATATTCTAGCTCAAAGCTAGAAAAGTATATACACACACGTTGTTAAAGTGTGCAATACTAGACCAAACCAAACCAGCATTTATTTAACACAAGGAAAGCTAGCTTATTAAGTCTTATTATTATTTCCAAGTAACATCATCATACATATTCGATGTATGCATGCATAAAATAAGCAGTATTGAATGCATTGTAGAGCACCACTATAACTACTACTTCTAGTGCGATGCACAACTGAGAGCAAAACAGTTTGAGGACATGGGGATTAATAATTAGCTCATAAAGATAGTTCTCGATTTTGTTTACATTCCCCAGGGAAAGCGATCTTGTGCAATGTAATCCAGATCATATTATTATAGCGTAGTACTATCATCATCATCATCATCAACAGCGTCATTACAATCTATTAAGTCAAGTCAAAGTCACGCTGTGAGGTAAATGGTTGTGGTAGTGCTTTGATACGTACGTATTTAGACAAAGAAATATAATAAAAATCCGGCGTATGTAGATTTATTTTGTCAAGTCGGGTTTCAAGTTTCAAGCATGAAAATAATATATGTAACCTATTGATTTGATTTGACACATTCACACGTTTTGCTGAAGAGTGTGCGGTCTTAATTACTATGAAGTCGTGAACGAGTCGTTTCTCAGAATATGCTTAACTTGCCATTTTTCTCCAATGTGGGGAAGACACGTATTACTTATCTTGGGGCAAATTCCGACGCTGATAATATCAGGAGTGCTATGCAAGATTCCTAGTTATTGTGCAATATTAAGGTGTAGTAAATTATTAGCACATCTTTAACACATTCCGTTTATTGAAACGTGCAAATTCGTGATGCTAGTCAGTGGTTGTGACAAGGGGATAGTTTTCCGTGATTCTATTCACTGCAAATGGAGGGGGAGGACATTAGCTGTGATCAAAATATTAATATGGGTTCACATCTCCAGTACAGTTTTGGCAGGAAGTGTTGGGGATGATCAAAATGGGAAAAAGTCTCCTGCTGCCGAATCCTTGGTTCAACAACAGCAGCAGCAACCCTCCGTTTCCACCGAGCCCCCGAAATGCACAGGTAATAATAGATTTGTTCCCAACAACCCAAGGTTTTAAGCAATGCCTTTTATCAATAATTTTTTCTTGGATGTTTTAGACTGCACTGTCAGTCCCAAAGTTCAAGAGGAGATTTCAAAAGTATGTCCAGCATTCCAGCCAATCATTTTGAAAGATCACTACCCCAAAGATAACAAGTCGGCTGGAACCTACGTTCTAGTGAAGGGTATCAATACCACGGATGAATGTGCTCGACAATGTTGTCTTAACTCAACAGACTGTAACTTAGCTTTTATTGTGGATTTAGAATGCTTCATGGTATGAAAACAAAGGACTTTTCTATTCTATTCTATTCTATTTTGCAAAGAATTTTTTTAAAGTTAATTTGTAGCTTATAGAAATATATATATGTATGCTTTCTTGACAGCTAACCTGCTTCAGTGAGACATCATGTATTCCTACAAAAGTGTCTGGAAACATGCAACAATTGCAACAATACAATGTGAGCATGATTTCCGTTAGAGTGCCAACTAACACCGCTACTACCAATGTAAAAACAAATATTACATGCGAAGTAGGAGTAGGTAATCGATGTAAACCAAATCAGGAGTGTGTGACTGTGCAAACGAAGTCTAGAAATGGAGTCTGCAAGTGTTCAGCTGGATATGTGATTAATGTCGCGGCAGGAGATGGGTCATGTCAACCTATAGCCACCACGGAGGTGGAAGCTGGTATGATTGCAATCATAATTAAAACAAAACGACAAAACTCATCCAAGCTCCGAAGAAAATTATGTTCTATTCATTTGAAATTGTTATTTCATAGGTGAAGCCATTACTGATATTCCTGCGGTCACCACTCCAAAAACAATCAAAACTCTTGCAGTATCTGTGGTATCGAAAAACGTCAGTTTGCCTACGAACGAAGTATCCCTATTCGCATATGCTGTTCCAGAAGCTCCAACAGATCAATCCTATTCTTACAAATGGAGTTTGATTGCCCATCCCACCGAAGACACTGCAGCAATGGAGGGTCAAACCACACAACAACTCCATTTGATGAATTTGAAGCAGGGAACATACATTTTTGAAGTGTCTGTTAAAAGTGCAGAGGCAAATGGTTCGGCCAATGCAACAATCGATGTTTTCGCTGGTTAGCATATTTTTTTAAAACTCTAATCACTATTCTTCGTGACTTGTTTTAAATGGTTTGCTAAAATGTTCCGATATAGAAAAGCGACTGAACCACGCCCCAGTAGCTGTGATCTCACCTTCCGACCAGGAAATACATTTACCAACTATAAGCGCCGTTCTTGATGCAAGCCTTTCAACTGATGATGATAAAATCATTTCATACAAATGGGAACTCCAGAAAGGTCCTATTGAGTATGCCTTCAATCCAACCAAAGCTCTAAACTCCACAACTCTTCAAGTGGAAAACCTTACCCCTGGAAACTATACTTTCAAACTTACCGTCGAAGATACTGAACACACTAAAAATTCAACGACAGCAAATATAACAGTCATTAAAGAAACCGACTATCCACCAACGGCCAATGCAGGAAAGGATATTGTAATTTATCTGCCTCAAACGGAACTTACGCTTAATGGAAATGCGAGCACGGATGATAAGAAAGTTGTAGAATGGGAATGGAAGGCTACTGGAGATTTGAACAAAGCTGTAGACATGCAGGTTTGAAATATAAAGCTTTTAACGATTAATGAACCTTATAGTTTGTCCTTAGCAGGATTTTTTAGTATTATATAACAATGTTTTAATTTAATAGGACACGCATACACCATACCTTAAACTGTCACACCTTCAAGTTGGTCTGTATCAGTTTGAATTGAAAGTTACTGATGAAGGCGGACAAAGTGCTACTTCGACTGTTCATGTAATAGTTAAGCTGCCAACAGGAAATCCACCAAAAGGTAAAATATCTTTATAACAAACAGATTGATAAGAAGGGACGCAAAAATTCAAAAAGTAGTAATATGAATCGATAATTAAATACCCATTTTTTATATTCAAAGCTAACGCTGGAAGCGAACAAACAATAAATATGCCACAAAATTGGGCTGTTTTGGATGCATCGGGAAGCTCATCTGACAGCAGTAAAATTGTGAAATATACTTGGACTCAAACCAAGTAAGCATTGAAATGATTAAATCAAATAAGGTAAATGGATGTAAATCTCTTGGAAATTGATGGACATGTTCATGTTTTGCGTCTTAGGGGCCCCTCAAATACCTCAATCGTTCCTTTAGCAGATATAGCTAAAGCCAATGTCAGTGGGTTAACCAAGGGGGAATATGAGTTTCAAGTGGAAGTTGAGGATGATGCAAAGTTGACGAATAAAAGCAGTGTAAAAATTAGTGTCATGCAGCGTAAGCCATATAATTTTACATTTAGTTCTCTTCATTAACACACAACATAGATAGAATTGCAAAGAAATAATTTTGCTCATGTTTTTTTGTGATGTAGGAAATAATGAGCCTCCTAAAGCAAACGCTGGAGGAGATGCAGTCATCACCCTTCCATTCTCTGTTGTACAACTTAATGGGTCTGGTTCAACGGACGATGTGAGAATAACAGAATGGCAATGGGAGAGGGAGGAGGAGTCATTGGCTGCTGGAGTCATGTTAGCTCCTTCTGATACCAGTCCTGTTCTACAGGTATTAACTTTGTTGTGTTAAAAAACAAGCTTCTACTCAAGACTCAAGACTAATCTCCGCAGCAAAAGTTTGCAAACTTTTTTTATGGAATGACTAAATATTGTCTTTGTATTACAGCTTACAGATTTGGTTGCTGGAAAATATGTTTTTAAGCTGATTGTGAAGGATGAACAAGGATTAAGTGACGAGGATACAGTGACATTAACAGTAAAAGAAGGTATACTAAATTACATGAATATTCACAACATGCAAGGTAAATAAATGATGGATATATATATTCTAATCAATGAGGGTTTAACTGTTTATAGATATTCGGAAAAGGGATTTAATTGAAATCATATTGGACGTACATATATATACATTGTCAACATCCGACAGGGATAAAATAATTCAGCAACTAACACTACTTCTTCATAACGATAAGATTACATTAAGTCATATGCGATCACAGCTACATACAGGTAACATTCATCAAACTTTTAAAAACAAAATCTCCTATAATACCCTGTCAGACAACATTTAAGATTGTAATAATTGTTTTTAATAAGTAATTTGTTTATTCTACAGAAAACGCTGTCCTAATATTTTATGGACAGAATGAAAAGGGGGAAACCCTTGATGGTCCTCAATTAGCTGCTCAGCTTCGTCAAAAAATTCATAGAGATGATGGGCTCCTTCAATTTCCCATTGTTTCGGTTGACACTGTCTTATGTCTGGATAATTGTTCAGGGCATGGGGTGTGTCAAGACTTGCCTTCTGGAAGGGAATGCCTTTGCAATGCATTCTGGATGGAAAACTTTTTGAAAAGAAGATACGGAAATGGAGAGAGAAACTGCGGTAGGGAAACTGAAAGATTATAGGAGTATAGACTAATTTTATAAGGATGTATTATTATATATTGAACGTGTAACGCCCCAATTTCAACCATATATATATATGTAATGTTGGTTTTTTAATTGGCAGACTGGAGCAAAATATATGTTGGGGTTGTGACGTGCCTCCTTGTAATGATGGGTATAGCACTTTTCTGGAGCCTTCTATTCATGTTCCAAAGGAACTTTAGAACACTGAAAGAGAACATCAATGGGAAAATGGGGAGTCCTGGACGAGAGAGCAACGGAAAGAGGCATGCACATAAGAAGCAGTATACACTATTGGATGACGATGAGGAGATTGAGTTTGAACTGAAAGGTATGATGATGTATTCCCAGTTCGTGAACAAATAATGATGATGATGATGAAGAAGTTATCTGTAGAATGAAGTACTGAAACACACAAATTTTTTCAAATATAATTTTCCAGATGACGATGATGGCGAGTCAGATGACTCAGATTCAGATATCCTATTTGAAACTAAACGACCTAACAAGATCAAAAATGGTTTTAAAAAGATCTCAGGAAATGGAGCTGGTCCGCATAGAAATGGTATTTTAAAGAATAATCCTAGACGCACCAAGACATAATTTTTAGACGCAACTACTATACTACCAAGTTAACTGATTATACTTATAGTGCATGTAAAAGTAAACCATAATTTAAACAAGAGCAGGTTAATAATCACTCTAATGAAAACTGTCATATCGCAAGTCGCCTATAAAAATAATTGTCGGAACGATTACATTACTACTATATAGACTGTTTCGTAGAAGCTAACTGGAGATACTACAAACAAACGCTGGCAACTTACTTAAATTACTAGAACTATTGATAACTGAAATTGTTGCATTTTTCTTGCCTAATTGACTTGTACTGATATTGACACAGAATATTTCATAGCTTCCATATATCAGCAACTTTACATTCCTTTGTTTTCACATAATTTTTAACCTTTGATTAGCATAGTCCACAGTTTACGACTACAGCGAATTACTAGTCATGTGTCAATGAACGTATTATTTTTTATGTATTGTATTTACTAATGTTGAATGTGTATAATTTACGGACTTCATTTCAATGTAACTAACATGTGAAGAGTACAGTTGCAAAGTTCCTGTTAGTGTTATTAACCATTTTAATAAAACCATTGTTTAAAAATCTTGCAAAATAATGAGAAACTTTCTTTGATTTGAGAACTCTTTCAAATTTACTTCACAATAGTAAGTATATACGACTTTTATTCCGTATTGTAGACTAGATCTATTCCATGAGGTTTGGTAAACTACTACACAAGACTAAGTACAATGAAGTTTTTTTTCAATAAACATTTTGAATACCATATCACAATAGATTCACTGCAGACAACTGGAATTAAGACAATCGGAATGTCAAACAATACAGGTCAGTTAATGACCAATTGAACTAAATAACTCTAAGGTAATTGATTGAATCATGCAAATATAATAATTTGTATCAGAGACTTCTTTCCACACAATCATTTTGAAAGAAATTACAACTGTTAACTACATTTTCCCATTATTGTGGAAACTACTACGATTAAGCACCAATTGAAAAAAATCTATACTGATGCGCTTTATGCACTTTCGAAATTCTAATCTCGTACGCTGCACTTTGTTTTTTGAACAGTGATTGAAGGAACAATAAATGTGATAATCTTTGTAATATCTGGTTCCACTTACGCAGAGGCTTTCGCCGGCAATTTGGTTTCCTGTTCCAATTTCTTGCCGAGGTACTCCCTGCCAAAAAAAGGAAGCATAGATATTATTGCACTAACCATTGGCAAAATTTAAAAATAGCTTCGAGCAAATCAATAATCTTACCAATTATGGACCATCAACTTTTGAACAGAAAGAAGGGCTTCATAACGAACGTTGGAATCTTGGTGGGATAGGAGCGCCATCACAACCTGCTTGCCTCCTAGCTGCTCAATTATTCTAAAAGCAACATTACCATAATATAAATGTCATTAAGATATAATGAAAGCATCTATAACGGTTGTTGGTATAAATAAGATGACAAAACTTACGTCTTTCCTCTGGGATAATGTCTCACAAACTCTCCAATATCATAGCAAGCAACGCTAAGGACCAAGGAGTCTTTGGAAGTTTCAAGGACATGGATAAGAATTTTCAATATCTCATAATTCTTTTCAGTTAATCGAACAGCATTTTCTCGCCAGAATTTCTCAGATCTGTGCACCGGAGACCACTCAAGTCGTCCTGACTTGACCTCAGTTCCATATTCATCAAATGAGCTCAAATCTACGATAGATTCGTGAAGCTTGTCACTCAAGAATGTTATGTCAGCTTGGATATCCTCGTCTTCAAACTTCCGCTGTTGCAGAATGTCTAAGTGCTTAAGGACTTTTGATTGTACCATTGCAATGCAATGCTCCTTGCAGATTTGATCATCTTCTGGCTTCTCAATGAGGTTTCTGAACACGGCCACAACAATCCTAGTCACCTTTTCCTTCACACTGTCGCTGAGAATGTCAGCCAAAATTGGAATCGCGTTGAACCTTTTAAAGTGAGGATCGTGTTAGAAATTGCAATTTACAATACACACATTCAAGGAACTGTAATGTGAGATGCTTGAAAATTGGTTTATCTTACTTATTCATCTTCTCGGAAAGAGTTGGATTGAAGGTTAGCACCCACAGACAAAACACCAACTGATATTGGATTTGGAAATTGTGCCTGCCTGACAGAACGGAAACGAGAGTCGAGATACCATCCACCGCAACAAAAGCATACCGATATTCATCAATTCTAAGCATCATTTGCAGACATCGAGCGACGGATTGAATGTATTCATTTTCCTAGAGATAAAACAATAATTTTCATAAGTAACGAACAATAAATTCATAAACCAACATGTATTTAGAATGTGCAATAATTAATAATATCAATTACTAACTGGAATGCGCAATTGGTCCTTCAACCAGGTCAAATAAAAGTGCAAATCTGACCCATCCATCAATTCCTTACTCCAACATGCCATTTTCGCCAAAATCCTTGAAGTCATGTTAGTAATGAAACCATCTTGTCTATTTAGCATGTTCAGGAACGGTGCCCAAACGGACTCCTTCTTTTTTCTAGAATATTCTTTGAAAACCTCAACCCGATTTTTGTCCTCCTAAAACGAATTCACTCCCATATTAAATACCATAATTTGTTGAACGTAAAAGGTCACGTATAGATTACTCACAGAAAGCATATCATCGATGAGCACCAGAATGTAGTAAATGGTTTGGTCTTTGGAAACATGACCCATTAAATTCAAGAATGTCTTGGCACATTGATTTTTTTGATCTTCAAGCAACTGATCTCTTGCCTTTCCACTAGCACCATCGAATGCAATGATGAAATTGTAATCTTCTTGAGATATCATTTGACATCTGCAAAATACAAAATCAAATCATAAAACACACCTACCTACCTATGACCTAGAAATGAGAAATGTCAAAATAATGAATCCTTACTGAAGATATGATTGCCAGTTGACACGTTGGGTCCGGATATCATTAGCTTTCTGTTGAAGGAGACTGGTCAGTGCCATAAAATCTGAAACAAATGGATAAGATCAATATTCCGTGACCTTGACCAACATTGTCAAACTTGTGTTCAGTTAATAATATTTTACTAATAATGTACCTCCTTTTTCAATATCCTCCGGGATGCTAATCCCAAACTTTGCATCGTCTCCACTTGCCATTTTGCTGCCTGAAAAATATTATTGTCGACCAGTTCAACACTTTCAAATGAAATAATAATTTAATATTAATCACAATTTCTACTAACAAACTGCGGTGTAGAATATGTTGGAAAAAATTTAATTGCAATTGGGAGCAGGGAGTAAACAGGGAAGGAATACACCCAAATAATGTATGCAGTAGTTGTGTGTTAAAGTAGTAGCTATAAACAGCTCTTCATACTCAAATCTCAAATGCACTCAAAAAACATTCACGTTCACGATGATAAAAGTTTCCACTATCATCTCTACCCTATACACTCCTATAGCTAATGCACTATCTACATAAAAAACATATGGATAATGATATTTCCCATCTGCATCGTGTGTACATACACACCCATCCCAAAGAATAGAAATTTTATGCACTTGACTTGACTTGAGACTGGATTGGGTTTTATACCTTTTTGTTCATCATGTGACGAAGGTATATAGCCGTCTATGACATGTATTTGTGGCAGTGGATGCTGAAGATGCTGTTGAGGTTGGGCTTGGGCTTTGTTCGATGGATGGAAAGGTCTTCCTAATAGAGAATTATGTTAATTTAGTCTTTCATCAAAGATAGTTGGGATTTATTCGGGCATGAACTCTTACGTCTTACCTTTCATTCTGGAATGAAAATTATTTCTGCCCACTACAGAACTCCCTACTTTTTTACGTGCTGAATCTTTCTTATCAGTAATGTTATTCCTTATCGATGAGGCATTGACGGTGCTTGAAGAGGTAGCACTGTCAGCAAAGATGTACCTTAAAAATGAAACCATAGGTCCTTCACGTTTTGCCATTGCTTTAGACTGTTTGAGACTAATGAGTTTTACGGATGTTGAAACTGGTGTGATATGAGACTTGTTTACTGGAGTGAGTGAGAAGTAAATTTTGACATACTATACTTCCAAAGTAATCTGTCCCTCCTTTACCCCTTTCAGTCTGGGGATCCTTGTCGAACCCCACTCATCTATTTCCATGGAATAAAATCAAGATAAGGCTATTCTTATCAGGCCTGTTGATTATGACCTGTGCAAGAGAATGTTAAAATGTCATATTTGACGCTTTATGATCGATGTCCTAATAAATTAAGTTATTGCTACAATTCATTACAGATGTTAGAAGGAGTTGAAGATTGAACCAATGTTATTGTAGAACTGCTTACGATTTAATACATTTATTTTAGGCTTCAACCCCAAACCAACACTCATTTTTCATTATTTTGCGACGATCTATTTGAATGCAATGCGTAATTATTACTGACTAGAATATAAATAATGGTTAAACAAAGAACAAAGTACTACATTTTCGAATTTATCTTTATTACATTATAATCAAATGATTTTACATCTTACATTGGCGCTATCATACAGTTCGTATATTCATCTGCTTAAAATACAAGACAGCTTACAATTAGCATATTAGACGAAGCCATACGTTATAGCGCACGAAAGTTTACTACTACTTATCTCCATGATATTATCATTTAAATACTTGTTAATAATTTCGGAAAATGGCCATGATATATAGTCTAAAGTAAGTGAGGATTTTTTTTGGATTTTCTTATGAATGACCATCGCAGATAATGAAAATATCAAAAGGTACAAATATTGGTATACAATGAAATTAGCAGCAAAAATGGTACATAAATGTGTACAGAAGTATGTAGGAAATTCTTAGGATAGAAGCATGAAAACTGCCACTCTCTAACATCACTGACACTGGTATTAAATAGTACCTTAATCTTTTCAAAACTTAGAAAACAAAAATCATGATAGAGCTTATTTTTTTCTATTTTTAGCAGCGTAATCTATCCTTCTTATCTTAGCTATTGTTTTGCTTAGCTATATACTACATCTTCTCTTCCATGGACTTCATGTTAAAGTTGCATTGTTGTGGATCAGCCTTCATGCTTTCCATTGAAGAACTTGCAGAGTCTCCGGAGCAAACCGCGGAAGAAATACCCGAATCATCGGAACTGAACGCTTTGTTTGTCATGATTGTGATGGTTTCAGATTTGGTATTTGACAAATCGCTTGAATTATCTGTGTTGTCGATAGCGGTTTCTGATGGCACTTCTTTGGCTTCTTGAGAGTTTGTACCTACCAGATCTTGCTGCAGATAAATAAATAAATCATTTCGTACATAAGTTTGGAGTGACACAACGACATCTTTTCTGATGTTCTGACACAGAAGAACCTATATTTTTTTTTACCTCTGAGGAAGGGGCTGAAGATGGAATTGCCTGGAAAGTATAGTTTCGGAAGAATGTGTCCAAGCTTTGAACGTGTTGTGCAGGCTCCGATGCGAGTTCTTTAGCAATTTGCTTCACCTTCATCTGCAGCTCTTCTTTAGCACTCAAGGTCCTAGCAGACTTCATTGAAGTGGAATATTCTCGATTTTTTGGAGACGGAAGTTTGTCCATTGCTGACTCGGATAGTGGATCGACCCTGGGAGCCAACTTTTCAACAAGCATGTTTGACTTTGGCAATTCTGGAGGAGGACTGGCTGGTTTAGTGTTTCCACTTCCACCTTGTCGAATCAAACACTCTAGAGAATCTAAAGCATCCGTGTTAGGTTTTCCCGGAGAATTGCTGAAAACAAAATGTTGGTCCACAATAAGTATACTGCTATATAAGCTATGGATAATGCGTAGTTCATTTCAGTTAAAAATTTTAGATAAATTATTAAGCATTCTTATCACCTCATGTAAGGGACATGAGTAGGAGGTGGTGGACGAACTCCAGGAGCTAAGAACTCTTTCCAATCAATATGACTGAATACAGTATTTTGCAGGTTTTCTTCAGTTTCCAAAACGGGTGGAGCGGCTGCTCGACGTTCCTTTTCTTTTTGAATTTCCATTTGTTGAGCATAAGCCATCTCGTACTCGGAGTAAGTAGGAGAAACTGGGGTGCTTAGCCCACGGTTGTAGTTATTGGTTAGTCCATTCATTCCCATAAAACGATTTGGAGTTCCCATTCCCATTTTAGAGTTGATACCCAAGCGTGTCCTTGATGAAGGAGATGGACCTAATTCAAAGATTATAGACATACATTTTAATATGGCAAGAATGGATATGAAAAGAATTATACTTATAAAAACGAAATTAAAGCTTACTTAAAGGAAAGACTGGGTGCTGATGTTGCTGACCGGCATTCCCAGAGAATTGACCCTGGTTATTTTGTTGAAAGCTGGATGGCAAGTTTGGCACACGGATGACCGTAGGAATTGCAGATGGTACTGGATGATAAAATCTACAGCGACTTCCCTTTGGGCAAAATCCATCCAGAAAATTGCGACATGGCAGCATTCGCCTCTCGTCTTCACGATCAATGCGAGCAGGATTCATTCTGCTATTCATTTTTTGTATTGGGTGGTCAACTGCGAACTCAGATTTTAGATTATAAAATCGATTACACAATATTACATTAAATTTGCTAAACTCAAAAAAAAATACTTCCTACATACTCATCAGAACATTACTTTCAAAACTTTCTCAATCGCTGATTCCAACTTGCTTTATGAATCATGCCACAGTAATTTTTGTAGAAAACAACTGAAATGGTGCCATAACCACTTTCTATGGAAACACTTGAAAATATTTCAAGTACGCATGCTTTACAATGAAACCTCTACATATATGGTACGTTCCAAAATAAATTTGGGTGAATAAAGAATGACTGGTGTTTGACAGCGAACTGAATGAAAAATATGTCTGGTGCCACCACCACATCCTGAAGCTTTACACTAAAGAATCGCTTTCGCTTGTCATATAAGGAATCATGAATTCGCCACGAAAGTATTCATCACCCTATTTAACAACGATACCTGGACTAACGCCATCCGCTAACAGATTAAAAAAGCGTTCTAGAACATCAATAGTAAAAGTCAATGAGTCTAACACACAGGTACAGACTGATAATAAAACAAATGGCTCCGGAAACCCTAGTCAAGATCAGGTAGCCTTTGATGATGCATCTTGCGGAGATGTCGATCAAACAATTTTACAAGATTTAAAAGCTGCAACTAAATCCATTAATGCTTCACAAGCAGCAGCTAAGCAAGAACATGAAGGTACTTTGTACTTGTTAATATATGCGACTAAAAGCCAATTTACTCTGTACTACTCCAATCCAAGCCAACCCATCATCATAATATTAATTTAATTTCAGATAAGAATTCCAAGACGGAAGGAGCAACAGCTATAGCAAGTACAAGTAACGAATCATTCACACAAAATGATTCTGAAGGAAATTATACTGGTCACGAAAATAATGAGTCGACAAGGGGTGATAGCAGGAGGTGCACAATGGCTTTAAAGTCCATACTGAAGAAGCCTACTCCGTATAAAGACAAATCTGCCAGAAGGCTTGACTTTACAAACAACAATGACATAACTAAGAAGACGGCAAAAAGTCCAAAGTCAAAAAACGGAAGAACTCCAAAAGAAGCTAAAGAATCTTTGATTCAAGTTCGCCCATTAGTCAAGCAAAAGATTGGAGCCATTCCTATATCTCCTTCTCGGATCAACGCCCAACAACAGCGTGGTGCTGGTGCCCAACCTAGCAAGTCACCAAGAAGGAAAGCGAAAGCTTTGCAAGCCAAAGTAGAGGAAAAGCCAGGTAAGAAATCATGGGTTCAATGCATTCTCAAAGTATATTCTCACCTCACATTTGTTCAATGTAAACCTCATGACTCTAAAATTTCAGAAGTGCTTCCAGCTCCCAAGAAAGCCGTTAGATTTTCTCATAGAGTAGACGTTTATGCTGTACCATACGAAAGTAGAGGTATGTTCTAAGCTAAACCTATGTCTTATCATTTATAATTAATGTATTATAATTTTATCAATGTGATCATGTAAATTTTTAGCTGGAACTCGTGCATGCGACTGGCAAAGAAATATGTTAGAACAAAGAATGCAAGCTTTCCGTCAGCTAATGAAAGACGTGAACACAGACGAGCTAGATTTCATGGGAAATGGTATGCTTTTTCCTGGATTTAGTTTCCCAGCCCCTAATCAAAATAGCATTGCTGTTAGAGGTCGAGGAGTGCGTAATTTCAGTAATTTCAAGCTATGACATATGACACACTAAACGATAAGGTATTGTTAAAAATATAAAAGATTCCAATGGTGGTACATATTGTACATAATTTCTAAACACTTTACGAGTAAAGAATATCGGAAGCAATTAAATGTTTATAAGACTGATTCTGCATGAATCCTACGTGTTTCATTGTTCATATTCAATACTATATGATCTACATTTACACGCTGGTTGAACTATTAAACGTTTTTACACGTTTTTATATACTTACCTTGTTTAGAAACATGGAGTCTTCTTGTTATTATGAAACCCAGTTTCTTTCCAAAAAATGAACAGTAACGACTGGTAAAAAGAAATGTACAAATTTTTTTACTTAAAATGAAGTATATTGTACTTTTTGCGTTAAATAAAATATACTCAAAATGCAAAATTATTACTGGAAAAAATTGTTAGGATGGTAGAGTATACTTAAAAATTGACTACATTTGGCCTTGCTAACTATCGCCGGTTGTTCTACAAAACTGAAAACTTTTATTTTGTTGTTGACTCGTCCTGTGTTGACGAATTTTCTTCCAAAGAAAGCATAGCCAGTTTTCTCTCCTTTCAAAACTTTCAAATTTTGATAGCGCGCGGGATTCGAAATGGATTCGCATCTTGGCTCCAGAAATTGGGAAAGCATTCAATTCACCTCATCATCAATATTATCATCATGTAGTAATAAATCTATTCCGGAGAAAATTATCAGTCAGATAATGACACACAAAACGTGTTTAATTGTGGATGCATCAAAAACAACACAATTATTTGTATGCGCATTTAGTCATGAGAATGAAGTTTAAAAACAGCATCTGAATGAAAGTCAGTCGGAGAAAGCGAAGCGTAATTTGCAACTGTTTTCTGATTGCAGAAAATGAGAAAATAGCGTCGTCTGCTCTGCTGCGCTGCAAGCAATGAACATAGAGAAATGAGTAGGCAACCTTCTCTGCATCATGTTCTGTATGTAAACAGAAGTCATCTGAACTGTTATATGTAGCATGTGTTATTCATGTGTACGCATTTTGAGTGCTTTTACTATTTTCACTCTATCATTCATATTGTACATCATTATATTGAGCGACAGCAATTATGACATCTAGGAGTATAATGTCATCAATTATTTATAGAATTTATCGTGTAGGAGGACCTTCCACTAGGAACTTATCTAGTTGGAGGAGAAATGTCAGTGTGCCGGCTCAGAGTCGTACCTCCACAATAGCAGTCACATTAAAAGTCGATAAGGAGTTATCATCATTAACGCATTCAATTGGTAGTCATTGTCTCAGTACTCTTACTTGTAGAAGATATTCATCACTAGTTTCATTAACTTGCTCAACGTGTGCCCATTCTTACTCGAGTGACCAAGAGACTTCAGATTTTGTTAGTCATGTCACATGTCCTAAATGTGGTGCCTTACAGAAACGCATTACAAAAGAGTTACCAGATTACTTTAAAATTCTTGGGCATTCAATGAGTTATCGTGTGGATTTGCAAAATGTGGCAAACAAAACAAAACAGTTGCAGAAAACTTTTCATCCAGATCTGTTCAGCCAAAAAGGAACGGTAAATGAGAATGACAAATATTCTTACAAGTTGTTGAGAACTTGAGTTTGATGTGAAAATTAGAATTCATGTGTTTTCCTATTAAATTTTTAGGAACAACAAGATCTAAGTCAAGAATACTCCTCACTTGTCAACAAAGCGTTGTATACCCTGATAGATCCAATCGCACGAGGTAGATACATGCTAACTCTTGCTGGCTTATCATCAGAGGATCCCGACCGGGATCTTGAGAAGACAATGACAAATGATCCCGAGTTTTTGGAAGAAGTGATGGAACTTAATGAAAGGCTAGAAGAAATTAATTCAGAAGGAGACTGGAAAGACTTTAGAAATCAAAATGAAGAAACACTCAAAGAAATTCATGGGTATTGATTACCAGATTTAATACTACTCATATTGCCCCAATCTACAAATTGTGTCCTAAGAAAAAGTTTTCATTTATCATACTGATTTCCATTTCAGAGAACTGGAGAAAGCATTTGAGAAAGGTGAGATAAAAGAAGCTCAAAGACTCCTTGGAAGAATGAAGTATTTTGATACACTGCAACATAAACTTAAAGAATTGCAATCTCGCATTGGGATAGTGGAGTAATAAAGAACATTTTTAGTAAAACCATTCACTTTTGATTTTGGTTGATTTGAATTGACTCTCACTCTAATTTATTAACCTGGATTTGTCGAGTTTTGATCTACAGTGCCATCCATTATTAGCTTTTGACAGAAAAATAGGATTAGCTGTAAAACGAAGCAGAAAATCTTGTTGCCTTCCTTCCTTTGAGAGCTGAGCTTACATATGAACATGAAAGGCATAGAACATTTCATGCACCCGCGATATAGATTCTCCATATGGGTAGAGGTGCTTCACCACGCGTAAAAGCATCATCTTATACCAAAAGACTTGTGTTATGCATCTATCTTCTAATCAATATCTGTAAAGAAACATAAACACTGGAAAAGCACAAGTTGCATTATTATCAAAGTAGGCCAGCGAACTGGTGACCTGGAAGATTAAACTGCTTCCGGTTGAAATTTCCATCGTACTACGTAGATTTAGTTTAGTTAGTTTCTAGGAAAGCCAGTTGTCATTTCAGTGATAAGAATCAAAAGCATTTAGAAAACGACACTCTTACACCCACGCCTTTGCATTATTTTCTTTTAATTTATTTGTTAATTTGTTGTTTAGTTTTACGTTGTATAAGGATCGTGACTGGTGACCTGATCCTAATATTTTGTTGAGTATAAACAGTTAGTCATTGATTTTCAGACATAATTGGTGATCGGAGACAATTTATTATTAACGCTAGACTAATCTTTTGACTATTACGCTCAACGCTGCTGGAGTTAAGGAACCGAAATCATGGAGCAAACCTCATTGCAAAAAAGACTGCGCTTCAATCAAGGTAGTAATTACTTTCGTCAGAGACTTGTTCTATCGTTGTTGTCTGCACGTCCTGTAAAAATTGAAGAGATTCGTTCCCAATTATCTGCCTTCGAGCTGAATGTTGGAGTAGCCCCTTATGAAGTATCGTTCATCCACCTCTTGGATAGTTTAAGTAATGGATCAAAGTTCAAAATTAATGAGACTGGTACAGAGGTAGGGTTGATTCCGGGAGTTTTGAGTGGAGGAACTGTCACGCATGCTTGTGACACGTCGAGACCCTTGAGCTACTATTTGGAACCTATACTGCTTTTAGCACCCTTTTGTAAGAAGCCTTTGTATTTGACACTGAAAGGAAGAATTCAAAATGATCGGGCTGGCTACAATTCAATCTACAAAATCAAACATGCAGCTCTTCCCATTATGGACAAATTCGGTTTGGAGGTGGATCTTCAGGTAAATCTCATTTATATAATGAATGAATAATAAATTCTTAATTGTGGAATAGGAATATGAGTTGAGTTCCAATTGTTTTCTGCTCTACAGGTTAAATCTCGAGGGTATGACGACTCTGAAATCATTTTCAAATCAACTGTGAAGAAGCAGCTACTTACTCTAAGATCACAATACAGCCTGGAAGTTGGGAAAGTGAAGAAAATCCGTGGTCTTGCGTATGGATTCCGTGTCCCCCCACAAATGTTAAGCCGTATTATAACAACAGCAAAAGGAGAATTTCTGCCCTTCATAAGCGACGTATTTTTAACAAATGATCCAGTCAAAAACTCCAAAAGCAAAATGCCAGGATATGGACTTGCTCTGTATGCTGAAACAACAAAAGGGGTGATTTATGCTGCGGATGACTTTGTGGGTAGGGAAGATTCAGAAAGAAAGGAAGAACAGCCCACCGTTGTTCTGTCAAAAAACCTTGATGATATTGAGCCAGGGCAGAAAAGGTCATTTGAACTGTTTCCAGATGAAAATGGTGAAACCCAAGAGTCAAAGAAAATGAGGCTGGAAAATGGCGATGGGAGCAAACCCGAAAAGAGTAAAAATTCCACTAAAAAGTCAGGTAGTATTGTCACCAGTCCTGAAGAACTTGCTGTACGTGTTGCGAGGATGTTGTTAAAGGAAATCTCAAGTCAGTCTAGGATTGACTCAGTTTTTCAATATTTAGCACTAGGATTAATGGCTTTGAGTCCAAAAGATGTTAGCTCTGTTGTATTAGGTCCAATAACGCCATTTACAGTTCAATTTCTTAGGGATTTAAAGACATTTTTTGGTGTGACTTTCAAAGTAGAAAATTACAAGGATAAAGCTGTGAGCGTTGAAGATGACGAGGACGACTTTGAAGAAGAAGACTCTAAAACCTCGCAGTTGCATAAATTAACTTGTTTAGGAAGTGGCTATATTAACTTGAACAAAACTACAGTGTAAATTTTAACGTGGTTAGGCGTACTAGTAGAATTATCGCGGTGGATGAACGTAATTTACGTCTTATTGTGTGCTGTTAAAAAATCAAAACCAACATTCAGTTTAAAAACGTCGTATATTTATATTTAGGCGAAGCTCTTTATATCTTATCTAAATATATATGTGTATTTATCTTTAATTTCTTCTATTTAAATTGATTGTTGTAATTTTTGGTAATCATTCTTGTGAACGCTAAATCTTTTTTGTTTCACTATTTGCTTCTCACTGTAGAAATTATTTTAAATGTGTGTATTTTTATAAATTCAAGACCTCTTTCAAACATACCATTAAATGTGTCTGTACACCTCGTGTCCTTCCCTTAATTCTACAATTTGATTATTGCATCATGTGTAGTTTACTCGAAAGTAATATTATATATTTAAATTCTCTA
Source organism: Orchesella flavescens (assembly GCA_964034955.1). NCBI lineage: Eukaryota > Metazoa > Arthropoda > Collembola > Entomobryomorpha > Orchesellidae > Orchesella > Orchesella flavescens. The sequence goes on from OZ035955.1 coordinate 5,975,317, forward strand.
AAATCTATTGTTTTAAATTCTTTATTTATGGCTTTGAATTTTAATGATACAACTTTCTAAAAACCCTTGGCCTTTTCACCACCCTTGCATAATGCTGAAACCGAGTTTGAAACAACTTTTGTATATTATATCATCATCATAATATCATTCATTTACCGGAAGCTTCCAATTTCATTGCCACGTAAGTCTCTGTCGCATCTCTTACTGAAAGCAAGTTTTTTTTAAAGATATGGTAGAGAAACCCTATTTTTATTGTCATTTAATAACTAAGTATTACACAAGCCGGTCATAATCTTAAATACATAATATCCATCTTAAGAATTCGTTTACTGTGTTGCTCGTATATCTGGTTACAAAATTCAAGTACTTACGTAATCTTTAAAAGTTTTCTTCCGCTGCTGTAACCAAACTGCTTATTCAACAAAAAATTACTATTATAATATTTTTCATGTTTTTGGTTCGTCTATTTTCATGGTTGAGAAATCGTAATGAGTCGCAAGTCACATTTTTCTCAAAAATGGTGCCGTATGGTAGTGACTATTTCTCAAAAATTTGACAGTGAGTACCTGATTATCTACCCTGTTCTCAAAGACATCAACAGTTATCAGATCACAAAGAAATTACCGTGCGTTTACATAAATTTACTGCACAGCCCTTTTATATGTAGTGCTTACGTTATTGTAATGATACATGATACCTCATTCACGATACACACGCATCGTCTCACGATTGCCAAAGATGAACAACGTTGTTTCAAGGCCAAACACTTCTGAAAGCATGCCGAATATTTATTGTCTTTCAACATTTTTTTCTCAAAAATAAATGCATCTCCCCTAACATTAGTTGAACCATGCTTGCATGGCATAAATCCTCCTGTAATACATATTCCAGCAAAGTTGATGGTCGGTCAAAACCCCATCTCACACCATGCATGTCCCATTTCATGGCAATATAATATAATATAGCATCATTTATGTAAAACTATTTTAGTATTATCAGAATCCCATTTTCCCAAACAACTTATTAGCACAATTTCTGATGATCTCATATGTATGTACAGCGTACGTACAAGTAAGGTTTTTAAAATGACTCCACCATACCCTCCTTCAGCCTGCTTGGGCCAACGTGGTCAAAGGGGCTGGTGTTGGTGATCAGTGTTGGCATATTACTTACTATTGACCACCTTCGGATACGCTGCTTCACAGCGTACATACATATTCTGCAACTCAAATAAGTTGTTCTTGCTCGCTCATAAGGTTTTAACTTTTATAGGGAGTTTTGGAGATCACCTTTAGCTCTAGGCTGGGCTCATAAAAAGCACAAAGCGAAATTTCACTATGCATGCATTATCCCATCCCAACATTTTTTCGAGGTAAATACCTTTTCTGCCTATTCCATTCGTTCCTCGTACAAGAATTTAGGAATTTACAATTTACTCACTTCTCTCTCAAGATTTTCGCGTTTGTGCAGGTATAGAGAGACACGGTACAAGAGATAGAAAAAGTGATTAAACCAGTCTTTGAAATGGTAGAGAATAAGAGAGAGATTCGTTTCTGAATGTGTTGTGAGATGAATAACTTGTTGCTTCTCCTCATTCTTACACTTTATGCTGTGGTTATATGGATGATGATAATATAATACAATAATATATTGTATGAATGTGCATAGCCAGGTATAGTACAATAATGTAATGTAATGTGTTTTGTACCACCAAATGTACCCAGTACCCACTCACTCTCTCACTCACTACAATAATGAAGGGTGATTCTCGTCGCCTTATATATATGATATTATGATCTCCACTTGCATATTATTGTATACATTGAACATGCTTTCTGGTTAGTATTCAGTATTCACCAACAACCCTTCCACGTTAAGTCGTTTTTTTGGCCACTTGGAAAAAGCAATAATGCTAATGCAAAGTGCGAATTTTTTTTGTGTGAGATGGTTAGGTTAGAAGATTCTTCTACTACTTTGTACTCTATACAGGTCTGCTGTTATCTTTTTTATGACAGGAACACAGAAGCTCTACGCTGAATGTATGTGGTTTAGGTATATAGCATAGCATACTTATTGCATTCATTGTTCATAATATGTTGATTTTTTTTGTTTTTTGACTTTTCTTGCTAGTGCTAGTTTCATGTGATAATAGTATGACTAGAGATGCGGATCGGATGAGGCTTCAAGTAGTAAAACGGTCCTTTCGCAAAAGAAGAGTTGTGTTAAGCTAAGCTGATCCAACGCGTTGTGTTCAATGCCTTTTTTTACTGTGTTTTTAATGCTACTTTAAACTTGTTAACGCTCAAAAAGTTGGTGTCTAAACTGTGTTCTCTTGTGTAGTATTGTTATGATATTATAGTTTAGGTATTTGGATGCAAACAATTTGGCATCTTTAGTGCATTATCATCTTATTAGTTATGTTTTTTGTTTGAAGAAATCAGCATGATATGAGAGATGAAAGAGAAGTGCTGAGCTGTGCTTGTGAGTTCATTTGAGTTCAGCAAAATAAGAGAGTTTGAGTTAAAAATGTCGTGAAAAAACATCTTCTTCCCCTTGCCTATGAGGTGTAATATGGTGTGACGTTTGTTTGTGTAGTGTGTGTTATAAACGATGTTCAAGATTAAGATGTTAACAACAACGTGTTTTTCTTGCATGATGGCATATATGGACACGTAGACTTGGCTTGACCTATTGAAGCAAATCTCACTCTCATCGTCATATTTAGAAGGAGTAAGTGGGTTAGTGAACTGAATAATAGAGAAATACAAGGTAATATGTTTTCCATTTTTAATAGCCTACAAATATCATACAATAGGTCCATTATTCCAGTGTAGCTATTGTTTGTATTTTTACGATGCTCATAATCGAAATAAATTTGTAGAAAATAATATATATGTTCTGTAGGTAAGATGTCATTCAGGTATTTGGAGTTAAAATTAACTTTTTACGAGTGCATTAACGTGAATAATAAAAAATATTTGGCAAAAGTGTGGGTGTCTTGATGAGTAATTTGGAAATTGTTTCCACAAGGAAAGAGTACCAACATAAAACGTGAGTAAAGCAAATCATCCTTATATATCCTCAACTCTTTCCATAAAAAGCCGGCCGACTTCATTAGCATTTTCGCATGGATTCGCATGAATTTGCATGTAGCTCCATTCAACAAGAACATTTCCATGTTATTAATGTGTACACTACTGAGTTTACCTTGTTTGTTTTTCTTCCTGATTGAGGATGAATGAGTGTGCTGAAACAGAGTTGTGTGCAGAGTGTTACAACTTACAACTCAGGTCATTGATTCATACACATATCAGATTGAGATAAGGTACAAAATGCAAATATGAGCTGTTTGTTGCAGACTTCATGGAATTACGATAGTCATAATAATATCTCAATTACCCCGTTATGTTATGTACATTATATGTATTGCGCTATTGCGCATACATTTCAAATTTACTAAATTCAAAATTATAGTAGAACTATTGCAGTTCGTCCCACTAAAAAGAAACGGCAATTTTGCGTGGGAGTATTCTTGGAATAGCATCATCATACACGCCTTCCAAATTCACATGATTATTCTTTAATTTTTGTGATGTGGAAGATGAAACGCATTTTCAGCACGTTTTACTCATTTTAGAATTTGCAGTTTGAGTTGCTAAAACACATGCATATACACTCGCCACATTAAAAGGCAATAATTCCTTTGAAGCCTCTGGAAGATTTTTAAACCCCTGAGGTACATGAGTACATGGGAAACCACAAAATCTGATAATTAAGTTGTTATGATTATGGGAAATAAAACATGTTTTGAGTGTCCTTCATTCTACCTTCAATTCCAAATTTCAAAGAGGTAGTTTCTAAGAATTTTCTTTGTTTATACAGAAAGTACGATGCCCATGGGTCTCAGTCTAGAAATAAGTTTGTTACAAATTTTATTATTGTCTCTTAGACAGACAGCAGACGTCATAAACCTAACAATTTTGGAAAGATCTTCATTTCTTGATAATGCTATATACTTACATTTGCATTGGAAGGTAGGTCGTTTTTGCTTTGTTCTACTTGTTTTCATCAAGCACAATCTCCAAACAAATAAACAAAATTTTGCGAGCAAAAAACTTGGAAAGTTGGAAACTGCACGTTTTCCTACATCCCATTCCCATCTTGTTTTGAGCATAATATTATCGTCTTCGTAATACTATACAGGTTATATAGCGTACAATAAGTATAGAGGAACGGCTCAAATATAAATATGCATGATATTAAGGCTTATTATTCCTCTTTCCCATCAAACACGCCTACGGTGACCTTCTGACTCTCACTCTCCACTTGAAAGTGTTGTGAAGCGATGTGAAATGATGATGATGATGATGAAGAAGAAGGAAGATCCTGTCTGAGATGCTCTGCAAATTTCATTTTGCGATAGCTCAAGCGAGCTTAATACTTAATAGCTTTAGCAAAGAATCTCCAAAGCCATTCACATTATTTTGAGTCGAGACAACAAACTCGAGACTTTCTTTGGAGAGGAAAATTTTTCAATAAAAAGGAAAATATACCTTATACTAAGAAAATATCATAAAAGACGGTTAGTTAAAGGATGACGGCTTGAGCACTCTCGCTTCTTGTTCCTTCCTCTCCACATCTCCGAAAAACAATTCTTCTCTCTGTCCGTTTTGAGTGTGGCGTGATCAAAAGTCTGAAATAAGATTACGTGGCATACTTGACTGTACCCAAGTTATTCCTTTGCATAAATACATTTTCCCATCATCTTTTCCAACTAACCTTCGTTCTCAGTCAGAATCCGAGTGTGTGTGTACAAAAAAAGAGAGACAACACCCGTTTCATAAACATTATTGCCAAGATGACTTCAACATAACATAACATAACATCATAGTGGCCAAGCTACAGATTGTAAAAGGGGGATTATTGTGCACTTTACGGGTTGCTTTTAAAAGCATAACATTCATAATCCTGGTAAATGATGACAGCATCCATTTGTGTATCCATTTGAGTATGGATGGATGGATGGCATGGCATGATGATCCGACTTTGACTTGGCTTAGGCAGACTGTTGTAGTTGTGCACATGGATGTATAATATGCATGCATATGCATGTGTTTATGTGGGTATGCCCTATTATTACTCATCATCAGTATCATCACATCACATCACATCACATCATCACCAACAAAACCATATAGCTGTTCTCTTTGCCACATAAAAAGAGGGGATGACTATGATTTCATAGGAATTTTTTGCGTACTTTTTATCCTTGTTTTGTTTGCACATTAAAGTTTGGTTTGGCTCTGACTCGATCGTATCGTCAATATCGTCAATGAGGGAACACTGATTTAGTCTTGGTCATCTCACCTCTTTGTTTTTTATGCTCCAGATCGAATCGGGCAAAAATTCTTTGTTGACTTCACTATCAAATGTGTGTGTCGGTATCACAAACTCAATCCGAGCGCTTGGAGAGTGAGTAGTAGTGACTGATCAGTATCCAAATATTGAGAGAGTATTATGCATTGCGTATGAACTTAATATTTGTGGTGTGTGGTGATCTCAGTTAGCTGGCGTCACCATTAATGCAGTAAATCATAACCTTTTCATTGTTCTGTGTGGGCTTATAAACTTCAAATAAAATTTTATGCGCTATCGCTAAAGTGGCATTAGATTTGGAGTGTTTGAGAACTCAGACTTATGATCAGACGAGCTCAGTGTCAAAGTCAAAGTCAAGTGGAACTAGAAAGTACAGCGGCTTTTATGCCGTCTCTAGTGTAGTAGTAGTAGTATATGCTCATGTTTTTAACATTCATGAAATGAAGGGGTAATCAGGACTGATGCGTGAACAATAAGCCGTGTCCAGTACAGTTGGGGAGATGAGTTGAGTTGAGTTGAGAGGGGAGTTGATACAAATCAGGGATATACGATAGAACCAATTTAATTTGTTCCGTAGACGACTTGTCTATTCTATTCTAACAAGCTCTGAAGCCTGACGTATGTTCATATTCATTACGCAAGATTAATAATTTGATCTAATAAACCTAAATGAATAAATGGGCTGAAGTTATTGAATCAGCGATTCCCTTCCCCTCTCCTGTCAAATATTTTTTATGTGATACTCATTCATATTATAAAATCATCACACGGCGATATCATGTATTTTATGGTTTCTCTCCCTTCCGGTCCCCTATTAACCCATATTATTTAGCTCTTCTTGACATTTATTTTTCTCGAGTCTACTATATACTATCACTATTATCTACTCCTCCTTTCTAGTTTGCTCTCGAGACACCACACCACACCATACCGTTCAATTTTTATGTACTTGTTTCCTGTTCCTTTTAATAATATCTGACTACTACTCTAGCTGTTACTCTTTTCACATTCACATGGTTTTGACTTTGCCATTTGGCTTCCTTGGAATGGACAGACGTTCTGCTAAAAGCTTCATAAGTAATATTACATCAAATCCTTTACTATATATATTCCTAGATTAACGATGGGAAGCACGAAGCCAGCGACATATGGACTCATACATTACCTTCATTTCATCGTCATCTCTTTTCCGCTCTACATGACTGCTTTTTCAAGTTTCGAAATTTGTTATATAATATAATCTATATATTTATATAATGTGTATCGCATCCCTTTTACTGACTGTCACAAGTCAAAACATACACAAAATGGTTGGCTCATGTAAAACAAGTCTGTCTAAATATAGTTTTTCATCTGAAACATCATATCATGCTATATTATAACTTATATTCATTCTACACAAGATTTTTTTTAGTTCAGGCTGATGGTTCTCGACTTGACCATTAAGAAGCTAAAGACATTTGGAAACAAGAAGTAGTAACATTTTTTTTAAACGTTGTTTGCTTACATAATCCACCACAATGACGTACATAATGTATATCTTATATCTGTACTTTTTTTTTAGAAACGCACTATATTTTTGTGGCGTGGTCTGGTCTGGTTGTTTTTCACAGTATTCCTTAGAGTTTGGTTTTGGCTACACAGGATTTTCATTTTTTTCTTCTTGGTGGTGGTGGTGTAAAATCTCTTTTGAAAACAAGAACACAAATATATATGTTTGTGGTTTAAGTTTGGTTGGGTTTGTTAGTCTGGCCTGGCCTGGGCTAATATTTGATTTGATTTTGATAATATGACATGTCATGATGATACGCATTAGTTTGGTCACCCACCCCTCCAAAGTTTCATAGGACTGCATAAGCAATTACAATCAGTCAAGTCAAGTCAGTTTCTGGTCAGTACTTGTGGTATGGTGGTAGCTGCATCGAAAAGTATTGTGGATTATATTGTGTATGAAATGAAATTGTCATGCATGCATAATCATAATACAATTGCCTTAACTCAAGGTTACAAAAAATATAATATTTTATGTGGGAGGAATATATGAGGATGACACCATCGTTGCATCCTTGCTCGTTATTATCCTCTGTTCATGCTCTTTGTTTTACCCTTATTAGAAAGGCAAATGAATTACTGTACCAGTTTCAGTTATATGGATGTAACCTAACGTAACGTGTCGTAGTAAGTGGCTGTAGATTCCGTGACGTGACTTACTTTTTTTTGTGTGAATTTCTTTCCAGGTATAATGAAGTCTTGCGTCCATGAAGCAAAGACATTTTGGAAGACGCTCATGCACTCAACTTGATCACATTGTCTCAGAGTGCGGAAAGCAACAGTGAAGTGTGAAGTTATTTTGGAAGATCCAAGAATTTTGGTGACTTTGTTCAGAGTGTGCAACAAGAGGAACACGGAGTACAACACAACACGAATCTCATGACATTATTTTACTCAACTTTTATGTGAGATGCGATGAGTGAGTGAGTGAGTGATACATATCGTTGTCGTTGAATTGTATTTTGTATCTCATTTGCAAGTTTGGATGGGTGCGGATAACATATATATTGGAAAATGCGCTGCTGTTGTAGCTGGTAGCTCTCTCTTCTTCATCGTATACTAAACAAAAAGTTCTTTCAGATCGTAGATCGTGTGACTCGGACTCCTTTCCATTTGTGAGGAATAAGTTTATGTTTGCATGCAGTACTAATATTTTTGTGCACATTGTGTCTAATCAATCAAGGAATGACAACGAGAAGGAGCTAGTAAAACCAAAAAACAGCATCTTGTTAGTTAATTTACATTGAAACCTCAACTTTATAACGAGAGTGGAAGTGGAGTGGAGGTTGTGATGACCAACTTTTACAAATTGTAATAACTACCTACGTCGTCGTCGTCGTTGACTTCAAAAAAATTCAACAAAAATGGGGAACGCGGAGAAGATGCTTTTAAACTATAGTGGGTCAACATCCCTCAGCTTCCTCTGTGACTTGACGTCCCTTTCAATCGACCAGGTCAGTCCCATTTTACTAATAATTTTGCGTATAGACTATACAGACAATTTTTGTAACCCCAAAACCAGAATATTTATTAGGCAGTGGAATGAAATAGAATAAAATTATTGTCACAATTCACAATTTGAGAAATGCACCAGCATCAACATGAATGCATGTCTGTGGAAAAGGAAACGGTTGTGCTTTCGAAATGTTGGTCGTGCGGAAACCACTTTGCAAAAAAAACTACGTGTGTATAATAATGATTATATAGTGACTCATAGTCATACTGTAGGGTATATTATGCTACATATGGTAAACATTGACGTAAACGCACACTTCCGTATAGATCCTTTTTACCTATCAACATTAGTTTTAAAGCTGATGGTGATAATCTAGTCATATCATATTACTACGGTGGAGGATCAATATCTCGTGTCGTTTATAGAAAGAAGGATCGATCTTGTGAATGCTTAAGGGATCTCTCTAAAGCAATTTCATTGATATGTAGCAGTAGCAGCAGCTTAATAATATGTAGGTAATTAAGTTTTCCATCCGACGAGTCAAAAGGGGCAAAATGAGAATGATGCTTGTTGAAGCATGAACAAAATGTAATTTCATTTTAATCGAAACTCCAATTTCCATTTTAGTAATCTCTTCTGGCTAATTGAATTTTTTTTCGAAGGCTTGTTTTTAAAAGAATTAATGATGCATTGCCCCTTCGTTTCATATTGAAAGTTGAAACTGATAAAACTAGTATATCATCAGCTTTATACATTCACTTTTCATTATTAGTTATTGCTACCAAAACCAAGCCTTTGTTAATGGCAGTAGTGTTCTCCTCATACTAAGTAATGAAATGAACGATGATTAATGCAGGAAATAAATAACGATCGTACGATGCAAAGAAAATGAATCAGCCCTCCTTTAACAGCTTTCTGTTCTAAACATAACAAGAAGGAGCAAACGTTTTGAGTGTACATTGAAAACTAATCCTTGTTTAAGAAAAATAACACATTACATTATTCTCAACAATTTGTTACATTGCAGTGAGGTATATATATATGTATACGATAAAAATGTGCAAGCAATCGTGGGTTAAGATAGGGAGTAACAGACTGATGATAAGCGTGATTATTCATCCATCCAAACCACTACTACCGCACTGATTTTTGCACTAGCTCGTAACAACTTGATATTGATGTATTTTGTAAACATGCTCAGTGAACTTTTAGCGCTTTTCATTTGCCTAATTTTTTTCCCTTTCATTCATTTTTATTATTTCATGCGTTGGAGTTGGAGTGATCAGATCAATTTAAAATAAAGAGTTTGTTTATGGTATAGAAAACTCCTATGTTGATGTTATTGTTGAAATTGCATTGCATAGCAGTTCACACTGGTTGTGATTATTGACCTCATGATCTTCATTTGACAGAGCATAGCAAAGGAGACGGTTATCTATATTGCGCAATTTGTTTTTGTATTTGCATGCGTGCCTTCCTTTATCAAAGAGTCAAAGACGTAATGTTTTTGTTGAGGTGCGTTTGTTACGAGTCCGTGTTCCTGATCCGTTGTACTATTTGGGGACACCTACATAAAATTTTACACGTACACATCTTGTGTCGAAGTAGGCTATAGCAGCATGCAGCATAAGCATTATATAAAAATGTCAAGGATGGGAAGGAAGGTGTAAATTGAAAGTAATAGTTGTTCGAGTTAGAGTTGTAATATAATAAGAGAAGATGAAGCAGTTAGTTATATTTGCACGCTTGCATAGTACAACGCCAACATCCGGTCGTCTTCATTATAATGATGTTCAGAGGCTTGTTGTTAGCTGTTATTGTCATTAGTTAGGTAGAAGACAGTGGGTATGAAATGGGAATGCAGTAGGTAGGTATAGGTGAAGTGAAATGTACATTATTATGTCATTAAATTGCCCTGGCCTGCTACACCAAAATAATGATTATGTCATGGACCGTACGAGTTGTGAATGTAATAATTTGTTAAATTGATGCCTATTTTTAGACGAAAATGTCACCTTCAGAGTAGAAATAGAATGGTCTTTGTTCTATTATTTCCAATCTGCCTACTTGCTACGCTTCTCCCCATTCCAATTGTCTTGTTATGTGATTTTTATTTATAACTTAATAGACAAATTAACGAGAAATAATGAAAATCACCTTTCCTATCCAACGATCTGTAAAAAAAAAGATCTTAAAATAATATATAAACTAAAAAATTGTTATTGATTCTTTTTATTTGCAGATCAACTTCATCACATGCCAAATTGTAGCGTTATGTTTTAGCCTTTCCATGAAGAAATGGATCAGAGATCCCCATACAAAACTAATTTATACGTTAATATGTGGGCTGGGAATATGTTTGTTTTGCTTCGGAAATCAAATTTTCCACATTATCACATCCGCTGGACTCGGATACACACTAATCAAAACGAACAAATCTTCTAATATGCCATGGTAAGCCAAGTGCTCTTGTAGAAGTAGAAGCCTTTAACTAAAGCCGGCTTTGAGCCGGCTATTTCAACATGAAAGATTATTAACACAAGGTATCAAGTAATTTCACACTGACTGACTTTCATTTTCTTTTACAGGGTTGTTCTGGGAGCAAACATGTTTTATTTATCAAGCTTGCATTTGCAAAGGCAGTTTTTTGATGAGCTTGGTAGCTACTCTCTTGACATTACTGGTAAGTCAACGAAGCAATACGAGTCGACCTTGCAACTTGTATAAGTCATAATAAGTATAGCGTGTCGAGCAATTTTGTTCGCAAATTATAATGTAACTTTTGTTTGCTCTTTTGATTTGAAACAGGACCATTGATGGTACTTACGCAAAAGGTTACATCCTTGGCGTTCTCACTCCAAGATGCTATCGACCAAAAGAAATCGGATGATTACAAAGGAACAGAAATGCAAAAGAAATATGCAGTTCTGTAAGCAAACACAATATTTACTTGCAAATTTAGCAGAATGTCAAATGAAACTAAAATGAGAGTCTAAAGTTGATTATAAGCTTATAAACCTATTATTTCTTTTAAATTAAAGGGAACCACCCAGCTTTTTGGAGTATTGGAGCTTTGTGTTCCAATTTCAGTCAATGCTCGCTGGACCATTAGTCTTGTTCAAAGACTTTCGCGAGTTCATCCACACCGATGAGTTTCCTAGTCCTTTGCATGCTGTTGTGAAGAAAATTGGTGTCAGTGTGTTTTTCGCACTCGTGTTCATTAAGGTCACACCAGTTTACAGCATTGAGAGACTGAAAGGTAATTTGATTTTTTCCCATGAGTTCTTTCCCAGAATCAAAACTCTTTAGTCTGCGCAATAGTACGTAGAATTGAAAAAAAGGAATATAAAACTAAATACAAATTGGATTTTACTCTTCTTTTTAGAATCTGAGTTCTTGTGGAATACAACTTTCTTGTACCGCATGTTTTACGTGACAATTGCAACGATGATGGAACGTGCAAAATATTATCATGCTTGGATCTTGGCAGATGCAGTTTGCAATGCGTCTGGATTAGGATATGACAAGCAATCTCAAACTTGGGATCTCGTGACAAACGTTGATGCTCTGGGATTCGAGCTGGGACTTAACCTCAAAGAAAGTTTGGACTGTTGGAACATTGGAACGATGAAGTGGCTCCGTCACGTTGTATATGAGCGAGTTAACCCAAGCATCAGAACTGTAGCGACTTATGCAGTATGTGGCAATATAATCCTTCTTGTACTTACTAAATTCGGGGCTTCAATTAATTATTATTTTCTTATTAATTACAGATGTCAGCAATATGGCACGGATTTTATCCCGGCTATTACATTACATTTTTATCAGGATCAGTGTTTACATCAGTTGCTCGACAAGTGAGTATATATAATTTTAAAAGGGAGATGATGATGAGGGTATAAAATGGAAAACTCCACTGATTTATTATAAACACGCGATCATTTTTTGGTCACGCAAGACTTACCACATGCATCGTTGCTAGTTCTAGGTTACAATGAAAAATGTGAATTGATTTGATTTGAGATTTCACTAAACACGCTGTTATTTTGTTTCTTTATTGTTGAAAAATCAAAGGTACGGAAGATCGTCAGACCATATTTCGTGAAGGACCGTGGATTAAAGTTCATTTATGATTTTTTCACATGGCTGACAACAAGATTTGTGGTTGCGTATGTCACTTTCAGTTTCATCATTCTTGACTTCGCCCCAAGCATTCTGCTCTATCTGTAAGAGACTAACATTTAAATAAACATTCATAAAAAAAAGTACTTAGGCGTATGAAAATTTATGAACTGTATCTAATTATAATTATTATTATGCTCATGATGATGATCTTTATCTCTTTTTTAGGCGTCTCTACTGTTGCTTCCATGTTGCAGCTTTTGGCGCAATATTTGCGCTACCTAAATTGTCCAAGCATTTAAAAAACCGAGGCACGCCACCAAAACCAGCAACCCGTGTCGTCACAGAGGACACCCTCCCTCAGAAAGACAAAATACTACTTGAAGAACCAGCAGTGATCAGGAAAACTGCTCAAAATGATGATGATAATAATACTGCTGCTACTATTGAAGTGACCAAACCAATTAAGAAGGAAAGTTTTGCAGATGAGACACCGGCTCCAAAAAGAGGAGATGATGATGAGCACCCTTATTATGGACGCAAAGGAGCACGCAAGGAGTTAATTTCCCTTGAATATCCTGAAATTACAAGCTACCTGACTAACAGTAAACCCACGAATGACGTGTGGACCACCTGGACCATGAACAGTGCAGCTATGAATGGAAACACAGTTCAACTCAAAACAGGCTAGACAAAAAGAAAGTTGTGTTTTAAGGTTTTATGTAACAAAAAGTTGTGTGTTTAGGACAAAATATACTTAATTGTTGTGAAATTAAAATAATATTTGTGACATTTGCTGTAATTATTATTACTAGCAGACAGGATATTATTTAAAAATGAATATCGAGATGGGCTACAATATTAATATTGACAGGAAAAGTTGATGTTGATGACAAAACAAATGGAAGAAATGAAAAAATGAATCGTTTTTAGAATAATTAATGTAGGTTAGAATATATTTCGAAATTATCTCTACTAGCGAACCGCGTTATTTATATATGGTTGAGAAGGATAACGTTTTTTGAAGACTGCTGCAAACTTTTATTAAAAATAACGAGATTTTTATGCTTTCAAAGAAAAATGCAACAAGAGACAATCCATTTTATCGCATGAATTATTGTAAATTGTAAAAACTATACTGTACTGTGTATCTGTAACTGTAAGTATGAAACTTGTACATAAACAAATGCTATATAATTGTGTAGAAGTGTCATGTCATGTCATCATGTCATTCATGATAGGAATATTATACAACTACGTATAATATTATGATGTTAGTACCAAATGTAACGATATACTCGTGTGATTTTCTGAGATTTAAAGAAAAAACAAATTATATTTAATCTTTTAATACATTATTCTTTTCAGTATTATGAGACCATAATAAAAACAACCTTTGTGGAACAGGAAGTGTTTCGAACTTTCAAATATCATCTTTCTCTCTCTGTATCTCTCTGGTTTTTATTTCAAAATCAACAAAATGTATCACAAATCACTCAGCTTATTAAGTGTAGAGTAAAATAAATAGAAACAATAATAATCAACAACGGTACGCAGACAGGACTTTTCATCATCATCACATAATAATAGTAAAAGTCCTAAAAATTAATAATATATTGATAATACGATAACGTGATTCTTTGATTCATGCTGTACATTAAACATTCCACATTCACTTTCTTTCATACAGAAATTTTATACTGGATGATAATTCCATTCCAATCATTCATATTCTCATTCTATACAAACACAAACGCTTTCACTTAGGATTATTACACACCAGTCCAAAATGTCAACCCCTCGTCGTCCTCGTCTATTATTACTTAATACTACGCAGGGATGATAACATAACAATATAAATGGCATTTCAATAAAATATTTATACATAAATGCTGAAACTTCAGTTAGAAGTACATTAAACCACATCTGTACACTTTACAAATCAGGAGAAAAAGTTTAAACCAATACGATAGTCTTATAATAATTATAATTATGGACCCCTCCGGATTTACAGTTAAAGTATCACAATACAAGGCAAAAAAATGAGTCTTTTTTTCACAATTAGCTAATACAAAGTTAACCCCTCAGGTAGTAAACTCATTTTTTTAGGAATAAGGTACTTGTCAAAACTCGTCATTTGTAAGATCTTATTCACAGTAATAATATAATTAATATAAAGTATGGGAAAATCATCGTCATAATATTTTTGTACAATGGAGCACGTGGTTTATAGCAGTGTATTTTTTAGGTACATGAAATGGAGCTGCTAAAACTTACTTAGATTAGATTAGATTTTTTTATACATATTGCAAACACGCAATAATATTCACTCGGTTTTACGGTAACATTAATTTGCATGTAATGATAATAAAAAAAAAGAAGTTTTCCAGTGGGAGCTGGGATTTCTAATTAATTTTTTCAGCATGAAGAATATGATGATGATATGAGGTGGGAAATAGATGATGATGCTCTAAATATTATGATGGCGATTTAAGGCATTTTTTGTTGTTGGCTATTAAATATTTAAAATTTCTTGCCTAAAACAGCAAACTTACTAATAATAACCTATCTAATTGCACATGAATATCTTGAAGAATCATATTGAAATGTCTACATAATTAATACCCTAGTTTTAGCTCTATGCAAGGTACATTGACGTTGTGCAGTTTGGTCCTCTTTCATCACTTCCATCATCTTCTATACAATCTCTGATACCATTACAGACTTGTCTTTTGTCTAGACATTCACCTGGAGAGAAAAAAGCAGCCGATTAATTAAAATGGTTTTTTAATTCGATCGATCGATGATCAATCAAGGTCGTTTGTTGGAAGTAAAGTAGACCTTACCTAAAAGACATCGGTGACCAGGACAAGGTTTTGACTTATCCCGATATGTAAATGCACTGTCTTGACTCATCTTATCATAAATCCA
This sequence comes from Orchesella flavescens, assembly GCA_964034955.1. Taxonomy (NCBI): domain Eukaryota; kingdom Metazoa; phylum Arthropoda; class Collembola; order Entomobryomorpha; family Orchesellidae; genus Orchesella; species Orchesella flavescens. Next base: position 5,990,753 of record OZ035955.1, read on the forward strand.
ATCCAAGTATGATGTAACTTTGGTATATACACCTGGTCTGTTGGCTATGCAAAAAATGAGAGAGATTGTCAGTCAATAATTATAAATGCATAGCGCGTGTCAAATATTTTTTTGCTTCCAAACCTCTGGCACAGCCATAGCCATTCGACGTCACTCCATATAGTGACCACCTTCCATCACTCTCCTATGATTAAACAAAATGAAGTTTTTTTTAGAAGTCGCTTGGAAATTAATTATTTTTATTTCTGTAAGATTAGTATACGCTTACTGGACACATCAAAGGGCCACCTGAATCTCCTAAACAAGCATCCCTGCCACCTCGATCAAAACCTGCACAGAACATTTGGTCAGTGAGCTTATACAACGGGAGGAATAAAGTACGCTTCCGACATTCTCCAGTTGATATAAGTGGTAACTGCACTTCTTGTAAAGTATCGGCTGTGATATAAAAAAAAACAGGAAATCAAATAATCAATTCATATCACAGGTCTCCTGCAACTTTGATAGTGAAGTATCTTACGAAAAACACGTCCGACTTCAAAGAGTTGTCCCCATCCAACCTACAAAAAGTAGTAACAATGATGTTTAAATAAAAAATATGAATTCAAATGGAATTCATGTAAATTTCAGTTTCCAAAAATTCATACCACGGTGCACATTCTGCCATCTCGGATTTTCGACTCTTTTCCTGGTAAGCATACTGGCCTTACATAATCAGTAAAATTCACTTCTTTCTCCAATCTCAAGAGTGAAACATCATTGATAAATCCAACATCTTTGTACTCCGGATGAAGGAAAACGTGCGTGATTCTGATGACTTGTTCATAAGGTGAGAGAACAGTAGCTCCTCTTCGCAAAGTACCAAGTCTCGCAACCCAATGATCATCTTGCGCACTAGAGTTGATCATTAACAATGGACAATAGATAGGGCTTATTATTTTGTAACTGCAACTGACTATCATCTTTGATAGACAAATTTTAAGAAGACTGAAGCTTCTTTCTTTTAAGATTGACAGCTCATCATGTATTATTATTATTATTATTGGCAAGAGAATGAGATGCTTATCAAAATCCCCCAAAACAAAACATTCAATTATTGGCTCTTGCTTTGACAAACTTACTGATAAAAACAATGGCCAGCCGATAACAGCCATCTTGATGAAATCAATGTTGCTCCACACTGATATTCTCCATTCTTGTAGAGTGCTGCCTGCCACGGCCATTTTCCTGGTAAGGAGTTAGCTCCCCCAACAATTCTATTCATGATGAAACGAAATGAAAGAAAAATGTCAATACATTTCACACGCCTCAATTAATTATTAGAAGCAGTAGTAGTGTTAGTAAAAGCAGTTGATATGATTGTATAATGAATTAACCTGGTTACTCTATACCTTGCTCTTTGGGTATAAGCCCGAGGGGCAACGCCACACTGTAGATCTTGACAAGTGACATTGACAACCTGTTTCGATTTGCATTCTGTCTCTCGGAATCCTAAGCCCGGTCTTTGATGAGCTTCTCCAGAGGAAAGTGATTGGTTATTAGAACCGTAATGAAGCTCGTAGTAGGGTTCACTGCTGTTTGCTCCTGGATCTTGCACTTGCTCCACGGTCTTGTAATCTCTATTCAAAAAGAATTTAATGTTAAATATTGGTAGATTTGGATATCACACTATCCTGTTGTTCGTACTTAAAAATAATAACTTATTTATAACTCACGAGAAAGTCAATGCCTTGCAAACCGCTCTTGCTAAATCCTTCACTTCCCAATGAGAAACTACAGAGCTGAAAGACTCGACACACAGTTTGCCCCAAGTCCCCGTTTTTCTCACCATTAAATGACCTTGTTTATGATAAGTAGGGGAAAAGTCTTCCTTCAATGTTGCAATTTCTGGGTGGCCAATTTTCACACAATCGCTTTCATCATCCCCGTACTGGCAATCTCGTTTTGAGTCACAGATTTGTGTCTGAAAAGGGTTTATAATACAATCGCTTTCATCAGATTACACATTTCCAGTCAAAACGACCACTTAGTTAACCTGCGCTATTGCAAATTTAATAGGATAATATAAAAACATTTTATCAGAACCTTATTTATGCAGCTTCTTGTCCCAGCACAAATATATTGTCCCGGCCGACAATACTCACAATCTTGATATTCATCACTGGCATCAGCACAATCAGGAATTCCATCACATAATTTCCTAGAATTTCCATTCGCCCTCAGAAAATCAGCACAAAGACATCCATCTTCATCCGAATTATCTTCACATTCTTTGATAAAGTTGCACCTCAAATATGAAGGAATACACTTTCCGGTAGATTCACATCTAAACGTTTCATTCACCGGACAATCAAATCCCATATCCAGTTCTTCATTGATCACAATTGAAGTGGAAGTTTGAACTTCTCCAGATGATGACTCCATTGAGCTCATCATTGTTGGGAGGGGAATAGGATTATTGGCAAAAGGTGTTGTTTCCACGTGATGACTAATCCTAATGGGAGTTGTAGCCGAAGACATTTTAGTTGTCTGCTCAACATTCATATCCTCCAAGGATTTAAATCCTGGGACACCACCCCCAGTTAAAATTCCAAGTTTTGATGGAACCTTCTCCAGCTCAGCAGAAGACTCCCGCAAATGGTGGTGATTATTTGTTGTATCATTTTCACCATAGTTTAGAAAAATCTCTTTCAAAAGATCTTCAACAGATTGCCCCTTTTTCAAAACGAATTTGTAGACGGGAGAATTATTGAGAACTTTTGTGGAAGCTTTAGGGGGTTTAGATGACCAAGGGAAAGCAGTCAAATGTAAGTCGGAGGAAGGTGGCAGTAGTGGCTGATCAGCTTGCATTGGGGACTCTGTAATAATTAAAGGGACAGGAACGTGCTGGACGTCACCCGCAGTTGTGAACTGAGCCGTGTCAATTTTTGAGTCACGATGACTGCTAAATGACTTTGGATCTCGGTGACTCGATATGGATGGAACGGTACTTGAGGAAGAGAAGAGTCCGTCTTTAGCTGTTGTTGGTGTTTGTCTTTGAGTTGGCATCATAGTTGGCAAAATATTTTCAAGGTTAAGAATGGTTTCTTTTCCTGTGTCATTTGAAACAAGGGTGACATTTTGCTTGTTTAAAAGTCCTTTGATCAAAGGATGACTTGCTAAATGACGACTTTGTTCATTCAATCCTCCATCTTGACCTAGCATCATGGACAAAACCTTTTGGAGACTGGCTGTGGTTGCTAAATCTGGAGGAAAATTGGGAAGTGTTATGTCAACAGTGGTTCCATCACTATATCTAAATTGTTTTGTTGATGTTCCTTCTCCGGAGCGATGTGGATCCGGTTTTGGTCTCAATGGCTGATTAATCCCAACATAAGATCTGACTGGTGGGAATAGAGGAGAGTCTTTGGTTTTATTTTTGCTGTTAATATTGGTATCATTATTATTAAAAATTGGTGGTTTTGGGGCAACATCGGAATTTCTTAGTTTTTCTTCAATTTCTTCCTGAGTAGGCTGAGGATGATGAGGCTGCGGCTGCTGCTCCTTCATTGGAGTCTTTATTAGATTAAGACTCCCAAGAGTACTCATGATAAGATCGGTTGTTGACTTGATGAGCAAATCCGGCTCTTGTGGTCCAATAACTAGTTCCATTGAAGCGGGGCTGAACTCCTTGTCAAAATCTTTAGTCTTGTTTTTCCCATTTCCATTTCCATTCGCATTATTATTACTATTATTTGTTGTGTTCTTAACTCCAACTTCATTCTGCTTCTGTTCAAAACTGTCATCATCATACGTATCATCGTTTTTCAATTGGGTTCTCTCAGTTTCCGTTTTCGGGGTGTTGCTGCTGGTGGTAGAAGTAGTGCTTGGGGAGGTATGAGCAGGAGGCTTATTATTAGAATTGCCCAGCGTATCTGGAACAATATCAACGTTATCCACATCCAACCGATATATCTTAGGCTCTCCTTGCACTGCCTCTGTAAACTCATCCTGGTCGGGATCCATCTCCATGTAATCATCATCCTTCATATCCATGTTCATCGTTTCTTCAGGTACAGGAATTGTTTTAATTGCTTCAAAATTATATTGTATTTTAGTGTCCTTATTTTTCACACTTGGGTTCGGCTTTGGTTTCATATTTGTGTTTGAATTTTCATCATGATGTTTCACTTCTTCCTCTTCCTCCTCATTAACAACTCCATCATCATCAGCAACTCCCATCCTATCCATTTTATACATATTTGAGTAATCCTGTGTAGGATCCATAGGAGAAAGCAGTTCCTCCTCCTCAGTAGTTTCCCTTGAAGAGCCTGTGACACCACCGGTGAAACTTTCATTTGTATTATTTGGATTAGGAATATGAGGGATGAGAATGGTATATGCTGGGATTTTGGAGGGTTTAAACCCATTAACAACTTCTTCATTAAGGATTGGTCCACCGTCTGTCATCGTCATCATCGTCTCATTAAAATGATTATTACTATGAAGTTGATGATGTTCCACTGGATAAGGTGGTTGGGGTGGAAGATGATCCCCACTGATTCCCTGAACAACATCTCCAATTTCCGCTGAAGAAGAAGGAGATGATGATGCTGATGATGATGAAGAAGATTGACCACCAGTATGACCATATCCATAATAAGTGCCCACTGTAAAGTTGGCTCCATGCCCATAAATAACATCATCCATTCCCGGTGACACGGTAAAATTGCCAAACTTTTGTTGATGATGAAATTCAACAGATTCTTCCGGCTCTTCGGAATTCCAAACAATTATTGGCTCTGTGGAAGATAAAGCTCCTTTCTCATCAATCTCAACTCTTGGCCTTTTATCAAGATTTGGCCTGTCAAGAAGTGGCGTCCATGGCTGAGTATCGTAGTATTCAGGGGAGACGCGATCAAAGCTAATGGGCATTTTGTGATTGTTGAGAAAACTCATTGACTCATCCCTCTCGGAGCTGATGATTGGATGGATTGGCTTAAACATTTCTTGGCTCAGTGGCTTCACATCTCGTCGTGAATCATCATCATCATCATCTTTCCCATTATTTTGCTTGTTTAATTTATCCAACTTGGGAATCTGATCATGTCTTCGGTGATTGTTATCATGTGCAGGATCATCACCATCATCATGAGTTGGTGCATCTGCTTGCATGACGTCGTGGTGGTTGAAAGAGGTCATGCTCATGTCTTGTGTGGCTTTATTGTTATTATTGGCAAAAGACGAAGATGATGTGGACGCTTCAGCATGATCTCTATCTCTTAATTTGCTAATAGGCTTTGATGGTTGAAGATGATGAGACTGCTTCTGTGGTGGTGGTGGTATGTTTTGGCTGTGGCTGTCATTTCTCTCAAGGTCATCCTCATTATTATTAGCTCCATTCTTTGCTAATGTTGCTGATGTTGTGGAATCTTCTTTTGCAGCAGCAGCAGCAAGGCCTTCCCGGTTACTAATTTTGGAATCATTTAGCTTACCTCCTCCTACTTCTTGATGTCGACTAGAATTTGATGATGATGATGTTGAGGAAGATCCTAATGATTCGGAGTTCTTTTCTGGGTTTTTGGCATTTTCAGGATGTGAAATGTGAATTACTGAGTCATTGCTTCCAAGGTCATCTTTGTTTTTAGATGATTTCTCACTATCATCATGATCATCATCATTTTGATTATGATTATGATTATGATGATGATCAGCAGCAGCAGCAGCATCTTTGCTGTCATCAACAACATCATCATCATCATCATCATCTTGATCCGTACTCAACATTGTGGTTGTGGAGGGCCCTAATGAATGTGAGTTTGTTAATGGGAACCTCTGTCGATTTCTGTTGTGTCTGGGAGGCGTCTTCGTAGGAAGGGAAGAGATGCTCGCCTCCTCAGTAAAAAAGCGAACCGAGTTGTCCTCATGAGTTGGAGGACGGGCCGTGGCCAAGTTATTGGATGGTAGCGACCCATCATCCTTATTATTATTATTATTCTTATTTCCAAAATGCCCCTCTATCGTCCTCGTAGGATTCTTTTCCACCAAACCAGGTCTTGGAGGTAACGGAGTTGTTCTCAAAGTGGTACTACTGCTGCTACTACTACTTCCATCCGAAAGTGAATTAGTGAGATCGACGAGGCTATCCCCAGGAACTCCATCCAGAGCATCCAGCCCCCCATTATCATCATTTGTTGTAAATATGTACTCATTTTCTTCCGTGGTTGTAAAACCACCTAAATTATTCCTACCACTGGAGTCGGAGAGGAGGTAGGATTCCTCCATTGCTGTCTGACTTGCATTATTATTGATGTTCTTGGATAATACTGTTAAATAAAAAAAAGGGAGAACAAAAGCGATCAATCAGCTTGATTTCTTAATAATAAAGGGCTTCTTCTCTCAAAAGAATTTGTACGCTTTTGTAAGTTGTTCATTGAGAAAAAAATATGATTGTGTGTTGATGATTGTCGAATGAAATGATGTATGGGAGTTTCTACATTTAAAAAATGAAGTGTTAATAGTAATTCATGTATCCAATTTCATTCTCAAGTTCGACTCCACTCGCCAGTCTCAATAGGGGCAACATTATGATGGTCATTATCCTTTAAGAGACAAGCTATAGTTAATATTCACGCACTTCATTTGCTCTTCCATTCAATGAAAGAAAAGGAGAGAAAAAAATCATGCATGACAAAACCTCGACTTTACAAAAACTTTTTTTTTTACTTTGCTTATATTCCTCGTTCCATAATGTGCATATATCATTTTTTTGCAATTAGGCACAGGCCAAAGACTTCTTCTTTGTCGAAAATATTCATACATATTATTATTATATGTACGAGCGATCTTCTGTTCTGAATGAATATGAAATATGAATGCTGCTGCCAGCGATTTTGTACTTTTGTAGCCATATTAGACAACGGTATTATGATGAAGATTTTTTTTGCTTATGCATAATGAGAATAACATTATTAGGCTGACCGTGTAATTCCCATAGAATTTGTGTGCGGACGTGTGTACTCTTATATGTATTTGTATTGGCGTTTTGTGATGATGAGATGAGTTCTTGTAACAAATTGCCTAATTCATTTGCTTACACAAAGGCTATAGCGCATTGATGATGATGATTTGGTGATGCTGAGTGAGGATCATCTTTCAAGACAAATGTCCACAACGGAAGGACTCACGATTTTGGTGTGCTTGATTTCAATAATATTTTCACATTGAGTTGAACATATTCGCTCACAGTAAAAGAAGAAGAAGAAGGTAATAAGTATTGATATGATGTTGAAGATGCTTTCGATTAACATCAATTATGAGACGTGTGTTACGTGTTCAACTTTGAAATGTGCTTTTGTGCCAAAATAATAAAATTGTTTGCAATGAGCTTAATTCATAGTCGATTTTTTTACTATTGATTCATGACGGTCGTAATGTTTAGTAGGGAAATCGTGGGATGTGTTAAACGTATCTAAGTATTTTGCAAACGATGCTTTTAAAGCAACTTCTTATAGATCGAAAAACTCCACGGGCTTCATAGTGCAAAGACGATGCCTAAAATTTTATGATTTAATTTACGATGGATTGAGCTCGTCTCATTAGGCATATTCATCTTGATCTTTAACTTATATGAGAATTAAAGTCACTTCAATACTGAAAAGTTATTATGGTTATGAGTTAAGGACTAAACCTTTCTTTAAATTCATTGCTGACCTCCTCACAAGAATTGAATGTCAACTGGCACTACTCAAAAATGTGTGAAGTACCAAGTTTTCTGTTTGCACGCATGTATGTTTGTATGACATGATATGTTCACTTCACATTTTCACATGTTTGTATTTGTAGATACATAATAATTATGCCACTTTGAACAAATCATGCTATCAACTCTGTGATTATCAACATGAAATTATGTTATTATACACCTCAAATAGCAGCGAAAATAAGCGTTCCTACACGAATTGTTACCACTACCAAATTAGCAGTGAAACATTGTGTGCACGAAAGAAAAAAAGACAAAGGGAACCTTGATGTCTTCCTACCATTAGCTAATAATAACAGATTGCCCGTTAAGAGTAAATATTTTCATAACCTAAACCTGAGGTCATAGATTGCATGCGTTACCTTTTTCTCTTTACCTAAATAACTTCTTACGGTAACTGCGACTTCTTCCAAATCCAAACATAAGTAAACCGTGTTCATTTTTGCTTGTTCAAATAATTATTAACTGGTGAAAAGGCACCTGAAGCTATTTAAAGGTTCTAATTTGAATTGGGAATGGAATCTTACTATTATTATGAACTGCAAACTAATGATGCCACACCTCAAAGAAACACACATTTTATGTTGATTGATCCTAGTAAAAATATTGCGCAATAGTGTATTTCAGTATTTAAATAGCAAATTAGAACCAAGAGTATGACACGCACCTTCGCAGTTCCTAGGACATATTATGGAAATACAGAAATAGTAAAGGTGACTACAGAGTAGAGTACCAGTACCACCCACAAGGCTGCATATGGAACTAAAGCTAATTAACACACAAACTCATCCTAAAATTCTAGGTGAAAATTTATGACCAATAATATTGTAAACCGAAACTTTGCCTTGAAAAGTAATGTTTGTAGGTTAAGGATCGTTTTGTTTTCTTAATATGACAGTTTACCATTTACATTTCTAACACGGAGAACTGGTCGTTGTGCCCGTGTAATTAATTTTTCTAGAACATGACATTTTTCACAATAGGACATATTAGAACCTGGATGTGCAGCTAATTAATTTTCAGCATTATAATACAATTAATACCGTCATCATATGCAACAATAAAAAAGAAAACAACGGCTTACTTCCAAGATACGCGGCAACGCCGGCAATACTGAGAACACCAAGTGTGGCAAGAATAATAGACGTCGTAAGAATGACTGTGATCTTTCTCCTCGATCTTCCATGTTCTGGGCAATCACTGGCGCTGGTCTGTAAATTCAATGAAATTGATTAGCTAAATGTAAAAGTTTCTGACGTTTGACAGAGAGCGTTGAAGAAAGTTAAAAATCGAATAAAATTAAATGTTTCTTACCGGTGAATATGAATACACGGATGATGTGGAGTAGTAGGGTCCAGGGAACTCTGCTCTATAAACGTCATCCTGGAAAACAAATAGACATATAATTTCCGTATTAAACCTTATGCATACAGTAGTATGATGCCCACAACTCAAAATGTAATGTCATTGTATAAAATGCATATTTTCTTTCAATCCGAGATGCGAGACAATAATTGTCTTATATCATTAATGCTACAATTTTTAACTATATTTCCCATTCCCAAGTTCCAAACTTTTCTTATCCAAAGCTGCCAGTAAAATCAATGATATAATATCTACACCCAAAATTCCTGAAAACCTATCTGGTTCATATGATTTAATCCAATATCACTTATATTAGTGGCGTTTATGTTACAGTTACACAATTTACTATTGTTCGATATTTTTATTCCTGTACTATTCACTATTCTTGCATGTGCTTTGTTAAAAATAAAAATTTGTTTAAAAAACACCCTTTATCGAATATCCCACTGAGAAAGTCGTCCTACTAACCATATTTCTAAAAGTTTTAGGTAGTCATCATAATCTAATTTCATGAGTTTTCCGTAACCTCTTCCGTCTTACTCATCCCATTTCAAAACATTATTTAGTATCATGCCGGTATCCATCTCACTCAACTTAACTCGAGCTTAATCTTTCGTGAAAATGATATATAAGAAATTAGAATTACATGGCCAAGTACATACAAAGTACATACATTATGAAGCAGCATAATATTATTTAGCAAACTCCAACTTGTAACTACTTTTATTAAAGTGTTCTTACGTCAACAATGCAATGGCGTGATGAGTTTAAAAAATTAGTAAAACAGAAGTGTACTCTTGTGTCTTGGTCGGGTACCTAATATTTCTTACTTAAAATACATCATCCGTACGTTACGTACATTCGTATTGGAAGTACATGTAAAATCCTACCAAAAAGCTTAAGTCAGAATTAAGTAGAATCTAAGTATATATACGGTAAAAAGCTTCACTTTTACAGTTATCACCGAGTCGTTAAATCGTTATACTGACAGCATTCTTTTTTTGTTTCATTTTCTAAAGAAAAAAATAAATAAAAGAAGAGCAGGAGCGAGCATAACAGAGAAAAACAACAATTTACTTATTGTACTTTGGGCAATGCAAACATAGAAATAAACAAATAAAAATGTTTTTTTTTTCGCTCTTTCTTCTCGGTAAGATTTAAGGAAGAAGGGATGATGAGAAACAGTAAGCTGGTGGCAGCGTACATAACTTGAATAAATGATGAGTACTTAAAGCTACATTTGGGATTGTTACGGTTGACGGGAGTAAAACAAAATTTCTTTTTTATCCTTCGGGAGCAAAACGTTGTGGGAGTTATATAATGTAAGTGAGCATGTGATGCGATGCGATATTATGTAACATATACAATATATATATAAGCTTATATCTATATATTATATTATTACAGTAATGCAATGCAATGAATGAAGGCTTGATGTGGTATGGTATAATATAATGGAGGAGGAGAAAATAATGTAAAAAAATATTTCCGTAACTTTTTTTTCTTACAAAGTCAGTGAGTGAGCAGATCAAACCAAAATCAAGACACAAGAACTAAGACTAGGACAGTGGAACTTGTTGAGGCAAGAGAGGAGAAAAAAATATATTGTATTGCGGTCAGGACTGCGTGGAAGGAATAACAGTTTCCTAGATCCTGATGTAACGCAACAAAAAAAGCGGAATCAACTTCTCAAATACAAATACAAGACACAAGAAGAAGGGTAAACAGTGTGCAAAAAAAGAATCCTATTTTTTCTTGTTTTTTCGCCACAAACAAAAACACAAATAGAAACGGCAGCTCTAGTCCAACTCAAAACAACAATAATTATTTTTATGATGAAACCACAAAAACAGAGAGATGATGATAACTGAGGCTTCAAGTTTATGGCCGTGACAAGCAGTTATCATTATTCTCATTAAAGGAAAAATATAATTTCGTATGTAAAAATTAAATACTAATTCACACCTTTGTTGTAGGAAGGAAGAACCTCTGATTTCATTTCAGGTAGTCATGATCATCAGAGGGGAGGAGAATTATTCAGAATAAGTGAGAAAATTTATGACGATTCATAAACTACAGTTCTCTACTTTGTGAATACTATCATATTAACATTCCTCAGAGGTCATTTTGCATTTCATGCTAATTAGTGCTAAACCATTTATCGCCGGAAGCAAATTAAACAGCGGTGTGCATCATGCATAATGGATGCATAATGTCGGTTTGTGCGCTGGGATGCAGACGCAAACACAAACGGGAAAACGGAAACGGTATGTTGACGAGATGAAAATTGAGATGATTGTCATTCTGAAGATGCGGTTGTTTTTTATTAGCTATACATATTAGCTTCTTAGTATTTGCTCCAAGGCATTGCTTCTATCCATTTGTTTGCGTCAGCGTACTTATAAGTATAAGTCACCATCGTCCACATTTATTTCCGATGCAAATGAAGCACAACAAGGAATATTTTTCAGATTGAAGGCCGCACTTGCATGTATGTAAATGAGTATGATCATGACTCACGTGGCTTAACTTTAACTGTCTCCATAAACTTTCGTTTCATCCATATGGGGTTAATAGGATTACAAAATCTTAATAAATTCATTACCCATCTCACCATGCGTTAATATTGTTACTGTTTCGGGCAAAATTTGGATTGCCTAATAATTATTATTTGAAAAAAAACGTGAGTCTTCAGGTGAGAAAATACTTAATTTTTTTAGGTGAACATTTTTTTTTATGATTGAAGTGTGATTGTGAGTGTTTTGATTATGACATCATGCGCATGACTTAATGTGTGTGTGAGTGTGAATCACAAGTTCACCTAAATACCTGTATACCTTACCCCTAACCTAAATGCTACCAATCTACCAAAATGAAATGAACCTAATTTTTAAATTTCATGCTATGCTAGTAATAATAAGTGTACGTTTTCAGAAGTTCCATTTTCATCCCAGTTTTATACTCTGGAATGAAAACATATGTATTAAAGATTTGCTACAATTAAAAAACTTACTGACTTATGTACGTCTTTGTTACTTTGGATTGGAGTGAAGACATAAACCAGACCCCTCAAACTCTCAACATAACTGAAATTTTCCTCAAGTAACGTTCCCACCAATTACACCACCCAACCACAACGACAGGTCTCGCTATTATTATACTTTCTTATTATTTGTCACTTTTTTTTGGTAATGTCATGTCTTATACTCATGTCCATGAAACCGAAACGTTGTAATAATAATGATAAGACATGACAATCAACGGCGAAAATGTAATTTTCATCAAAATGTTATTAGCAAACCTTCCCCCACAAAAGGAGTAACTTTTTGGACTCTGTGATTTGAAGAAAGAAATCATTCATAATAATGCTTTCATCATCATCATCATCATTATGATTACAGAATGTAAGCGAGATGAGCATTATATAACTTAAAGTCTTGATCATCCCATCACCATCATCATCAACCTCCGCTTAGTTTCTGATGTTTTGGCTATCACAACTGTCAACGTCAACACCAGAAATATTGTCAACTTAACAAATACCCATCGAACAAAGATTACAAATATCCCAATCCCAATGATGCTGATTACAAGCGGAAATGACTATACTCTATACGTACTTCCTATATGTTCCTAAGCAGAAAATGAAAATTTCCTTCAATGTCAATCAATTTAAATTCTTGTGTGTTATTGACTGACAAATGACATGACATACATGACGTATGACTGAATAGATTTTTGCATCTAGCACGGAAGGAAATGGAAACAAAACCTTGGCCTCAAATCCTAATTGTATTAAGTAAAACTCGCAACTATTCAAAAGGTTTCAATTAAACACGGACTATTCATAATAAGGGATGCGGCATTATGTAAAAACTAAAAGAGCATAATATTTTATTTGTTCCTGCTCAAATTCCTTACGAATTCATGTAACACACTTATTTGCACATCTTTCTTCTTCCGAACGGAGCAGGCGGCATGAATAAGCGAAAAAAAGAAAACGCTGCCGCTGCTGATAAAGGGCTAACAGCCATCTAATAATTTCATGAAAGGAAGAAGGCGGACTGAAGCCATTTTTCTTAATTCATTTTGCTTTTATTAATCATTGCCACCCCGACTGAGCGAGACAAGAAAAAGGGAGACGAAGACGATGCTCATGTTGATGTTGCACTTCTTACAGGGTTGTTGCTCTTTTCATTACTTCATCTCATCTCTTCATAATCATAATGTAAGATAACTGCCTTCATTTCAAGCCTTGTGCTTCTCAGCTGAAGAAAAAGAATCTCTCTCTCTCTCTCTTTGCCTTGACATTGCTACTACATTTACGTTATTCATTCAAAGTTGCTTTGAACATTAAACATTGAGCAGTGCACTCACACTCACAACATAACACAGAACTCACTCGTTATGAAAATGAATGATGATGAGATGAATGGCTTGGTCATATTCTATGCAAACATTTTTCTATTATGAAATGAAATGCCAAAAATGAGAAGAATTTATATATGTAGTGTTTTGATGTTGATGTTTGTGACGGAATTTTTTTTTATTTTCTATTCTCTCATTTTTCTAGGCTTCCTCCTCTTCTTTTAGTCTTCTTCTACCGACAGGTGAAGGAGACGAGTAGCGACGAGCGACGACTTATTGTTGATATCATGACAATGTTGATGATGAGACTGATAATGGGGACTAGGAGCCTTTTGGTGCTTTTCATGATGATACGCATGACTGCGGTTACAACGACTTCCCGCAGCTTGCATGATATACATTTATTCTTTCCCCCATTTTTTTTGTTGCAAGAGTTGAACAAGAGTGCTTCATTTTTGCCAAGAAAAATACTGTTAAAAGTAAAGAAACCGAGGGAGGCAAGTTCCTATTGTAGTTTGTTGAGCAAGGTAAATAGAAACTTGGTCTGAGGATTTGCCAGTTATGTTTACCAAATATATTAAATTTTCTTCAGTTAGTTACTAGAAAAAAAAGACCCAGTCTCTTTATGTCATAGTCATTCTTAGCTTGAAAATCTTGAAATGAACTACCGCTTTGGTATAATGAACGTTTGAGCGTAAGTAGGAGATATTAATGTGTACTTTTATCAATTGTACATCTAATCTAACATGACGATGACACAGATTTAACAATCACGTATTAAGTAAATTGATCACATCCGACATCTTTGCAAAATCATAAGTACCGGAATCACTCAAGATCAAGTTAACTCCAAGAATATAATAATAATTTCTTAGTTTAACAAAATCTGGTCAGAATCAGTTGATATTCGAAAAACCATATTGCGGCATGCATTGCATTGTTCGCAACATCAGATCACAACTTGATGTGAAACCGCATGAATGTGTGTGTGTGCGATGCGAAATGAATGAAAATTCTTGGCAACAACAGCAAAACTGTGTACCTGGAAAATTAGGGAGCGTCCGACCCTGACCATCATATCATACGCAACCATTTTTAGTGGCCACAACGACGCAACGTGCTGTTCCCACATCCTTGGAAATTGATTTGTGATGTGAGGTGGTGAATGTGAATACAAACGCATTTGCGTCACATCCACATCACATGCATACCACTACTTCTCGGATAAACTGGCTTGGCTTGGCTGTGTGTTAGTGGGCAACGTAAAACTGAACAAACGATTCGAAACATTTTTGACAAGCCCTAATAGACAATAGCATAACAATGTCTTTGCCAAATCCAATCGTACAAATACCAAATGAAGACTTATAAAAACTACAGCGAATTTCGTCTTCATAACTCACTTCCTTGTTCAAATCAGAAGAAAAAAAATAAAAAAAATATTGCAACCCCAACTTATGTATTCTTCATTAGGAATTATTTTTTGTTTTGCATTTCAAAACTGGAAGATTAATGGCCCCACTCACTACTACCTACCAACTACTGCGAGCGAGTGGCGGAGCCCGTGCCTAACCAAAACGAAGTTGATATGCGAGACATGTAGACATTTAAAACTGTCACGTTGTCACGTTCTTTGAGATTACGCATTTAAAGTCCCGTAAGCTTTCCAAGAGCAGATACCTTCTCCACTTTACTCTTGAGATTTAAAGATTTGCATAATTTCCTCTAAAAACATAATAACAAATTGCTATTGCTTAAGAAAGAATATAGATAGTCTATTTAGATTAGGATCACGAAGTCCCATTTAATTAATTCAGAGCTATGTATCTTCAATTAAGACGACAAGTGTACCTATTTTTCTTCCTTTAATTTCTTACAAGCATTTTTTTACTTACAAGATCGATTCATTAACATTCAAATGCGATATGGCATCAAATGGGGGAGCTAAGCAAATAAAGGTATTTATAATGAGTTGACAATTACCATCAATCAACAGCGTGTGGTTCACCGTGCGTTTACCATCAAGAAAAATCAGAAGAATAAAAAACGACGACAAATTGAATCCTCTTATATAAAAGTAGCAGTCAACTTCTTGCAAATTTCTTGTTTTGTTATCTTCCAACTTCTTCGCATAAGATTTTTCTTCTTGTTCCTCCTCCTCTTAAATTCTTCAGAACTCCACAGAAGATCACTGATGCCGATAAGGTGGAGGCAGTAAATTATATTTTGTATAAATAAAAGTTGATTGATGAGATAAACTCACATGATTAAACTGAAATAATCACTTTGAGTTAAAAAAATTAATTGATTTTTTCTCTCAACTGTTCAAGTCCTCCTCTTTTTGTGTGGAGATTGAAGCACAATTTCTGCTAGTCTATTGACTATATCGACCATCATTTAGGTTGCTGCTGCGCTGATAAATTATGTTTTTTTCACTTTTAAATGAGGTAATGGATGGATGAAAGACACTCAACCTATATGATTATGTGGTAGCAGTTTTATAGCCGAGATGAGACAAACTGTTGACTTGTTGACTTTAATACAACCTTTTTATTTAAGATCTTAAGACGATAACAATGTTGCTAAATTATTTTAAGGATGGATGCAAAAAAGCTGATTTCCTTGACGGTTATGAGTTTTAAGTGGAGATGAAGATGATATCCAGCATAAGTAGTTAGGTAGATGCTGAAGCTGATGTACTTAAGATAAGAAGAATGATGTGACGTGAATGATGTGATGGGGCAGGTAAAATTGTTAGGCAATCATCGACATCAACAACCACATCAAAGCATTACACAATTTGATTTGTTCCAGGTAAAAAGGTATACTGCAGTTTTTTTGTAACTATTGATCACATCCAACTAACATCACGACACGACATAAATATAAACTCACAGTTTAATATCTGCATGTGCAATCCAAAAAGGAACTGGTCAGTTTAAGACATGCAGTTGGACCAAGAAAACCCAAAATACACAATCACGAAACAGTAATCATGGACTATTACAACTTAAAACTTGATGGGGATATATACCAACTTGATTATTTATGCATGATATGAAGATCAGCACATAATCTCAGGCTATTTATTGATCCGTTTAAGTTAATCAAACTGAAAAATGTTTGAAGACCAAATTAGATGACAGAACACGACGTGTGTTGCGTGGTAAATCGATCAGTTCACTCACTCAGTAGGTTCCTTATTGTATTGTACCTTGTCTGGCCTGTCAATTACATTTTTTCTCAATATTCCCCAACTTGCTCCAATCAATGAAATTGGTTTGATTCGATTTACTTCCTCCTCTACTTTTGACGTTATCCACTTAATAATTTTAGAGCAATTTAAAAATGGAGATGTGACCTTTAAACTTTTATTAGATTTTTTTGTAGCTAACAAATTTAATGTATAAACTTTTTGCTAACTCTCTCAGACGATATAAATTTATTATTGATTGCTTTATTTTTTTTGGAGGTGTTTAGTTGTTAAATGATGATTTTATGATGTGAGGTGAAGTAGAAATTTGGGACAGTTTGCCCAGCTGGATGAAATAAATTATGATGGCTAATCTTTCCAATAAATCCTTCAACTTGAGTTAATAGTAGTTTATTTAAGGAATTGACTTGACTGATGCTTCCTACCGTATCCTTTACTGATGGCCTTCCCTATGAAAACTGACTGACTGGCTGAAGATAGATTATGATAAACTGACCAAAAGGGAAGTAAGGATACTTTACGTATGTACTTTATGTTGACTTGAAGTAAGTATAAGGGAATAGGAGCAGCCGAAGCAGCGGTTTAGTAGTTTTTTTTGTTAATTGCTTCAAAAATACATATTAGTATCTTCTTGTACAGTTACTAATGTACTAAAAGCTGATGAGCAGTAGTAGTATAGGTATGCCCAGTTTAATACCTGGTGTGGTGTGTAGTTGAAGTTATAAATACACTGTTCAGTTGTGTTGTGCATTAAGTTGTTTTTATTTTTGGGTGCTTCAGTCAATACAAAGTGCAAACAAATAAGCGTTATGTAAGTAAAGATTAGGGAGTAGTGTGATGATGCCGTTAAGGTAGCCTATATACTAATATTATGTACCTATTATGGTTCCTTTTTGGCTTTTGGTGTTGAGGGTTCTTCTTCCTCCATTCACTTTATCTGCTGAACTCAACTCTCATCACTTCCTAGTTAAAAAAGTTAACTTTTACTTTAGAACCTGATAAGTTTCAGATTAACCGGGGACTTTGCCAAAAAAAATCCACTCCACTATTCTTTTACATCCATATCGTGTTAGACGCGCCCAGAAAAAAAATAGGGAAGCTTTATTCATTCATTAGGATAGTTGGCAAAACACGTCTGCTACGTCTCAATCTAAAATCTCAATCAGCCGAGCCGCTCGATGCAATGTAATGACTAATGATAATGATACAATTTCGGCATGATTTCTTCCTACAAAATCCAAAACTATTTGTTCAAAAATTCAATGAACTAATAACTTTGGAAAAAATTTAAGAGAAAAGGGAATTTACCCGCAGTACCTTTTTCACATGTGGTTTATATAGTTTATATGCATCCATTGAAAAATTTCGATATTTAAGTCAGTGGTAGTAAGTAGTAAGTAGTCAGACATTTTTTATAATTTGTTTGACCATTTTGATAACGTTTCTTTTAAAATTTATTTTTTACCTTTGAATCATATATCCGTTTATACCGACTTGCTTCGTAAATCGTATAAACTCCGTAACAGCATTACCACAAGAATGTACAGCTCACAAAGACGTGTTTGAATAGCTGTTTTCCTTCATGCCTGGCCAACCGGAACAAATAATACTGTTCGGGAGAGAGAAAATGTGAAGGAACATAACATAACACAACACAACACGCAATATGTGCTAATGGACGAAACAAGTTCATCATCATCATGAGTAAAAATTTTACAAAATACATATGTGCGATGCGATGCGATGGTACAATTACTTATAAAATCGGTACGCATACTTCCTCTCTTTCATCTTTCTCTCACATCAAAAAAATTGCATCTTGCTATCCCATCCGTTCCATTCCAGTTATGTAATGCATGCAGCATTTGATATATGAGTCAACGTTAGTTTTTATGCAACTCGGCTATGGTTATGCTATATGCTATACCTATGCCGTTCATTAATTGCCAACTCATCCTAATTTATCTCATTTCATGTACCGGATCCCCTGTATTTACAATCTACAACACAATACAATGTGGATTGGATGTGTAGTATAAACTGCACGAGAAAAGTTTCAAGCTGATATGATGTGAGGAAATTAGATGGACATCAATGATGATTAAATAGTAAGGAATTCGGGATCTCAAAGACTCAAAATGGGATTGTGAGATTGGGATTCCATTCTTTAGAGAGGAAATGGAATTCAATTCAATCTCATCTCTCACACTTAAATCTTTAGATAGAATTAAAACGCGTGCTTGGCGAATTTTTTACAGAGTCGAAGAGTAAAAGCTGACAATGGAATTACACCGAATTCCTGACAGAGAAGATCACATCACAGCATGTTGTATTGTTATGTTGTAATGTAATGTGTGCTGCTGTTGAATCTGACTTGACTTACTTTTCCTCTTGAAGAGTCAGTTGTAATTTACTTAACACGCCCAGGTATTTCAAGCTGATAAAATATCAAAAAAATACCTGTGATACACACATTCATTCTTGTCGACTTGGGATAGGAAAGATCCGTTAAAAATCTATTCTTTTCACTTGAGCAAAAGTAATGTGTGTACTCTGCTTACTTGCACTATTGGTTTGATATGGTATATGGTGAAAGGTGTAGTAGAGATCTGAGCTATATTGCAAATGTGTAAGCAATGTACATCTTCATATACGTGTGAGTACACATGTATCATCATCATCTTGTTCAAAAACTGCTAATCGTAAAGCTACAATAAATCTTTCAGGGGTGAAAAAAGATAAGGTTGGTCTGTCCGTGAGCAGCGCGCACATCGGATTTACGGGATCCTGATATCGTTTTTAATAGTCGTAGTAGCATACCTAAAAGATTTGTTGGGATGATGTAATTGTTGAGACATGTAAAAGGGAAGGACGAAATTGAAAAAAGAGATAATATATGTATCAAATCAAACTAAATTTATACACAGTTGGTTAAAATCTGTATTCATTTTTGTTGCAATATTCCTAAACTGGAGAAACATCGAAAAATTTTTTTTGTTTAACTTGTATGTTTGTTATATAATTTTTAACTATTTTTTATATTATAATAATATATAGATTACTTTGGATAAGTATCTCCAGTTGCATTCGTACATGTTGGTAATCAGAAATGGTGGGGCACCATTTCTGTTGTTGAGAAAAAGTCGTGTAGCCATTTCCAATATTCGTCACCTTATCATCAGGGTTCTGAATTCATCATGCGTGGAATTGTAATGAACCGTTCAAAAAAGTAGAACGCTGAGGCGAAAAAGATTGCTTTATAGTAATCCTAATATTATTATTGTCAACTAGGTTTATGGGTGGTACGAACATGATTCAATATATATACAGGCAAGAGATTGTTAGCGGAGGTGAGTGAGCGGAACTTGTAACAAAAGAACGTGATGTCAATAATAATTGGAATCTAGTTCATTATTATTATACATTTTTTTAAAGCAGGCTGAATTTTTACGGAACATATAAAAACACATTTTCCCGTCAATAACTTCATCGTCATGTCATAAAAAGTAACCCAAAAGGATTTTGGGTGCATCTCTTCATATTTCTCTCAGCACCTGCGATGATGATTATGATGATATGATGCTGTGAAATACTCTGATTTTATAAAGATGTGCATCACATGAATGAATTACACACAGGCACTTTATTGAATTGAAATGAACACACGCACATATTGTACCAACCAGTCGCATTTTTTCCCGAATTAACCAACATATGTCAAATATTTTATAAAAAGAAACATTTTTGGGGCAGGAGTAATTTCTTCAAGATGAAGATTGAAGATGCTTTTACACACACATCACATCCGTTTTTGCTTAAATAAACTGAACGGGATTCGTACAAAATAAAATGAAGCAGTAATACCATACTAACCGACAAGAGAGAAAACCTACTTCGTGTGGTTTAGTTTTTCTTCTTTTTAAAATCCATATTATTATGTATATTATTTTTTTGGTCTTGAATCCCGAATTTTTCTGCTGACAATGCAAAAAAATGGAGTGCAATGAGAAAATTGCATTATATAAGGCGAGGCTAATAGAGAGTTGCAAGTGATGGTGTTGGTAATGAAGCTTAATCTCAAAGTCATGGTCTTGGTTATGGCATCATCTTTTGGCTAACAATGCATATTGCAAAGAAAAAATCATAAGTTACGAGAGTACATGCAGACATCATTGAGAGAGCTTTAAAGAATCACAATGAAGAGGGTGGAATGGAAATATATCTATTGTGATAAAGTGGATCTGTATGAGCACAAGAGCAAATAATTTCAAAAGCCATCATACATAACTTTTTCAGTCAGTCACAGTAAAATTTTTAGTGGCATCCCTTAAATGGGTCGTAAAACTCCTCTTCAAGTGTTTTGTTATACTTAAAGCAGAGGGAACAAACGATATAATGATGATATGAATTCCTCTTCCTATTTATTCACTTGTTTATACCCAAGCATTTGTGATACTTACAACCTACTTGGATTTAACAATTGAATGGTCAATTCAATCGAGGCTCTCATTTTCAACACTCAGCTCAGCATCATGATTTTTCCCAACATTGCCTTAAATAATTTAATATTTATGCTTGATGGTATTTTTCCTTGATGGGCGAAACGTGTCCTGGTTAACCTAAAACACAACTCCTCCTTTTCTCCGATGTGTCAGAGTCAGAGTCAGTGGGGAACAGTTATTTGGTGGCTTCCTATTCTATTCTACTTGGAAAAACTGAATCATGCCATGCAATGCCAGGTAGCCAACAATAAGGTATGTTTGCAACTAGGTTTCAAAAGACAAAATCAAGTGTGACTAAAAGTTCCGGTGTTTGCAATGCAATACTGTGCCATAGTGCCATATACCACCAAGTTTATCTCAAAACGGTAACTGGTGAGTCGGGTAAGAGGTATCCACACACAAATTACGTGTTTGTGTCCATCCACGCTTGTTATCAACAGTTGACAATGAGGTAATGACTGCAATCTCTTGACAGGATAATGGGTACTCTCGAGTTGCAGAGGGAGTGACATAAATTACGGGATGATAGGAACCAAAAAGGAGGCTGTCATTACACTTCAAAACAATTTTTTGAATTTGATACAAAAGTATTGAAATAAATGCAACAAGTGGTGCCAATAAAATATTTTTTATTAAATCAATTCAATATCAACATTCATAGATACATTAATAGATACAACGAGCATAGAACCAAAACTATTTTACTTTTCGATTGTCTCACTAAATTTTACGGAACTCTGTCATTACAAAGTAGAAAATTACCATATTTCAAAGTATTGGAATTTATTGATGCGCACAACAAAGTCAATTCACCTTCTGAATCATAATCAGTTTCCAATGAAAAATTCTACCTGATTTGGCCCACCTGTCTACGCAAACACAACGCACCTCTAAGACATTAAACATTAAGATTGAACGCATCTGATGCAGTAGCCAGTCATTGATTAATGACATGGTCTTCAGTAATTATCGTATCTGATTGTCCTCTACAGAGAAACTTATGTAAACTTCAATTTTCAAGTATCCCAAGAATTAATGTCCCAAAGTCACACAACTAACTCTCAGCCCTTCGCAATTCGATAACCGTGTCGGTAAATTTTTGTTGATAATATTATTGTGATTGTGTTCTCATCTCAGCAAATATTTTCATTAAATCAAAAACACAAGTTAAAGGTAACTTGAGTAATCAATCTTTACTTTTTTTGGGAGAAAAAAATACCTTTTTTAATTCACCTCAAAGGCGTGCGTAAGGGCACACATTGGTATGCATACAAATAAATAGGTACTTAAATTATGCGTGAAGTAGAGAGGTACATACTTGCATAATATGCGAATAAATTATTTAATAATTCCCTATAATCCTGTGTCCCTCCCGTCCCTTGCAAGATAGATGACGATGACAGCTGTCCTTAAACTACACAACTTTTTTGTAAATACGCAAAATAATCCAACTGATATTATGCGACATGCTTCCTTTTCCTTCTTTTAAACCTTATTCTAAGAAAGGAGGAAGAAGACGTTACGCTATAAATATTCTAGGAATTGAAAAAGTTCCTCTTTTGGGACATTCTTCAAAATTTAATATTCGTGAGTTGTGACAGGTTTTTTGGTGGGAGAAAAATATGTTGTTGAGTAAATGATTTGGCAATGAGAAAAGATGTACAATTATTACTACCTGCTGCAATGAATTTAATGTGGTAGTTAGTTGTTAGTTGTAGATGGTAGGTGACGGACGACTCAAGCCAACAAAAATGATCCATCTTTCTTTCATCTTCATCATTTGTAGCTAGCTTTTAATGCGTGTATATTACTACTTGCTACATGGTAGTGCACACTGCGCACACAATTGGTGTGTCACGTTAACACAAAAATCAAATAGAGTGTTCAAATGTTCATCTTCATTCTTGGAAGGAAACTCATGAGATGACGAAGATGACGACGTAACGTAGACGTAACATATTAAGGAATGCTTTATGCGTATTTGGTTACCTTAATGGGATTTTGATCTATATGATGTGATGAAGTAACTCGTATATAATAGGAGAGGAGGTAGGTTGGTGTTGGTTGTAAGCTATAGTTATATGTATGTTTTATGTTATGAAAAGAGGAGTAAATAAGCTTGACATTGATTTCTATTTAAGAAATTACAAATGCGTGAAACGCATCTTTGGGGATAAAGAAGCGTAAAAAGTTTTTTGAGCAGTTTTTAAGTACACGTAGTACATAGTTGTAGCTGTAATGATCACATTTATATGCTCGTCAAGCCTTCTAAAGCAATGCAATGTTGTGTAGAGATAGATGTAGAGAAGCAAGTCATTTCCACTTTTCAAGCAGTTTTTGCAGTCAATGTCGAGACGCTCATGATTCAGGAAATGATGCTTATTATTATATGATGTGTCAATTATTTATGGAAGGAGACATCAGGGTTGAGGACAATGATACCTTTATCGTTATTACAAGCCTGAAGTATGTATGTACATAACAAGCTGAAATGTATTTGGTGGTGATTTTGCTACTTCATTAACTCGTTGACACATGAACTCTAACAAAGTTTTTTCTTGAGTAGAGACAATAAATGTTTCAAATTGCAATTGTTATAAAATGATGAATTTGAAGTGTGCCGATGTCAAACTGAAAGGTCTTCATTTTATAAGCTTCTCAGGGGCTTTTAGTTGTTGCCTATGATTTGAGGTTGATGTGGGTGGGTGGAGTTCTCGTGAGGTTTCTATGGGTTTAGTTTGTAGCCACATCAATCTCAAATAATGGAGATTTTAGCTTCAGAATCCTTTTGATTTTGACATGATGACAGATTCGAAAATAAAGCTTTGGTAGACGACCCCAATTTTTTTATACGCCAATTTTGTTTACTGAACTTTGTTCAGAACAGTAATTTTGTAATTTGAGAGGAGTTATTGTTGTTGAAAACAAGCCAGACAAGCCAAGATGATGGAACCAAAACGAGTAAGGATTGAGGGGGCTTGTCCCATTCCCAAGAGTACATTTACGAGCTACATGGATGAAGGGAATATGCACTTTAGGGCTGGACACTATCGGAAATCCTTGTTTTGCTATGACAGGGTATGCCGCTTGTACACTAAAATTATGACACATTTTCGAAGGGTTATCATTTATCAATTAGACTTGATAAGATGATAGACATGATGTTATTGGAAAATTTATAGGCATTAGATATACAGTCAAATAATAAATCTGCTTTGGTGGCTCGAAGTCAATGTCATTTGAAACTTGGGGATGCTGCATCAGCTCTAAAAGATGCACAGTCTTCCACAAGTGGCAATGAAACCTACATTTCTGGACTGTTCCAGTTTGCAGAAGCTTTGTTCAACTTGGGTCAGTTTGAACAAGCATTGATTGCCTATCACAGGGGCTACCGGGCTCGACGGGATAAGGAAGAGTTTCGCGTGGGCATTAACAAAAGTCAAGATGCCATTCGACGCGCTATTGGAGGTACATTTGTTACCCTTTTACTTAGCAGAATTCTCCATTTCTAGCAAAAATTTCTCCAGGATAATGAAATAATATGTGGTGTGTTTTACTATGAATAGATAGGCAAGCAACTCAAATTGAAGATCTGGATGTCATTTTGCCAAAAATTGAAGAGATGGAAGCTGCATTACGAGGTATTTAATCGGCACAATTATCCACTAGCTATGTGTCTATTATCTTCTCAACTGTGTGTAAGTATTTAAATTTACAAAAATACGCTCTCGACGTTTAATATAGGAAACCAGGAGCATTGCTGTGTTCTTGCCACTGAAAATGAGGGGGAGCTCAAAAAAGCTAAGGTAACTCCAGGAAAGAAATCCCTTTCTAAAGCCCGAGCTCGTTGGGTAGATCGAGAAGTACTTGGAGTTTTGCAACAAGATAAGGATTACCTTACCAAGTTCTTAAAACGCCCGGGTAAGTAAAATAGAGTAGAACATCATCATCATAATCAGTTTCACATTGTGATACTATTTGTTGAACTTATTTGACCGCAGATATCATGGGTGATCAGCAAAGTGGTTCTGAAGTTTTGAGAGACAATGCCAAGGAAGCCCTCAACTACCTTGAAATTCGTGAGCAGTTTTGGCGTCAGCAAAATCCCATGTATGCTAGGAAAGTCGGTTTGAACTTCAATAACGACGTAAGTATTAGTTTTTATAATCTTATTAATTGTAGAGGTGGAGAGATTTGTCTTGTCTTGGTCTCCTTTATATTATCATGATTAAAAAGCGACCATAAAATACATTGTTAAATATCGATAGATGGTTTTACAATACGAAAAGCAAGAACATGAGAGGATGGAAGCATGTCTCAAGATAAAAATGGATGCAGCTCGAGGAGCAGTTCTCAAAAATATAAGTCAAATTGAGCACGGTTAGTTTATTCAACTTGTATCTTTCTCAATGAATACAAAAAAAACCAAACAAGTGCGACAAGGACATAATAGGCACATAACTTGAGGTCTAGTTTGACAACTTTGTTTTCATTAACCGCATTAATGTATGTATGCACTCTAGCTCTGAAAATTGGGCGAGCTCAGGATTGCCAATTGGAGTGTGAACGAGCTCTTCGACAGATGAAGGAGATCAGTCAACGACTTCTTCCACAGAAGCCTGAGTTCATGACTGAAGTGTTACATTTTAAAGGATTGGCATTGATGAAGTTGAAACAGTATGATCAAGCTGTTGCAACTTTCCAAGATGAATTCAATGTTGCTACTGAGCAGTACGTTGGCTTAATATAATAATAGTTTATCACAAAATATTCTAGATGAAACCTAACGATTTATACACGCATTTTCTTTTTGCAAAATTTTCAATTTAATAAATGTACAACTGTCAAAATTCTCAAGGCGAATGACAGAAATCAAATCACGTGCTTTGGACTACCTTGGCCGAAGCTTTGCAATGAAAGGAGCTTATGCAGAAGCTGCGGAAGTTTGGGACTCACGACTTGCCATTGCTAAAACACCTGTTGAGCGAGCCTACTTGTTTCATGAAATTGGAAGATGCTACTTGGGTATAAAATTATTTTTAATTTTTGCAGAAAAAATCCGTATAACAAAATGATTTATTTTTTTTCTTCCAGAAACTAACAAGCCCGATTTAGCTCGATTCTACGGAAATCAGTCTTTGGAAGAAGCTGCAAAAATCAACGATGACATTTGGGCAATGAACGCAAATATTTTGCTGGGACAATGTGACAGTAAGTTTTCCTATACCATTAAAAATATGGAACTGCACGACGAGTAACCTGCTCACTCATAATTCTTGATGAAATTCCTCAGTAAAAACAATGGCGTTGGAGAAAGCCCTAACGCATTTTGAAGCTGCGGAGGAGAATGCTCTACGTTGCAACAACAAAGCGAACGTTACCCTCCTTCGAGAAGCTCAACAATGCCTAAAAGTATGGATTGATAAGCGTGAAACAAAGTCCGGTGAGCAACGGGGAACCCCAGAGTATCACGGATCGGATGAATCTATTGACGATAAAAATGAATAGATTTGATTTTACAAGCCTACGTATGTAACTAACTGCTCACGAGCACGAGGTGGTCGATGGTTTCCATTATCTTTCTTGTAGGAAATGGCTTGTATCGTTTTCAATGATGTTTGTAACTAACTTTACTATAAGGTGGAGGCATACGTAAAAAATGCATAAAAATCTCATCATTATATGACTATGACTTATTTTCAAGATTACTTCAACTTCTCCCTGTAATAGTCTGTTGTAAAAATGATGCTGTCATTAAATTCCCATCACTAAACCATAGCTATACAGTACATTATTCAATCTGATCACATCACGGTAATTATGTAAATATTTGAGCTCCTGCTGAGCGTTAAAGCATTTTCTTAATAATCCTTTATACTTTTCCTTCCCTTTTCACCAGCTAACAAAAGCAGACTATACAGTACATAAAATATCAATACAATTTGAACGATTTGTATGCACATTACGAACAAAAAAGGACTATTGCAACTGCTTCAGTCAGATCAGAGCCTGACCTTTTCCAAACCTTTTTGCTAGAAGCGATTTAAAGAGGTACAGTACAGATATAAAATATTCTCGTAATAGCAATGTAACGTACGTCCCATTATTCTCAACTTCACGCTCATCACATGTTGCATAGATTTATATTAATAAGTTCCTACTGCTGCTGCTGCCACTTCCTTAAACACAGAATTAGCCTTAATCCCTTACCTGAGGCGATGAGATCATTGAAAATACTTGCCTTTTCTAGTAATGATTACAACTTCTATTCTAGTAAAGTAGTTATTTTCTAACAACAAAAACCTATTCAGGATAAAAGGTAACAAAGGGTACAGCAGCCTTAGCAGCCCCAATGTATCCAATCCCACTGGATGCCCTTAACCTCATAAACTTACAAAATTTTCAAGTTCAATGTCTTCCCAGGCAATTTACTTTGAAGGTCAAACCCTGTACAGTAGAGTGGGCTCAAAATGACTACAGAATTTATATGATCCAGTCCTGTTACCAATCTATTCAGAAATGTTATCGAGATCGTATCCTTGAGCTTAATATTCAGTGTAGTTGGATGTTTTACATCACCCTTTTTAAATAGGTAGAAATTTGTAGCCTTTCATGCAGGAAGTCGACAGCCGATGTAAATATTTTGATAAGGGACTCACTTCGGGTTAATCGGAGACTTTTCTAAAGCATGCGAATTGCGAATGCAAATGTTTCTTTACTTTATGTGTTTACTTAACTTTATTTTATCACATCGCTTGATTTGAAGTATTAATACTTATGGACAACCGGAAGAATATTATGTGGAATTTCTTATAATGAAAGTACAATGATCCTGTTTGAAGTTTGTTTTCATTTTTTCCAACCACAACAAGACTTGTGACGGGATACTACGCATTTAAATTCACACCTTAACAAAAAATACTTTCCCAAACGATAAGTCAGCACGACACATAATTTCCGCTTGCTTCCTACTCGCTATAATGAAATGGACAATGCAATGGAGATAAACGCTCTATCTCTATCATCTAGTTAATTAGCGCATGGAAAGACAGATTCCGAAAAAGAATGTAATATAATGTAACGAATGCTGACTTGACTTGACTTCCTCAACTTGATTTCCTTGAATTGATACCGAAAAAAACTGGGTACAATAACACGCTGTTACAACAGAGTCCAACCACTGTAAAATTTATGCAGAGTAGAAACAACTTGAAAAAAACTACCATACAGGTTTAGCAAAGTACGTGCTAACTACCTATATAATCTAAACATTGAGCATTCCTCCCGTCTATTTCTTTCTTAATACGATTATAAAGTGAGTACCATGCTCACATTTTAAACAGCAACTCACCTTTTTCACACCTTGTTTTTAAAGAGAAACAATAAACCTCTAAAATGAATGAAGCCAAGTAAAAAGTAGCTTTTGTGATATGATCGTGAGCAAATTCAGCTTGAATGTTTTTTTTTCAAAAATAAGAAAAAATCTTTACGTGCAATACCATCATCATATTAGAATACAAACAAGTGAGTAAGCAAAAATACTATGGCGGAATGACTATATGACTATGACTCTGCGTTTAATTTTATTCAGTCATAATTAACCAGCAGAAGATCGTCGCACATTTGTCTGGATACGTTTGTTTTTTAAAAACGAGTTAAACAAGGTCAAAAACCTTTTGTAAGCACATTTTTCTTACGGGAGCCGTAAACCTCTGGTTTGTGCAAATTTTTGTAGACTTTATGCTAGTATGACTAATTCATTAAATCCCATAATAAGAGTATTTACAATCTTGCGTCTTGCATAGCATGACTTTTTCGGTATGCTGATCATAATAATGATAATGATGATATAGTACACGTACGTAAAGTGTACATTCTAAGAACTTTTTGTAAACATAGTTAAGGTTTTTCGGGATGAAGTTTCGAAAAAAGTTCTTCCGTACTTGATCCTTACCACTTACTTATCTTCGCATGCAAAGAGGTGTAAAGCCCAGCAGGTAGTTATAGGGTTTATATCCTCCTTTTGCGTGAAATTCGTTGTTTTATAGAAAATGCAAATGAAAACGAGCCACGTTAAATAAAAAAAATACAGTCAATAGGCGGATGTCGGATATGAGATGCAATTTTTTGTGTTTGTTGTGTACAATCGTGTACATATTATGCACTTTATGCTAGTTTTCCTGAACTAATGTACATAATAATCATATTTTCGAAACCGAAACTTGTGGTGTGAAAAGTTAAGTAGACAGACTAGACAGACATGGATGAACGAGATGATGCGTTAGTGTTGGAATTTTGGTATTTGTTGTGGTGTGGTTTGATAAAAATGAGGCTGCAGGGTTCAAAATTATGAGAATTTCAGATTTGATAAGGTGTAATTAGTGGGTTCATTGCAGTGATGTGATTGTGATGATGAAAATAATGTGATAGGTCGGTGGCTGGAGGAAGTAAATTAACAAATATTACATTTCCTAAAGAGTCATTATACTGAAAACGTGGAATGGAATGAAAATAAAAATTCACCGCAGATTTAAAAAAAAAGTTTAAACAATACTGGAATTTTAAGACAATGAGCTGAGAATCATACTGATTCTTATTAATTTTTTTTAAAAAAAATCTGCAAATTACCTTAAAAAGTTCTTAGTACATCCTGTGCGTGATTACAATTACATTTCTAAACACGACAATCAAGACAAAAAAACCAAGAAGTGTTTATGAGGATGGAGGAGCAGCTCCGGGTCAAAAACTGTTTGGAATGTTAATAACGACTACATACACATATTTTTTGCACCAGGCAATAAATAGACCTCCAACAGGGCTATATATTTCAAAGAAGTCAAAAGTGCACGTCGAAAAATCGAGTTTTATGCGACAGAAGCATTTTTATGTGGAAGGCTTTGTGTGGTCTGCTCGCTGTAACGAAGCAGGGGTTAATGTTGAACTTGCATTCTTGGAGGCAATATGTATATATCTTTCTCTCCTCTCTTCTTGCTCTCCTCTGATGTAAATTAGAGACAGTATTTAAAGACAAAGTGGAAGGAAAGGTGATGACGACGAGCAGTAACCTCTCACTGTTTTTGTTCGTTAAATAATTTCAAGAGGTACACATTGGTATTGGTACTTGCTTCACAGAATTTTAAGTACGAAAATTCATTCTTTTCGCACATACGTAACCTAACCACCTGTTAGTGGAATGATTCTAACAATAATTAGGTATGCAGAAAAGGTCTCATTGTCACACTCCACTCCGCCATGCCATGCCATGCCTGAAAAGAAGGATTTTGCAGAGCAGCAGATGCTGAAGGAAGTGCATTTACCTGAGGAGCAGAAAGAAAGCCGGAGTGAGTGTAACGCAACAGAACAGGAGCACACAACTTCCAACATCCAATTTAAATTTACTACCACACCTGAACTCTGTTTCAGACTCAGATAAAAATCAAAGAGCACAAGTTGGAGAGCATCACATCCCATCACATCATCAAAAGCTCACAAACAACCTTCTAGATTGGATTAGAGTGAAGCAGAGTCTATCTATATAATTTGGCATGCTTGACAATGACTATATATGAACGTACACGTACGTACGCTTGGTATTTGCTTGTCTATTTGGTAATTCGGGTGCATGTCATGTCCGTTTAGCAAGTAGGAAAGTGCAAGGTAAAAATAATAGCCGAGTCAAGTCAAGTCAAGACAAGTCAAGTACTTTTGCATCATCCATCTATTCTATTCTTCCTTACGACCCGTAATGCAATTATACAACTTAACAACATAAAAATGGGCTCTAATATCATCACCACAATCTCTTTACCAGCCAAGCCACCAAACCATTTTATAAAAACAAGCCGTCATAAATCGGCATTAGAAATGCCAAAGTCAAAACTCTTTCTTTTGTTTGAGATTGAGATTGAGGATACAGCGAGATGAAGGTAACAAACAGCAAAAGTAAGTAAGATGCATTGCAATAAATATAATGGTTTAGTTGGTGTTTAGTTTTGCGGTAAAGTTCACGTCAGGTTATGGGATTAGAATGACAGGTAGATGCGAAAAATGTTGCATAATTGATATTTTTGCTAAAAGTTGAGTCCATCATGAATCACATCATGAGTGTTTACATAATATTACGTCTACAGACTACACTCATTAAAAACGCCATAAACACAGTTTTTAAGGTTAGGCTCGAAGAAACAAACCGCTGTGTGGTTGCTTTTGTTATCTGGCCTGGCTGCAATGTAACAAAAATATGTTTAGTTAGTTTGTTACTAGTTGCACTTTCAGTTGAGAACCTTCAAGTCTTCAAGTGTGTAATAAAACGGGAAGGGAAAACTACAACTATAAAATTGCGTCTGTGCATAATGCACAAAAGCATCAATGCATTCGTTCGGGATTCATAAATAATATGTTAGGATCAACTATCAACTTGAGCTTATCTGCTTTCAGGATTGAAACGAGAGAGACAGACTTCATGAGATGAGCGGAACAATAGAGGATGAATTGAAAGGATGGAATGGCTAATTGAAAACAACAGAATGTGCAATTACCCTGTCATATTATTTAAGTATTCACTTGGTATTATGATCGTCAATACTCTTAGACAATGCATAAAAATTGCCACGTCTCATCCGTCTCATCATCTTGGACTTGGACTATACTTCATCTTGTCGAGTGTCCATTCGCATACTAAAAGCAGCTTGCAACAATAGAACTCTCTTCTCAGTGAGTCCAAAACCAAACCACCACCACGAGGCTTTTCTATACCGTACCCGATTGCAATTGTGTTTGAAAAACAACGTGAAGGAGAAGAAGATACTTGAAATCGTTATGGACGATAATATAATCGTGACGGGATTTTTCTGGCAACTGATTCAATTTGTCAAAAGACCGCAAATCTTTGGTTTATAGTTTAGAGCTTGAAAAAGTTGTCTGATGACTGTGATGTGATAGTCAAGGACCTTGTATGGTTTGTTTGAATGGGCAGTGCAATGTGACCATTTGACCAGTTGTTTAAATGCGAATGATGTGATGGACAGATCGTCTTTGGTTTCATAAATTTAAAGTTATATTCATTGTTTATTTCAGAGAGTCATAAAATCTATCAGTTTTATCGCCATTTTATGACATCGTTTTTTCTCCTTTTCACAAGATCATAATCATCCTCATCAACTACAGCATATCAGCAGTAGTGTTGTGTTGTGTTTGCACTGCACGATTGTGAATTCGATGATGCACTAAAAAGTTTAGCCATGTATGATAGTTAGTCGCAGTCATTCTCTAACGAGGTTCGTTTTTCTCCTTGAAAGAGATTAGATTGAATTGCCCATAAAACTTCGGCTTCTCCGGTTACTCCTTCCTTCATTATCATCATGATCATCATCACCATCGTCTTCTCGTTTTGCAGAATGTGATAGGTATCACATCATCATCTCATCTCACTTAAAACACCACATTGTTATCAGTAGCATATCATCACGCTAAATGCATTACATTTTGCTCATTAAGATCTGGCCGGCATGATCCTGATCAACCGTATAGGAACATTGAAGATTAGCATGTTTTCCAGCAAATTCAACCAAAATAAAAGGAAACATCATGAATATCATGACACTTTTGATTTCTTCACATTGATTAGCGAAAAGAAACTCTTTTTTGCATAACATGTAATAAACAACATGAAGTTCATTAGTGGGGGTTGCAAACAAATAACAAAACAACCTGAAAACCTGATGATTGCTTGCTGCTATTCAAGAAAAAAGTTTAGAATCGAACAAGACAACGTGAGGCAGCTAATGGAATTCGCATGATGTTATGTTTAGCAAAAGAAGCGATGAAATTGATTCTTCTTCTTCTACAGCTCATCCAGAGATGAAGACGTAGAAGCCAGCTAGCAGCTCCATTTGAGGACATTGAATTCTGGATTGGATTATTGCTTGGATCATCCTCATCATTATTATGACAGTGAAGTGAAGATGAGCTCGGAAGGAATAATGTATTACATGTAAAAATGCAAAATAAAATGTAACGACTTGTTTCTTATAATCATCATCATCATCGTCAACATCATCACCAGCCAGAAGGAGAAGAAGAAAAGATGAAAGTGGTTTGGTTTTGTACTTTTACAATGAAAATCAGGATCACAACACGCTCAAAAAGTTCAAGTTCAATGGATGTACATATTTTATTCAACTTTTGCATTTGCATATAATCTACGTATGTATGTATGTATACAAGCTGTTTTCCTTTCTGACATTTGCTAATCCTATAACTATAACTATATTCTAACAATTACTTGGAATTAGACGAGATTATAATACTGCTGCTGTGATGCTGATGATGATGCTACTGCGCCGCTGTGGCGATTGCGATTCTCTCTCCTATTGTTTGTGTGATTTGCAATAATAGAAGCTGTAGGCAAAATGTTTGGATTCAAAGATCCCATTTGGTGAATGGATGAATGTGGTATGCAAAATTATCCAGAAGATGATAATATTTTTTTAAGAATTGAGCCAGTTTTTTGTACACCCTATTAGATCATCTTCTTTTTGGTAGTTGACCAACAGAAAATTCTATGTATACAATTGACGTAAAAACTCTGTTGTTACTTTCTCAGCATGTTTGATGTTGGCTTCGTATCGTATTTCATATATCAAACTCGAGAATAAATTTGTTTTCAACATTATTATCTGATATTATACTGCTTGCTATGCAATTGATTTATCGAGGTATCAACCGCTGAATTTATGAGAGTGTTATGATAACTTGCCGCCCAGGAAAATCAAGTCCAGTAGAAAACTTAAGTTGTATATTTTACTGCGGTTGTTGAGTTATATCCCTATTATTTATTGTGACTGCATGAGAACTCCTTCCTTGATATTACTTTTGGGATTTTGATCTTTGTGATCTCAGCTTGTATTTATGGGATTTAAGCATTTAATAAGACGATTTTCTTTAACCTTAAATAGTTGATAGTATAAAAATCGACAGTAAAAATATTTTTCTGAAGCATACTATTAAATTTGGAAGACGCATCTTGATATATCTCCAATACATAGTACCAACAGATTTTGTAGCCAACCTGGTGTTGGTAAAGTTTATTATACAACCTTGAAATTTTTATAACAGGTTGTTGATACAACAGTAAATACCGTATCAATGTCCTAGTGTAAGCCACCCATGTTCCTTGCACACTGTCGTAATTAAAATGGATTAACAAGGATTTTTTGTCACCTTTTCAATGACCATTTTTACTGTCCATCTCACGCTGATTTGTAGCACCTTTCAATGATTCATACACACGACAAATTGATGTCCATTCATTCCTCCTTTTCTAATTACACACAACCCTATTTTATGCTAATAGTCATAACATTCATTTTGATTGCATTGCATTACAAGCTGCTTTTTTCTTACTTCATTGTCACATACATTCATTGCTTTTGTACCTCTCATCTCACATTCAACTCAACTCTATTCATCCATCAAATCTAATACCCGTCAAATTTGGCACAAGCCCTTCTCACAAACAGAGAAAAGGTTGAGGTTGCAATGGACATAAAAAGAAGAGGAGAACGTGTGAACGTGAACGATGGTGATATCATCATGTCCGCACGAGACGAGACAAGACAGCTACATCCACATTGAACTTGTAGTTAGCAATAAGTTTTACAAATGTGATACTACTGCTTTAATGTACATAAAAAAGCAAAAGCTGAGTTGAGAAAAGATGACCTTGAAATTGGCTAAAATCTGTGTGGAAGAAGACCCTCTGTGGCCAAATCTCGTTTTATTACAATCTATCAAAACCTATAATCATGGTGAGTACAAGCCTTATTCGATTCTTTTAAGATGAGATGAGAGTATGAAATGTACAACATGAGGGATGAATTCGGAATTTAAATAAAAAAAAAATATAAATATGAAGATGAGAGAGGACAAAATAAGGTTTCTCTCATCATTTGACATGCTAAAGAGCCGAAAGAAAATCCGTCTTTGTACAATTTAAATGTATAACTAATAGATGTATTATGCCGCTTCCCTCGTCATATAGTATTCAGTTTGTCCAGATGAAAGCATAAATTTTGCCGAAAGCAATCCAGCAAATTAGCATTTATCTCATCAACAAGCTAATAAAAATAATATGTAACGCGCCGAATCTCATCCCATTCATCAGTAATATACTCGTCCCATTAATTACTTCAACACTCGGCTCTTTCAGCTGATTGATTAAGCGAAAATTACATTAGATAATATGTATTGGATTCGCATCGATCAACTTTCAGAGTTGAAGGTTACGTGAGCAAAAAATGAACTTGTATATCGATTAATATTTCACTGGATGATGAGCGAATCTGATCTGGATAAATGCAGAACCTCCATGTTTGCCTCAGAGGAGTACATTACATTCATAATTCATGATTCACGTAGCAGACAGAGCTACGCCAAACGAAAGCCAATCACTCTTTTCTAATAGAACCAATTTACTCCTGTCATTTGATATCATATCATGATGCTCTGGAGTCTGGAGTGGGCTTCATTCAGCAAAATAAAGGTGAATGAGCAAAAAACAGAAATCTATAATTACAACTTTTTACACCAAGACCCATGAAACTTCCAAAATACAAAAAAAAACTCTTTAGGTAGGATATGTTTATGACTGTATACATGAAATTAAATGTTTGACAGCCGTACATGTTTTCTAAAAGTTATGACGAGCAAGAATAGTCGCTTCACAAGAAAAAAAAACACAAAGAGAGCGTGCATCTCTCAACAACCATTAGTAAATCAAATCATTAGCAATTGATCATGAAATTCTCATGAAATATTTTTATTATTGTGCAAATTTTTTTCTTGATAAAACTTCACCTTTGCAATTATTTTTTGGCAGTAGTTTGTAAATACACATTCAACAACGAAAAAACCATCCGAATAATATAAAAAAAAGTTTACGTTTCATTTACACTTTGGAATGAATATCATGACTTGTCGAGGATTCAAAGATTCTTCCTTGAAACAATAAATCAGGTTTTTGCAACTCTTCTCTTAAATCTGCCCTGCCATTCTTCATTACAACCGCATATTGTTTTGCAAATATGCGGCAAAATAAATACCATTTAGGCACTACTTTGACTAGAGTTTTGAGTTGAATCCAAAGTTGAGATAAAAACATAAAAGAATGTATGTATGTTTTGTATTATGCAAGCAAAACCAGCAGGGGATTTTAAGACATAACATAACTGTTCTTAGAACAGCGAGAGACTATACTGCTGATTTGTACGTAGTAGGAAGCAAGCCAAGCGTAAAAATAAACTCTGTATTGAATTGAATTGAATACACAGCTTGATTGAAACTTACCCGTTTCGGAAACATCCGTGTGTGATTGTGATGAGAATACATATCCACAGGTTATCTTGAGTGCACTTCGTGCACTATAAAAACCAAAATCACTTTTGCAAAATTGATGCCCCTTATTCCTTTCCTTAGCGTATTTTTATTATGGTTAAAAGACCGCTTTAAACTGTAACACCTCACAAGTCATGTTTACAAATCGGAGCAAAATAATATTATTATTTTTTGTAGAAATTACTAATACGATGAAAGCATATTTTTTACATCCTCATTTCAAAAACACACACAGACAAAATTTGACACTGGGATCCCGGAAAACAAGTCTTGGTTTAAAAGGAGGTGACAATCCACTTTGGAAAAATTTTAAGAATTTTGGGTTCTCCAGCTGAATGCATGGCCTACTTATTTAGCCATTGTTGTCACCTAAAGAAAAACAATCTTTCTGAAGGTGGAAACGAAACACAGGAAGGAAACGTATTATTGTCAAAAAAGCTCATACTATAATGCCGCCGCGCATACCATGAGCATACCAAGAGCACGTTTACATTTACACACTTTGTTTCCGAACAGATCTTGAGGCGCAGTGACGTGAACCATGTGGAAGCAGAGGAAGAACTGAAGTTGATTGTTGTGTGCAAACTCCTACACACGCGTTTTACACCTTGACTAAACTAAGCTAAGAAGATCCTCTCTGCCTAGCTTAAAATCATGATGATGATGATGATATGTTTGATAGAGTTGAGTAGAATAGTCTTCATCACAGCATATCACATTCATATGCAAAGCCAGCATTGAAAAATGCAGTAAACCTGAACTGTCCCTAGTCTAGTGTTTCAGAGAAGCCTTAGTTTAGTTTAGTAGCAGAAAGGTAAGTAAGTAGGTAATGCTCCGATGATAGGAATAAATACAGTGTTTGTTGCAGCCAAGGCATAGAGCTATGGCTCCTACGGGTAAGTAAAGAAGTGAAGATATATATTGATATTGAATCTTTTCTTCAGTCAGTTTTACAATGGAAATACCTGTACAGTAAGTTGAGAACAAGCCAAAGTACATGTACAGCGTGTAGGCATCATCCTCAGCATTAGGTACTATATGTAGAGCTATCCAAATGCTGATGATGATAATGACGACGACGATGATGATGATCATGATAGGATGAAGGATTCATACCTATATGCTTCTTCCTACACGATGGTTGTAAGTATCAAGTAAGTAGTTACAAAAACTCTTATAGAAGCAGCAGGTGCGTTTAGCTTGCGTTATCCAAACCTGCAATCTTAATAGAAGTGGAGGAAGATGAGTCTCCTCCGACAACAAAAGCGTGTAATCACATATTCTTCTTCTTCGTATTTACCAGTTATTTCTACAATACACTGGGTTTACCTATTATACCTTTACCTTACCTTTTGGCTCTGCTTCTTAAGAAGGAGCCTTCAGGCTGGCTGTTGGGAGCATCTTCATACTTACTTTGTTCACCGACGATGATGATGATGATTATAATCGTCCTCACCATCACCGCGTATATCCCAATCCCATTCTTAAAAGAAGACAAGACACTTTTTCTGCTAATACTAATACAAATACATGGAACAATGTGGCAAAAAAAGAGTTGGCTTCAAGCAAGCTAATACCAATATAATACTCTCTCCTGTTATGTTAAGTTATTGACTACTTGTCTTCTTCTAAGCTTGATTTTGATAATAGCATTTTTACTTCTCAAGTAGTCTCCGTATTATTGTCCCCATCAAAACATTTTTCTTTATGGATACTATAAAAAACTGATCTAATCATCATAATCTTCTTCATCTCGATGAGCCTTACCAACAAATTAATGTATGTATTTGAGTTGCTAGAGCTGCCATTATAGTATAGTATAGTAGCGTGTATGAACATGAACACAAATATGGCGAAAAAGAAGATGATTCGTGGAGGTCTTTGTGTATCGTTTTGAATACAAATCAAGCAACTGGCTGGCGATTGAATAATAACAATAATATAGTGTGTATCTACAAGTATAATCAGTCGTAGTAAGTTCAAGTTTTTCATATTGAGCCTTAACATGAGAAGAAGATGAACAAGTCACAAAGTTATAAAAATGCATAATATTGTTTGTCATTCCATATGTCTATCCAATTTGCACGTTGGATTTGGCTACGTAGTGTTGTGTTGTGGGTACCGTGGAAAGGCTCATCTTCATTCGGCATCGGCATTCCATATTCCATTCCATGCCAGCTAAGAAAAAAAACTTGATCCACGTGAAGATGAGCTTATGCAAAACAATGCCGAAAGTTATTTTTCCTCGATTCACAATAATTCTCATGAATTTTATTCGCCAAATGTTTTTTTTGATTCAATCAAAATATAAACATTATACAATATTGTTTAAGTGGAAAATCTTCTTCTTCTTCTGTAAAGTTTAGGAAAACGTGCTTGATCTCGTGGTAGTGGTGGCTCAAAGCTGGTTCGGCAAGGTCTAAAGGAGTTGATCAGTTGAGTTGAGTTGATGGTGGTGGCGGTGATGTGGTGGTGATGAGATGATGTTTGATACAAAAATGAATAAACTTGATGAGAATGACGATGATGGTGATGATGATGATCAAGAGGATACTTGGAGTTTGAGCTTGCCCACTAACTAACTAATAATGTCTTGTGTGAGGGTGAATCTTCAAAAAAGAAGTTGCCTTGAGAAATGAACATATATGCATGCGCTTTAGTACAAAAACGATTTTTCCATCAAAAAGTTGACGATGACGACTGACGACTACACTATACTACAGCTACAGCGCAATGTAATTTGATCTTGATGATGATGATGACGATGAAGTAATCCAGTAGTGAGAACAAGAAGGAGGATATAAAATCGCTTGTATAGATAGATATATAAAAACTGCACAAAAGCTACA
Source organism: Orchesella flavescens (assembly GCA_964034955.1). Taxonomy (NCBI): domain Eukaryota; kingdom Metazoa; phylum Arthropoda; class Collembola; order Entomobryomorpha; family Orchesellidae; genus Orchesella; species Orchesella flavescens. Next base: position 6,030,185 of record OZ035955.1, read on the forward strand.
CAAAAGCTACACAATATGCAAATTATTCGCTGGGTTCACCCAAACTATAAGGGACTCATGTTAATTTGTAAAGAAAACTTGTCCTTTTTTGCGCAGCGTCTTTACAGTACTGCTTATGGTACCTATTTTCTATAGCGTCTGCGTGTATCCAAGAGGAAGTAGCAAAAGAATATTGCTGTGTAATCATCTTAAATACATATAAAAAAGGATTTTGTTGCAAAAATGCATAATAAAAGAGATAATTGCACCATTAAAATTTTTATAATATCACACAAAACCAAAGAAGGTTCCCGAAAGAGATGCTGCGGAGGATGGATGATGAGGATGGGCTTGATTTGCATGGATAGATAGATATTTTTCAAATTATCTAAAAAGTACTTTAAGAATATAAGTATAAAAAATACTTTGTATTATTTGAAAACGAGGCAGAAACCTATATGAAATTAAAAAGTACATGAAGAAGTAGAAGAGACGACGGAAGTATGCAGACTTCAATGGATGATTAGTGGTTTTCACAGCTTCACTCTCTTCATCGAATTAATAAGCGCCTTTACAATTACAACTTTAAAGGAAGAAGAAAGAAATTGCAATGTGTCCAGCGAAGAGATGATTTCATTGCATGTGCCTATTAAACATAATCAATTTTGTTTGTGCAGTGCACCTTGGCGAATCAGTATAATAAACGTGTCAGACAGAGCTTGTTAACTATAACTATAACCAGCTGTATCATATCATCATAATTTTAAACATCAAAAAAAATTATTAGGCTGATGCATGTTTAGAATGTTAAATGGGGTAATAATAATATGTAACATTTCACTTTTAACATGTTCTTACATGCAAACAACATGGGTAAAACGCATTTCACTTGCAATTCGATTGGATTCAACGTGGCCGCAATTACTTTCCAGTTTTGCTAGCCATTATAGTTTACCTTTGATGTGATTAGCAATACATCGTAAAATCGTAATATATAGGTAGTAACTTGAACTTGTTGTCTTGTCGTTTGTATCTACTATCTACCCTGGTCTGTCTGGTGGTTGGATATAGGATTTGAAGGTGAATGTCAAGGTAAAGTTTTGCCCATCACATCTTCACATTTCACATTGTTATGATGACACACATGCAGACAAGGAGATGTATTACCTGGTTTGACTTTGCTTTGGTTTCTTCTACAAAGTTGCTGTTGGCAGGTAAAATGCAAAATTGCATTGAGCCGAATTCCCATGTTGATGCTGGGAATGTGTAGATGCAGAGGTTTGCAATAGATCAGGATTGTGTTACATGTTACATGAACACGTGTGTTCAAGATAGCTTGGTAAAAGAATCTCGATAAAATATCCCATTTTATAGCATTACCTTTTACGGGATTCCATATCAGATTTTAAATTAGATAGCTGATATACGACTTGAACATGTGGGTTTTTATGGGTTCACTTGGATTTGGATTCATTGGATTAGGATTGATCAAGTACAAAGTTTATGCGAATTCAGTACTCTTCTGAAGTTCATTCTGGCTGTATGTTTCGAAAATCAAACAAAATGTGTTTCTTTATTAACAAGTGACGAGCATGCAATATAAATACTCGGTAAAAGAGGTGAGGGCTTGTGAAAATTTGGTCTTATCTTTGGGGAAAGCTTAGAAAAGTAGCGGTTTAGCTACAACGTTGAAAAAACATGGTAACTTGTTACTACTGCTCAGTCAGGCAGGGTCATTATATATGATAAATATTGGGAAGCAGGAAGAATCTTTCTCACATGCGATGAAATCGAAATGAGTTTTGAAATAATTGACTTTCGATGTCAACTTGCCTGGTAGTTGCTTTGTTTCAGGAGTCAGTCATCAGACAATGTTGTGGCTAGCTACTGGCGAGCATGCATTCTTCAGAAACAGTGAAAGGAGTTGTTAATTATAAAAATTCTTTGATGACCATTTGTGTCTTGTTGTAAGTAATGAATGAGTTTATAATGTTATTTATGCTCGTATATAGATGGTATGTTACATTCATAAAGTGTGAACACAAGAGAAAAAATGAAAAACGAAAAAGTGGATTTATAGAACTGGCATGAAATTGCTTACTTACACTCCATCCGGTTTGTACGCTTCTTAACAATAATATTGTATGTGAACTAGAATTGACGGAGTCTCCGATTCGATTGTGTGAAACAAAAATAATAAAGTAAACGAGAACACTTTTTAAATGTATAGTTCAATATTCATTCATTCATTCACTCATGCATTTCTATAGTTTTGCAGTATAAAGTATGTATATGATTCGTGTTGCTTATAATGAGACAATACAATTATTGTATTGCAGTTTTTGAAACGAGAGTGATAGCGAACGGCAATCATAATGCACATTGTTATAAACGTGCGGTGCCATTAGCTTAAGGTTATTCATATGTTAGGTTCAGGTTCTATAGTGGAATAGCGTGAGAATTTGCCTAGAATCAGGAATATTGTATTGTAACACTTATAATCTTTTCCCTTGATTTACTACGCATGATGCATAACTCATACTCTTCTTGTTGGTCTGTGTAACCTATCATGTAAACATTTCGCCCTAGAAAAGAAAAAAGTAATTTTGTTTCAGGGAGTAAGTAGAGGTGTTGGTTCGGGTGGTTGGTCTTGGTGGTGCATGATCATCTGGGGAAAATGTGCAGGAAGGAAATGTCAGCATCAGTCAAACTTATCTTGTGACTTTTCCTGATTTTAGCGTTCACTCTCCGATGACATACATAAGATTATTGCTTACACAAGTGAGCTAAACTTAAAATGCCTACATTTTACAGGGCATTTCATGTAGCCTTTTTTAATTAGTAAGTTAATTATAGGCTGTATGAAGAAAATAACGTATTAACAGGGTTGTGGAGTCAGCAGCATGAATGGTAGTGTTGGTGGAGTTTAGCTTACCCCGTGAACTAGCCCTAGCCCCAAAAGAAAGGGAACATCATTTGTGTCACTTTCGCTTACAATTTTTTTTACATTTTAGCAAGCCATTATTCTTTCCTTTTTAGATGAAATCTAAAGTTCAAACTAGAACACAACAACATCTTAAGAACTGTTGGTAAAGTATGACAATTTTATTTATTACTAGCTCGTCTAGCTGAGAAATAAAATTTACAAACTTAATAAACACTTAAGGACACTTGCTTTCCTTTGTATTAAAGTTTAACTAGCCTAGAATTGATCCATGCAAACTTTAACAAATGATGAAATTTTGGCCCCTCGTCCTCTCCGTTTTGAATTCCTTTTGTAAATGTACATTCATATACATTACAAACAGCTATAGCATTCAACATTTAAAATTGGATTCATAATTAATATAGTGATAACAATAAGTAAAAAGTATTATCTTAAAGGCAAAATGATGTCCACCTGTCACAATATTTTGACCTAATTAATTGTAATTATCACCGTAACGAGTTCTGATAATTTGTAGTAGCGTGATAATACGAAGGTATTTCGCGAAACATCAGGTCAACTTTATTTTGCTCTCATTTAATAATCACTTGACATATTTAATTTATTTTTTCTACATAATCTCCCCCAACTCGTACACACTTTTTCCACCTTTTTTCAAGAGCCGAGATGCCAATAGAGAAGAATGCTGGGCCTCTATGTCCAAGCCATGAAATTACACTTTTTTGACATGTTCATCCGAATTATACTTCCTCCCACGCATGTAATTTTTTAGTTTTGGGAACAAAAAGTAGTCCGATGGAGCAAGGGTACGGTTGTATGGAGGATGACAAAGTCGAATGAACCCGACGTCCCGTAGTTTTGCTATGCGACCTTCGAAGTGTGAGATGGTGCATTATCATGCAATAAGTAAATTCTGTCATCCCATTGGTTTTGACCTCGTTTCTTGATGTATGTTGATTTCAGCTTAGCCAAGATATCAGCATATTTTTGTCTGGTCAATGTAGAATCCTTATGGTAGAACTCGGTCAACAAAACTCAGAACCGGTCCCAAAAAACGATCATCATAAGTTTAGCACTTGACGTTTTACGTATGACCTTTAAAGGGGGTTGTGAACCAGCTGGGAGCCATTGTGATGACGGTCTTGTAGTCTCTGCCTGATAGAGATGAAGCTAACTTTCAGCCCCAATCACAACTTGCCCCAGAAAAAATCTCTATCCTGAGAAAGGAGGTTGAGATTATCTTGGCTCGTTTGCACCTAAATTTCGTTTGTTGAGGTGTGAGCAGTTTGGGAATCGACCTTGCACAGCGAAGAGATAGACCCAAAGTCAAATGTAGAATTCTCAACACTGACATGACACTTATATTGACCTTTTCTGCTATTTCTCGCAACAGGAGTCGTCTTTCCTTTTCAACAACAGCTTTCACTTTAGCTACGTATCTGTCGTCAGTCAAACTTAAAGGTCATCCTGGGTTTGCCTTATTTTCTAGCGATGGGTCACCACTACGAAATCGCTTGCACCACTCAATAATAGTTGATCGCACTGGCAATGGATCAAAACCATCTTTTTGAAGCTCATTTCTAATTAAGTTCGAAGAAAGGCTCTTCAAAAATGCAGTTTCATCTGCGCACGAATATCTTGCGTTGTAAAAAACATTCGCGTTTACGTTTCCAGCTCTAACTCTACAAAGCAAATGACTGCTACTACAAGCAACCCATCATTCAAAAGCCACAATCTTTATCTTTCAGGGGATATGCAGATTATTGTATTTGAGGAAGTCCTCTTTGAGATAAGCGTTATCAAAGTTGACCGGATCTTTCGCGAAATGCCTTCGTAAAGATGAACACACTTCTTCCAAAAACACCACCGTTCATAGCCAGAGCTATTGGGTCATTCATAAACTGCTGGAAGTTGAAGCCATCTGGACCTCCCATGTTTGCAAATCCTATGATAAAGTCATTCCAGTTCACGTTTGCCAAATATCCTCGTGCAATGCCCATTAGGTTGGTAAATTGTGAAGAAATTGTGAGCACTGTTTCAACAATGTATGGATACGCTGTGAATAAAAGGAATGATTATAGTTACATTTTCACATTTTGACTTGACTTGGAAAGCTTATAGCAAAGCAATTTTATATGATATTTCGAGAAAGTCATACCCCATATAGCCACTCGGTAAGAGAAATAGCTCATTGCAATCACACCCAAAACCACAAGAAACTGTGAAAATCTATCCATTGCTGAAAATCAAAATTGGGCAATCAGAATTATTTATATTAAATGGAAAAATGAGCATTTAGAAAGAGGTTTATGTCCTACCAAGGAAATTTTGCATGACACGCCTCCATCCCTGAACATTCAAATGGCCAGGATCTCGAACTGCAAGGGCAGCCCCCTGTTCTTCCCGTTCGCGTTCAAGTCTTTCCCGTTCTCTAATTCGATGATTTAATTCTTCATAAAAAGCTCGCTGGTCTTCCGACATTTGATTAACCATTTGTTCCAAGTTTGTCAAACGGTCTCCAAAACGTTGAATCTCGTCTAGTGTTTGATCCTGAGTTACTCTGACCCCAGTGACTTCATTAACCAGTTCATCCTGACCTCGTTGTAGTTGCTGAACACTCGCGTTTGTCGCTGTTATAGTTTCATTCATCCGATTAACCGCTTCATTCAACACGACCGCTTGGAGAGTCATTTGCTGAAAGCCACTTAGCAATAAATCAAGCATGAGGTTTGGGTCTTGATGCTCTACTGGGTGGGTCACCGTTGGCAAATTGATTCCTGGTGACAAATGCGCTACATTTCTGGAAAATATGTACATGTATTGTAGAAAAATATTGTTTGCGTAGTCACTAATCTTTCTCTTAAATAGATACCTTAGAGGAGCAACTGCTACGACACCAAAGTCTGCCTCATGAATTCCCGTGGTAGAGTCTGCACTTGCGGCACCACTCGGCTCCTGATCTAATGCACTTTCATTACCACTGCCACTGCTGTTTAAAGTAAGGATGTTACTTGCATTAACAAAAATTGCATTTAAAACCCGAGACCGAATATTCAATGCACTTACGATTACTCATATAGCTGCAATACCATCATTACTTATATTTTACCTTTCTTCAGTACTCGAAGCCGAGGCGGCTGGAGCAGGAGTAGAGACAACGTCATTTTTATCATCGTCTTCGCTTGAAAGTTCATTGGTGGTTGGAGTGCTTGAGCCAGAGGTTGGAACGTCATTTTTAGTACTGTTTTCCAGTGCTAAGTCAAGTGTGGGTGAGTTTGATGCAACTGGCATTGTAGATGGTTCAGTGTCCGTCAATACCATCCTAAAAAGACAGAAACCATTTTAAAATTCGAAAAAAATAAGGCTCTATAATTTAAAGAATTGTGACAGTTGCAAATGCAATATTTGAAAGGGTTTGCAAATAAAATTCCCTTTAATATTTCGCAAATCACACATTCACACACTACATTACTATATCGTGAGTGAAAGCTGAAATGAGTTACAACGGAAAGATATTATTCAATAATGATTTGAACGGGTTCAGTGGTTTATTCAGCTATTAAACTCCTGTGCATATTCATGTGGGTGCATAAATTTAATTGAAGCTTCCAATTGCCTACAAACTAATGTCAGTTGTGAATGCAAATCAGTTGCAAGTACAGATTAAACAATGAAATGAATTCAGATTAAAAATAGACTAAAAATATTAAGATTAAAAAGGTTTGTTCATACTCATAACTTACGTATAGCTTTGGCTGTTCCTTATCCCACCAGAATTCTTTTACTACAGCTTGTGTAACAACTTTTAATTTAAATTCAATAAATGCATAAAGAATCTTAATCTGATTTTGAAATAATAATCTTCTGAGGCTCAATGTAATTGAGTAATTGATGTCATTAACTAAAAAAATATTTTAGACTGCACCGATCAAAGCACACCACAAGAGATACAAGAGAGGTAAGCCTTCCCTCTAGATACTCGCTGTAGTGTGGTAATACTGTGGATGCATCCATTAATAAAGTATAACAACACCATTGAGGTTTACATTGACACTGGTGCAGTAGAGTTACATGGAGCGAACATATATCTTTCCATATTCCAGCCTATGCATCTGAAAAGGAGAAATATGCTCCACAAGTCCACAATATTCAATATAATGTTCAATGTTTTATGTACCACTGCAACTGCAACACTGCAAGAAGAGTTGGCCTGCACGAACGTTCAGCTGCATAAACGTTTTCGACCAAGGACACACAAATAGTATTGAAAGAATACTGAAAAGGTTCTAGGTATTGTTGGTGATTCACTGTGTTGGTGTTGCGTGAATAATATCAGACTTGTTAGTCTCAAATCGGCTTCTAAGTTTTTCTCTCAATTAGGCCGATATACTAAAATAGTTTATTGAGTTTCAAAAACGAGGTCCGTTAATTTTTCTCTTTATGAACCGTAAATAACTAAAAATATTATTTTTTTGTAATACCATTCCTCTGTGGTTTTCGGCTGATCGTAGCTTGTGAAGGAAATGGGAGGAATCAAATATATACCAAAGCGTCAGTGTCTATATATAGGATCACTCCTTTTATTTTAAAAGCATGCATACATTGGATAGTATAGAGAGATCTTATATTGGTGACTGTTTTATCCAAGATATGCATAGCCTACTTCTACTTATATCTTTTTACAGAAGAGGTATTAGAAAACTTTCTTATACTATGGTGTTGTGAGAGCCATGCTCATGATATAATTAGTCTAGCAGCATGCTTTCCATATTTTTTATACAAGGTTCAAAGTTCAGTTCAGACTGCAAAAGGTTTAAAAGATTCAGTAAAAGTGTGTGTGAGATATTGAGAGCTTGCATCTTGTCCATATATTTTTTAATGGTTGAGCTTGAAGAACCGAAGTGCGTGCACTGCACTATATCCTTCCATTTGACTTCTTCATCAGCGTGCATTATGCCGGGAGTAGACTTTTTGCTATGCACATTGCATTCAGTCAGATTCAATTTTACAGTTACCCTCTTTTTGTTCTAGTACATTTCTTTACATTACACACTTGAATATAGTGTAGCGTTGTTGTCAGACTTTTCAGCTCCAGTTATATGATAGTCTTTTCAAAAGTGTTGTTGATTAGGATGATGACACATTTTTATTAGCAGAGCAAAATACACGCTACAATTCAGAGAAGGAGAAGAGAACCACGCTGTATTTCTGTTTAAGTTGAGGCTTGTAGTTGCCTTTTGGTTATGGAAATGTGATGTGTGTGCATTACATACCTATCCATGAATCCCAGTAGTAGTCAAAAGACATACAATCCTTCTACGCTTAAAATCAGTGCGAGATATACATCTATATATACATACAATTTTTTATATACATCCATGAAGGCATACTATGTACTTGTAAATGCTAATTCAACTCAGCCTATCTTTTATTTCGGGTTTAAAAAAATCAAATCATCAATAATATTCTTGCTACTTTTGTGTGTTACATGTCATTTGTTTTCATCCTCAGGAAACTCCTGACAAACTGCCTACGAAGCGTAAAGTTTACATCCCATAACATCTTTCAAATCACATAAGTAGTTAGTACGTTATAAATTTCCGTATTCATTTAAATTACTAGCATTTTGTGAGGTGAAGTGTGAGAACCTGAATAAGTATTCATATGTGAACATGAAACCAATTGATTTTTATTTGCCTTAGCAGTAGCGAGTTGCTGTATCCCCAACCTCTTATTTGGAACGACATTGGGACATTGTCGAGAAGAGGTTACTGACAACATACAAGACTCCTGCTTCATTCAGTGACGGACTGTTGAGCAAAACCAATACAAGGTAATAATAATTACATCACATTATACTTTCGGTAGTTCAAACTTAGCCTATCCTTACACTAACTAGTCCAGTCCCTTCGGAAGTTAATTAGTGAAAAAATCATTTTGTAATTGTAAGAAACACAATGGCACAGCAAAATAGTCTGGAACTGACCCAAAAGGAAAGTTCAGAAGTCATTTCAAAACTCCAGACCACCATGGATGATTTGAAAGGATCCATGACTAAGTTACAATCGGTTACGGAACTCCAGTCGGAAACCAAAGGAGTTCTTTTGGACATTGAGAATACAACTTATAAAATGATGTCAGAAGTCAGACAAGTTGTTCGTACTAATGACGAGTTGCTTATCAAGGTGAAGGACCAGAAGGAACAAATGGAGCGAATCGAACGTACTGTAAATTCGTTGAAGAATATGGAAGAGCACGTTAATTGCTTGATGGGGCAGAATATTGATCAATCTGATGAAATAAAGCGACTTCAGGACAAAGTTCAGAATTTGTCTATTTCAAGCAGCTCCAATGATGGATCCTCCTCATGTACAATTGCTTGATTTGTTAGTCAAAGTATTGGAGCCTCCAATTAGGAGGGCATCAGTTAAGTTTTCAATAATTTTATAAAAATATGATTAATGTTTTCCTTTATTCAGCAAAAACTTATTCGAAAATTATATCATTGTGTAGAAGAATTAAAAATTTAATTTTGCTAAATATCTTAATACCCCAATGAACTTGCTCTCTATTTTACAAGCTTGAATCATTACCCGTAACTTCATTTTAGCGCATATGAAACTGGAACTGCTGCTGAAGTTTGTAATCATTCTCAATACAATTTCCTAACATTTACGTAGATTTTACGCAGTTTAAGTGATTAGTTTATAAAAAGCATAGTGGTTTGTCAATACTGTACTGACATTTAATTATTCGTAGATAGTAAAAGTAGTAGTTTATTTGAAATACAAAGTAATTTAAACTCACTGTTATATATAATGTGTTTTTGATATTGATATTTGATATAATTGATATCTGTGAAGGAATCCTAAATCTTAACCTGATTGTAAAGCGACACCTAACATAGTGAGCAAGAAGCTGGTAAACTTGATTCAGAGTGTTTCCTTTGTTGCCTTTTACTCCGTCCAAAGTCAGATCAAATGGGACCAGATGGAAGCACACATTGAACCAAAGCCTTCGTTGGTCGTTTTGTTAAGGCTATATCATACCTATGCCGCCTAATCCACCCGCCTCATATGCTTTGCATATGTTCCCTCGTCTTCGATTGTCAGTTTTACACATTGCAAAGAAACTGTGAAGTCAGGAAAGGTGCTGTGAAAACAGGTGAACGGAGATAAGTTAGCTGAAGAACTGGTCTAAACATTAGTGCATTAAATTGCGTGATTGGAAGTCTATTTACGTCAAACGACGGGGTAGAAGTTTAAGAAGGTAAATGTTCATTTAACTACATGCATTTTATAACTGAAAGAATCCCGTCGTTTAGTGTGTTAACATCACTAAAACATTAGCAAAAGTGGTCAGAAATGTAGTTTAAGAGTTGCTCTTTACGATCTCCCTTCAAGTTAGCCTTCGAGAACCTCAAAAGTGACGTTATTAACTAATTTCCCACTATGTATAAAACTCAACAATTTATCACGTCTTTTGGCAATTTGGAGATGTTCATTCATTGGTCATCTGCTGATCTAATGGGGTTCGGGGGTTGAGCACAGAGTGTAAACAAAGGTATTCCCTTAACTTATTCTAACACTGAAATAAATTAAATATGAAAATTTGATTGAACAATACTTCTGCTTTTTTATGCCATTTTTTAAAAATTTTGAGAGCGTGATGTATTAATAGTAAGTTGCATCTTACAAATCACTTTTTCATTAGAATGGTTTGGTGAATTAAACATTTAAATTTACGTCAAATTATATCAAATTAGTTCATCCAATTAGTCAGTTAGTTTATTTGTACAATTTCTCCCGTCTGAAATAGAATTCGTAAACTATTTCCCTCCCAATAATTAATCTAGCTTGACCTAGCTCATCTGCCTATTTTTTTCAAACTTAATGACATGAAGCCAGTGAAGCCATAAATCCAATATCACTACAAATATATCAAAGCGTGCATCTTATACTTTTAAAAGGGACGAAAGGAACCTACGCAAGTATTCTCTATTGACAAGACCAAAATGCCTTCATTAATAAGATATAAAGCAGCCCGATAAAATGTTGCGCTAGCCTAGCATTGCTACCATGTACACTTTCCAAACAGCAACTTACTCGCACTTTGTCAGCTCTAATTTTCGCTTCATGACATCCCAATAAAAAATGGAGAAGAGCAGTAACCCGAAAACAAAGCAGAAAGAGAAAAGGGACACAAGGAAACTCATGTTGCCGCAACAGCGAACGCAATACTCAAAAGAAAGGTTTGGAACTGATCGAGATTTTTGTACAAAATAATATCATGTCGCACGTAGTTCATACATACTACTACATTACTACAACATAAAAGATTCTTGTTGATGATCACATCTTAACATCCCATCAGCTCCGAATGCTTATAGCACAAACTACCCTCTCTACTATGAGAGTTTGATCTCGTAAAAGTATCTTTTGGTGAATGCACATATGTTTATGTATATTTTTCCCAATGCAAGCAAGCACACCATACCATACCGTACCACACACCGCCACAACCAACATCTTTGTACCGTAGAGCTACTAAACTAAAATGTTGCTGAATCTTCTTTTCAGAAATCTTCGAATGTTCAAATGCAAAGCCCCAACCAAACCAAACCAAACCAGTGTATCAGCTATCGTAAAGAGGAGTAACAGTAGGGGTTGTTGATATAAGAAACACGTTGCCATCGTCGTGCCGATGAGCACAGAGCCATGCATTGCTTGAATCGAAAGGGAAAAAGTAGTTTTTGGTTTTGGTTGCCTTGCTTGCTTGCTGGCTCATCGTCCTACGGGATAGATGAGGAAAACATACGGGAAGCTTCCAAATGTGCTCCAGAAGCCTTTTTTCCTCCGTCCTGAGTAGACCGCTTCGCGTAACACAGCGAGAGCTTATATTAGGCACACGTTCGTTTAGTTTCCCTTTTCTTTTCCCCTTTTTATCCTTAGCCTTATATTATCCACAATTCCCTGTTTACCATTTCTTCGTGTGTTTTGACTCAAACCAAAACCCTTACCTTACCTTAACCAATTATCCGTAACTTGTTTTTTGTCTTATGTGTATTTCCCTCACATTACAACATTCATGATTCTCACCACCATACCGCTGCTACCACCATATCATCATCATCGTCACCATCATCCACCTCCTCATCCTCCTTCCTTTTAGCTTCTCTTTGCGAAAACCATTGACCAAAAAGGCATAAAATGATAGCAAGTTGTTCATCCTCAGTTTGCAACTTACATTAAGGTTGTGTCAGTGTGAAGCTAAATTATACCTAACGAAATTAGCTGAAACCTCAGAGTTTTCGGGCTGTCAGACATAAGAAATTGTAGCAATATAAAAAAACGACTGTGTAATATTGTGCAGTGCAAGAGATTTTCAAGAGACGGGGAAAATAGGGGCAATACTACTGCTCCAAATGTTGTACTTTCCTCCCCAAAAACTTGAATGCAAACTGAAAATAGTCAGTGAGAAAGACTAAAGAAACATTTTGTGTATGACAAGGATGAAACCGAGTTGTCTTGTGTTCCCATAAATATTGTATTTGGTTGTTGGGACGGGCTGAACAATAAAAAGTTTCCAGTCGTAACTGTTGGCTTCTCGCCCTGGATTAAAATTAAAATTTTAACATGTCTTCCATCCACCAAGACAGTGGCAGCAGTGGCCCTCTGTAAAGTAATCAGTGGAAGTGAGCAAGACGCTACGAAACACACACTTAAGTTAATTCAGTGGAGGAACCAAGACATGGATAGTTTTTGATAGGAGGAGGTAGAATATGAGAACCTTATATAGTTTTTCGTATTTTCGTTGTCTGCACTGATTCCAAGAAAAGCCATTGTTGTGTTTCACTCCTCGCTATAAACAAAGCCCAGTTGATTAATAAAATTTGAGTATTGGATAAAAAAAGCGGAGCTAGCTGACGAGAGATCCGAGAACGAATTCTTTATTTACACGAGGAGGAAACGTAAAAAAAGAAGAAGAGTGAGAAAAAGTATTTTCTTCTTTTATTCTTCCCATTCCCATTCACCATCTCAAATCTCTTTGCGTTCATCTTACATGCTTAGAAAAGCAACAAAAGGAGAAAAGAAAAAGGGAAGACGAGCAACAGCAAAATGTCGATCGAAGGAAGACTTACATCACTTCAAACAAAATTGGACCAGCTCTTAGACATAGTCAAGTTGGATCCAAATAACCCTCTACTAGACAAATCCAGTGGTTCACATGCACCACCAGGCTCACGAGCTGCTGGTCTTGGTGGTGGTGGTGGTGGAGGAGTGGGTTCAAATGGGAGTCATTATTCCCATAACCGGCTAGCTCCGGAATATCCTCAAAGAGTGAGAAGTGCTCAGGCAGAGATTCGATCACTTGAGCTTTGGAGATGTGTAGTTGCTGAATGTCTTGGAACATTGTGCTACGTCTTTTTTGTTTGTGGCGTGTCGATCCCATGGACAGGACATTTTCCTCCGTTTCTTAGTGTCGCTTTCGCATCTGCCTTAGCATATGCAGCGTTGACCTACCAAGTCTTCCCCGGAGCTCATCTCAACCCGGCATTCACAATTGCTTTGACGTCCATTAAGTACATTTCACCTCTCCGATGCGTCCTCTTTTTGACAGCTCAAGCTGGTGGAGCAATTGCCGGGGCGGCAGTTCTCTTCAGGTAAGAAGATTACATTACAAACACACAGACTAACGTCTTCCTTTCAATTGCATATATAAATTCACAATGTGTCTCATATATAAACTACAAATGCATCCGATCTAACTACTAAGCATACGGTTCTAGCTCCAAACTCTAGTTTTATTGTGTGTCTACACGCATTTATTCACCCACAATAGCAAATCTTTCTCTCTCTCACTCTCTTCCTTCCAACTCCCATCACACACGTCTACTCTTTTCCCCCAAAAAAAACGCTCTTATACTTTCCGCCCGTTGTTCCTTTCACCCTTTTTAAAAATTGTTTCACTTCAGTTATCTGACAAGGATTTGTAGTAAATTCAGAGCTACACTCGTCCTGCTCTATGTATTTGTATGTGCTTTCACTTTGAAAACCAGGTCAAATACATAAAAATTCTCTTTATTCTATTAGCTTAGTATAAGCAAGTCCAACAGAGAAAAAAAGGAGAGAGAAAGCAGGCGTGTGGATCCTTCTTGTAGGCTAGCTAGTCACAAAGTTAGTTTTTAGTTGTCTTTCTCAGTCAAAATGATTGCCTTTGTTGCCATCACTGAAGGAAAGCGTATGTACGTGTGTGCTCTATGTGTAATCACATTATCCACTTTTCCTTGACTGCACTCGCACCCTCGATGATATTTATGTCTGTTGGCTGTCAAATGTTCGTTAAGTATTCCGAGAGAGAAGAAGAAGAAGAAAAAAAAACTCTCTCAAGATAATTCTTTTTATGCCTGCTCCATATAATAATATAACCCATCCTACACAAATGAAGACAAACATTTTCACTTGTAAGTGGTATATCCACAATCCACATATCACTTCAACATCAACATCGCTTTTGTAGTATTGGCAGCAAAAAAGGGAAGAATACACTTTTAAGAAGAGAATGCAAAAGGCTTTTATGCTAAATATGATCCCAACCTATAATATCCTATACACATATCTATCTTGTCTTAATAAATATAATATATTAGAGTGGAAAAGCAAAACTTTTTCAGACGAATAGAAAATATATGCCGATGCCGGGTTGTGTTTTGTATCTACTTATTTCGTACTTAATGTCATCATCATCATCATCGTTATATCATCATCCATTCTTGTATGTATAGGGTTACAGATTTATCTATTTTCTTTTGGCACTTGATGATGATACAAAGTGAAGGATTCAAAAAGAAGGAAAAAATCATTGTAATAATGGAAAAGTCATAAGTGGAGTGTTTGGTATGGTGGAACAAGTAGCTTATGTATATAGTTATAGGAAAATGGAGCACGCACAAAAAAATAACTCTTGAAGTGTTTAAAAGAAATACAATGGAAATGAATCTTCATTCCTATAACCAAAAAAAATATAGTACACACTCAGGAAAATCTGGCACAGATCCGACTTCTAGTTTCATCATTATCATTTACTCCATCCCTCAGGAATTTAACGGAGAGACACAAAGTATTATTGTTGCGGAAGAGGATAAGAGCAGAGCAAACGGCGAAGAAGCGAGAGCAAGATGAGAAAGAAGGGAAGACAAACGCAGTCAAGAGGGAGAGGTTATAATTATAATAAGCAAAAGTAGCATCTTACAAACTCAAAAGTAAAACAGAAGAAAAAGAAGAGCAGGCAAGGCAAGGCAAAATCTAAAAAAACATGAATGCATAACGAGAAAGGAAAAGTCAAGTGAGCGAAGCGTATATATGTATATATGAAAATACTAGAGAATTTTCAGGTATCTCAAAGAATCAAAGTTAATGAGTGCGGATGGCCTATGGTGGTATGATGGTTCTTGGTGGTGGCGGATGTAAAAGTAAATCTGACTAATGGTTGATTTTTTTTTATTCCGTGATGAATTGCTCCTCTAAATGGGCTCAACGGAGTTTAAATCTGAACGAGCGAAAAAGCTAATTTCTTCTAAGCTTGAAGCTAATTAGGCTTGAACAGTCCGCATCTTCTTGGTCGGGCTACACATAGTAAAACTTATAGCTTTTATATAAAATCTTGCATAAAATCCTACATCCTACCTTCAAAATTTCAAATCGTTACCTTTTGCATATTATATGTTCATATCAGATTGGTTGGAGAAGCATGAAATGAAATGTAATCCGACCGAAAGTCTGGTCTGGTCTGGTTCTGCTGGTGTGCATTTGTAATACACATGCTAAAGTTATGCTTTGATTTCCTCGCTCTGTCCTCTCAAAGAATACCTTTTTTACCTACACAACAATAATAGTATTATTTCCATTGCCACCGTCTTCATTCTTGGAAAGGATGATGTGAGAAAGAAATAGTAGAAGTATACTTAGAATAGTATAGTTACATAGGAAGAGTTGGGCTAGAGAATGGAGAACAGACTCGACTCTCGGCTGTAATAAGTGGATTAGTCTTGTGCAAAATGTTTTAAAAAGATCAGTCAGTTAAAGGAAAAGGAGTTTTAAGCTTTTATTAAGTTTATATCAACTTCCGCAATCTCGTCGACTTAATGATCATCCAGAGAAGAAGAAGATGATGTTGGATGTAATGTAATGTAACAGCGGAATTTTAACAGAGACTGAGCACACTAGAGCTAGTTGGTTTTGGATGGAATATGGTGGCAGTGGTGGTGCTATAAAAATGATGATGAAAATGATGTGGGCACATATAAGCTCATACATTCAACTTTTTGTGTTGACTCTTCTGCTGTGTGTCTTCCTAAAAAGCTAGATCATATTATGCATATGCATAAAGTATAGTCTCTCATTCAACATTTGCAAGGAATTTCATGGAGCAATGCTTGTGTCAGAAAACTTCTTGAAACTAATATATTTTTTCTTTCTCTCTCTCTCTCTCACTCGCTCTCTCTCTTCTTTCTCATCTTATCATTTAATGAGAATTTCATAGGGATGGGGAACCAGACACACGGGCTATGGCTATATAAAATATATGTATGTGGAATTGTGGATATATAACTTATGTATCTAACTTACTCTTAAGCAATCATTCTCTGTAAAGACCTGAATTGTATGATGTTTGGTGAGTGATGCTAATGAGCTTCGATTTTCGGAAAGGAAGTGAGTATAAAGCATGTGCGCTTATGCTTAGGTACGTACATACATACGTACATTTGCGATAATATGCAAACTGACTGAATCAGTTTTGTGATAAACCAAAACCAGTAACCAGCATGGAAAATGGCAGTTTTAATAATCTAATAGCAAATCTTCAACTTCCTCCCGTTTCGTTTCGTAAATCATCATTATTTGAAGAATATGATGAAAGAAAGAGACTTTTCTTTAAAAACAGAAAATTACCATTAGCTTTTAATATCACCCATTGCCCTTCATCATCATTATTTTGATGGTTGCATTGCACTTGGCATTCATTCATAATTTCACATGCTACCGACCTCTCCTCAACACAACTCTACAAGTTTTTATCATCATCATCATCATTATCGTCTCGTCGTTTGTCTCTTATTACGTTAAGAAGGCGAACACACACATACTGTACTAGTATTATAATATGTGTGTACATATACTTTACCCAACCCAAAGCGTACGTATTTTCAGTTTTTTCCTCCAGAAAACATCTTTTTTCCTTTGGCACACCACTCCTCCACTTAACTTTGGGTCTACATGATTTTTCAGCAAGGAAAAGAGAGAGACGTCCATGCGGTCAAAAAAGATTTTTTTTAAAAAACACTGTTGCGTTTTTCTTTTGCTCCTCCGTCCCTCATCTGTTGACTTGAACATTGATATATGAATGTTTTTACGTGTTGAGCAATAAGCAGATGGGAATTCCAAAAGGGAACAAATGTATGCATGCATCATGTTCACTTTAACTTGTTAGTATATCCTTGCATCGAATCGCATCATGCATCCATCTGCTTTAAACTGTTGATCATCATCATCATCATCAACAACAACTTTCGTTCACTATAAAATTGGATGCAAGTGTCCAGACTAAGACTAGGAAACTGAGGAGCGAGTGAGCAGCTGCTACTTTCTGTTGAGAAGGGAAGAAAAAAATTGAAAATAATAATGGTAAAAGGACAGTCGTCGGAGGAGCTTTGGATGGATCCATTCCTTTACACTCGTTCTTGTTAGTAAATTCGGTAGAGTTTACACACATAAAGCTTTATGCTATGCTATAATATATACTATGTGATTATCAACGGAGCTGCAGATGAAGAGCATAATAACTTTTCAACCGATCCCTGCCTGCTCAAGATTTACGCGTAATAAAGGCAAACCCAAGGCAAGGCAAGCCAAGCCACCACACAAACACACAACTACGTAATAATAAACATGGAAATGACGACGAAGATGCAAGCAAATGCAAACATGTTTAAAAATTGATAACAGTGCGGTGCACATCACATCACATCGCAGCCATGCACGGTTGGAAGGTTGATGATAAAAGTTTATCATGATGATGATGATGATGATGGTATTGGTGTTGATGTGTGTGTGTGTGTGGGTAATTTTAAAGGCCCTTGTCAACTGTATGATTCGATATCCCATATCAACAAATAACTCAACAGTTTGAATCAATCCAGCATGCCATGCCATGCCATGCCAGTATCCATGAGGGTGGAATATCTTGCATGTTCAATGTTAGCATTTCAAACTATGTATGTACTTACATAACTGCATAATATATAAAAACCAGGCATCATCATGGCATGCAAAAGTACCCTCTCTCTCTTGTTGAAAAGGATGGAGAGACGGCACAAATAAATGGAAAACCCATTTCCTTCATGCACTCCTCTCTCTTTTGTACAAACAAAAACAACCTCCACAAAAATTTGTTTCTTGAGCTATCGCCATTATACTATACGATATAAGGGTTTTGTAGGAGTGCATAAATATAATATAGGATATACCATACACACGCAAAGATCTTTCGACGGTACAAAAAAGGCCATACTTTGTTGTGTGGTAAGTGGAGTGGGGAGAGAGAGAACTCTCTGAGAAAAAAAATTAGAGCAACAGTGAGCAAGCCTCTGAAGATCAGCTAGAGTTGTGTGAGCTGCTTTTGTCGAGACAGAGAGAGAAGAAAGTAGGATCCTTTTTGGGTTGGTTTTTGGTGGTGGTTTGAGTTGAGTAATGCACATACATCTCAGAATTAACTGAAAGCATTCCCTCGTTGACATTGACAGTTCTTTTCGTTTGATACCCTGATCCTGACAGAATTCAATATTCACCTACAACTACACAAATCTTACATGTCAACATATATAAAAGTATACTGGCACAGATCAATACAACCTACTCTCTCTCTCGTGTGGTGCTCTATAGGTAACTGATTTTATATAGAAAAGGTTTTTCTTGATTCGATCGGTTGTTAGAGGTCATATAAGAAGATAATATGGTTGCCTTGCCTGTTCTGTTGATATCTGAATGGCACAAAGGGCAACCATTTCCAAACGAAACATGTAATGATCATGTTGACGATGATCATGAGGAGGAGATGACTGGGTACATGCGAGCAATATCATGGAATGGAAAGCTTTAAGTTGTTAAGATGATGTTGTATAGTTGTATTGCACAATCGACAATCGAGTTTTACTCAGAAGCAAGTAAACGAAAAGTAAAGAAAAAAAAACTTGGCTAAAACTTTACCACTCCTGTCAACTGAAATGAAAGAATGATAGTTTTACTAGAAATGCACTTGACGATATTGCATGTTGTTGAGAGTTGTAGGTATGCGTATTTGTATTTACTCCGAATGAAGAACATAGTTTATAGTACCTTCTTGTATTTTGTATTTATTATATGTACTTTACTTCTTTTCACTTAATACTTTGAATCTATACGCTTGTAAAGCTCGAGAAACACTCACGCATCAATGCAACAGAAGCAACAAATCATCCAAAGATTTTGTGTTCAATTTGGAGCTGGATCTGGATCCCAATAAGATTGGAACATGAACAAGAACAAGTGATAGAAAAATGAAGCAAAGTGGAATTGGAGCTGCTGCGTACTGTTACAGTTACTATACATATGAATGAATACTATAAGATTTTCTTTATAAGAACATCTACATCTTTTGCTTCCTTTCATACTTTTTTTTGGGTCATGTACCCTTCATCCCACAGGCATAACATGAAAGGGAATAATGTCTGTCTACGGAAGAATAAGGATGATATTAGTATTCAATAATAATATTGGCCAGCTCGAGAAAAAAAGTGCAGTAAGTAAATAAAAGAGGAGAGCAAGCAGCACTGGCATGGCACAGTGTAGCAGTAACAAACGCAAAACAATTTTCAGAAGAGCACCTGCCACAATTTAGTGAAATATACGACCATCGCGTCACCCAAGTCCCAGCAGCACAACCGCATTTTCACTACATCGGAGGATCGGGTATTCTCCTATCTACCACCCATAAAATACAACAAGACACTTATGGTTTAACTGTATATATATTCGTGTAGTCTTCTCATTCTATTCTCTCATCCTTCTGACTGACTCTTTTGGTCTGGCCTGGCCTGCTCTTGGTTTGCTCTGGTCCTGGTCTGGATTCACTTCTCATTCTCACTTCTTCACACAATTTCTCCGCCTTCGCATCTCTCTCTCTCTCTTTACTCCCTCGTCGTTTTATATTATTCATAGGGACAAAACCCAAAAGTTGAAACTATAAATATCATCCCGTGTAAAGTACATGTTCATTTCATGCATACTTCTACTCTACATGGACGACATAATATTATATAAAGAAGCTTCCTTCTTGCGGAAAGGTTTACTTTTCATTTAATATTCTTATTTTTGTTCTCCTGTTTGTCGCCAGCAGCATTGTATATAACACATGAGGACATTTCGTTTTCGTTCTACAATATACATAATTTTGCGTCTTAGCTGAGCTGCTACTGCTCTTTTTGGTGTTTGTACACCATTTTACTTTCTGTACCGCATCACATCGCATCGTCATCGTCATCATCATCCCATCTTTTTTCCAGACTAATTTCGTCCAAGTTACGTTATATTACGTTACAACAAAACTTTGAGTGTGGTAAGGTTGGTGCTGGTGAGACACCATCAACCATAAGAAAGTCCAATATTTTAAGGGTTTTTCATCCCAATCCCAAAACTTCATTTCATTTCAGGGTACCACCTTGTTAGCACTGTCTTTTTAACAAGGGAAATGGAGCGGAATCATCATAATATTCATTCTTATCTTCTGAGAAGAAATGTTACGCATACTTCCTACCGCTACTTCATTTACCGGTGGTCGTAGCTCTGTCTCATTCTCATCCATGTCCCAGGACAGTATTTGAAGAAGAAGAACAAGAGGATGAAATGGAAATGAAAGGAGGACAGAGCACACGGTTCACTGATGTTTTCATGACCACTCACTAAACAACAGTATCATCCTTATTGCGTGTATGTATGTGTGTATGAATAGCAGAAAAAATCTTTGCATATCTGAGGAAGACGAACGTAACATGAACATTCATGAATGCTAAACACACACACAAAACAAGTCATACAATCCACACGCCATGATGATTTGGTTATGCAAAAGTACACGTTTTTTGTTTGCATTTTATTTGATAAAGACTATCCCTTTCCTTGTCATCATCATCATCATCGGTATCATCTCCATCTTCTTTAGGTTGAATGTGCGTGAAATGTTTTTCCTTGTAGTAGTAAATCCACAATCCACCTAGAGTAAATGAGAATCAGAATGAATGGGATGTGATGTGAGAGGAAGACCAAGAAGATGAGATAGAAGCTGTGAGGAATGATAGATTGGGTATTAGTCCTTCTGTATGGGATCTCATCTCATCGCATATTCGGGCAGAAAAGTAAGAAAATGTGAAGCGTTTCGTTTTTAGTATTCAAGGTTCCTCTCTCTCTCTCTATTTCTAACTCTCTAAGAAATGGTCTACAAGACACAAGGATGAAAATGTCTGCTGTGTTGAATGTTATGAAAGTGGATAGGATGGATGGAGATGGAGGAATGCCCATCTGTCAGCCAGCCGCGGGTCAGCGCCATTTCTCTCTCTCTCTCTACGTCTTTCTTTCTTTTTAAGTCTTAAAGTACTTCTTTTTCTTAAGCTTTTCCTTATTCTCATCTTGTGAATGTATGTACATGAGTATTTGTACGTAGGGAATAAAGATGATGGAGATGACGGTATTAATACACAAAAGTATATCCCATGAGCTGTTATATACTTATATAAATATATGTGGCAGGTACGTATGTACATGTGTAACGTATTACTCTAAGGGGTGATGAGGTTGCCACCGCTGTTGTAGCTTCTGCTGCTGGTGCTAGTGCTGTTCCAGAAAAACTAGTTGAAAATGAAATCCTACTGGGAGGCTCGTCATTTTGAGGTTGCTAAAGAGGTTATACCACTTCGCTTCTTCCCAAAAGAAGGATCATCTCGTTGTATTGTGTAAGGGAAAGGCGAGAAGAAAAAAGGGAGCCCAATGCAATCCCATCGCTTAAAGAGATGAGCGGAGAAGAGGAGCAGGAGCAGCAGCTCCAGTAAAGTTTAGACCAGATGTATCCCACTTGGCATCCTTCATTTTCGTTGCATTTTGGAGAGCCATCAGGAGCAGAGCACCAAGAGAAAATGTGCTTTTGAGACTTGGTTTCATTTAAAAACGTGCTGCTCCTCTCAAACATGCACACCGAGTTTTGATGTGATGTACGTACGTACGCAAGAAAGAATGATGCTACTACTACTACTACTGGTTTTGCGTTTGCAGCTGATGATGAGGAGGATTATACTATGCGCTTAAGGAAGAGTTTGTTGAGGGCTAGGAGGCGAACATACTACGATGATGCGATGGATAAACTTTGCTGGAAGTGGCAGTCGGTATTGCTAGATAGAGAAAGAGGTACTCTGCTGCTTCTTGTGACTTAAAAAATTGAATCCATATGCTCAGCCTTCCTTCTCACTTTCAGTTTTTTTATCTCAACTCCTTTTTTTATATTCTCATTTTGTAAATGAATGCATGTAAAGAAAAGCGTGAAATCCTCATTTTCGTACCAACTTAGCTTCACTTGCAATATGTAATCCTGACTTTTTTCATCATCATCATGATCATCATCATATACTTCGCTCAACCAGCCCAGCATTTCACAAGACAGATGAATCCTCACATTCATAAAATGTCATTTCATTAAATTTTTTCCGTTTGCACCGCTCATGACTCAAGATGAAGAAAAAACTTCATAATAAGCGTATCCCAATCATTCATTCACTCAGTCACTCAGATGAGAAAAAATCCTGTGCAAAAAAAATGTACTCACATTAAAATATATGGCTGGTCTGCGACTTTATTGCAACTGCAAAAAATATTTTTGATTAATTTCCCTTTCTCGTCAACTTATACCTTTCAGCTTAGCTTAGCTCTAAGCTCATCTCCATTTTTTAAGTTGATTCTCCGTGAAAAAGCGTGATTTGAATGGACGGCGAAATTTGCAAGCTAAAACTAATATCCCAACTCTCTTTCCTCCTTCATTTTCATCATCACCATCATCAGCATCATCATGATCATCATCATCGTCGTCGTCAACTTCCTATCTATTTTGTATTCCTCATTCACTCATCGTCAGCCTTCACCAGGGTGAAATGAAGGGTATGGGAAAAACTTAATCAGAAAAGAAAGATGATATATGGCTTTTGTCTTTCTTGAATTTTATGATGGGGCGGTAACAACCGTGCCACACATTGCATTGCTTCCCCAGAACAAAACCGATACCATTACAATAACTACCACTAGCATCACCACCACCACTACCACCAAAAAACCAGATTTTAGCTAAAGATATATGAGCATTTATGTATATGTCTCAAGTTCTCAAGATTTGAGTTTCCTTTTCCATCCATAGTTTTCCCTATTCTTCTTGTTTCATCATGCTGAAAAGAACACTAGCATAATCTTTTAATAACAACGAGATGAGATGACTTCACTTTTTTTGTGGTGCTTTGGTGGCATGGTGGTACTGGCTTGGGTTGGCTTGGCTGGTGATATCGAGGTATTGGAGGTAATGACTGTTTCTGCTGTGAAATACTCTTGTGCAGTTCCGTGTCCAACATTTTGTTGGCATGCTTTGCGTACCTACATTATTATACTCATTTTGTACTTGTAAGTATAATTGCAATATTGAAACGCGAGTCATCTCCATCTCATAGTTTCATTTCATTTCCACTCTGCCTCATTTACTTCTCTATATTCCATGAAAGTAGGGAGAAAAGGAAAGAGGATCCACTGCCAACTTTTGCCATAATATCCACATTGACTGCTGGTAGTGCGGGTTTGGTTTGTAGCATAGCGTAACTCGAGTATAAAGTATTAGTTTTTGTGCTCGTTTAAATCTCTACAATCAAAAACGTTTTGTAAATGTATCGGCAGAGGCAGGAAACTAAAAGAAAGACTGAAACAACTGAAAACTTTGATCGTAAATGAGCTTTCTTGTGCCATTCCCATTGCCATTATTGCATTGTGTACTTGCAGAAAAAAAGGAGTTCAAATGTTTTTAGTTAGTCAAGCTTTCCATATTTGGGATGCAAAGTACTTAATAAAGCAATTAAATCCTGGCCCTGGCCTAACTGATGATGTTATGAATCTTTCTATAATAAAAACCTTTTGGTTGAGAGTATGACTATGACTGCTCAATTATTCTGTTCTGCTCCTTCTCCTTGGCTTGGCACTTTTTGCATTTTATGTGTCAGAAAGGGGAAAAAAGGCTTTTATGATTGCAACACCACCAAGACCAAGCCAATAGCCATACCATGCCGGTTTTGTAGTCCCTTTCTGCTGCTGCTCAAGTTCTTAGAAACAAACAAAAAAGTTCAATATTATTGTGATTGCGAATACGTGAGTATGTTCATCCTACTTGTCGACACTTACATGAAGATATTGCGTTTAGAATGTGCTTTTGTCTTCCACTCATATTATTATTACCACCACTACTACGAAGTTGCTGGCAGCATCACCAGCAAAAATAATAGGGAATGCAATCCACTGCAATACTAATGTTCCATTTTATACCCATTTTGCAAGATGATGCTAATAATATTGCTTGGAGAGGAAGGAAAGCCACGGAAATTAGATTTTTCTATGTGAATGGCTCCTAGTTGGAGCAATTAAATAGCAGAAAATGTGGTTGCCAGCACCAATACCAGAACATAGAGCAACCGACGAGACTCCCTGACTCTGTGCGAATTTATGTGTAACATCCAATTCCAACACATTCTCGCCGCAAAACTTGATCCATATGAATATTATATGGTTGGAGGCTCATATCTATAAAAACACTTGTTTCATTCTAACATTAACATTAACATACATACTTATTTTCCTTTCTTTCCCACGATTGTGAAACAACAGAAGAAGATACAAAGTATTATTATTACGTATAATAATAATGCGAATATAGAGTGTAATTTGGGTATAGCAACTATTACGGATGCTGCTGATGATGATGATACATGTTTGTTTGGTTAGCTCTTTTGGTGTTATGTATGATTTGGCATTTCATTTTATTTTCATTCCAGCATATTTTTGCCACATTTGCAAAACGCCCTTTTGGCTACGACTTTTTGTAGTCTTGTATTTATTTTGATATACAAGGCATAAAAAAGTGAAAGATATGAGTCGTAGAAAAGTGATGTTGATGATGATGATGCAAGAAACTTTCCCACGACGAACTACCAACTACCTAGTTTTTTAATAGTTAGGCATTTTTATTAATGTAAAAGTTACGTATTAGCATCTCAAACTCATAAATACAGCCCGTGGCTGTGGAGTGGTGTGGTAGTGGGGATAGTAGCAAGCTCAACAACAGGAGCAACATCAAATTTTATGCAGTGTTGTTGGAACCCGAATTCGTGTTTTATAATGTCGGCTTGTTTCATGATAATGGCATATTTAATTTCCTCTCTTGTTTGTAATGCTCATCTTACTTGTGACGTGCAAACAAAGAGTTCACAACGATGAACGACTCAAAAAAAGTGTGTAGGGTATGCACCTACCTGCTTACTTATATACGTATGTATGTATGTATTTTATTTACGCAGCAACATGTTTTTGGCTTGGAAAAGAAATCTGGATAAAAATTGAAAGCGGAAGGATGTGAAAGAATGTATATGTATGTATGTATTTAATGCTTGCAGTCATTTTCATTAACTTACATTTTTCTTCCGACTTGAAATGCGAGAGGTTAAAAGAAAAACAATTTTTTTGTTGAGTTACTGTTGCATTCTGTGCGTATTCTTTTAAAGTGAATTGAGAGTTGGATAAGCTGTAGGTACTTGTACTTAACCCTATTCACTTGTTTTCATCATGAACGTTTGTTGTTTCAAGTAAAGAGCTCTTATTGCTGGTCCTTTGCACCCTCTCTCCTTCTCATCTCATCATAAAGAAACAAAAATACACATAAAAAAGTTTCCAAGAGGAGAAGAAGAAGTGTTTCCAGCTGTTTTAAAGTAAACTTATTTTCCAATCTGCTGGAGAAAAAAGAGTTGCTGCTGCTTTGCTGCTCCCTCTCTCTCCCTCTCCTCCTCATTTTCTAAAGACGAATGAATACTTATCCTATCTGAATGCTTTATAGGATTCCCATATATCACGCGAGAAAGCCAAGCCAGTACACAAAAGTTAAACTATTTTCATTCAGCATAATGCATCCATGGACAAGCTGAACGGGAGCTGTAAGTTGGTTCTTGAGTAGCAAATGGAAACTTTTATTATGCATTTTGAAAGACTATCTTTATGTCATTAATGTCTTGATAAGCTCTCAAGATAAAGTCCCGTGTGCGTGGTGTGATGCGGTAGAGCAGAAGTAGCGCGAGGCTATATGTATATACACTCGCCCTCCAATCCAACTTGCTGTTATGCTCGCAGTTAATTCCCACACAATTTCCAGAGGGTAGTTGGTAGCAGTAAAGAACATGGCTAAAAAACGAAAGGAGAAAAAACTTAACTGTGCTTCGGTTATATTATAATATAAGAGAGGCAGTCAAGGAAAAATCTTGAGAAAACATGCATGATGAGATAAGAAGGAGAGGGAGAAGATGGTGGAATGGAATGGAAACGAAAATGTTTGCGTATAGTCGTATGGTCGCTTGGTCTCCTTGATCTACTACTACCACCACTTCTCTTTTTCTTTTCTCAGTTTCTGTCCCCTCTATTAAATTGAGTACAAGTCAGAACAAGAGATGAAATGAAATGTGCTTGTCTTGTAAGAAATAAGTTGGGAAGAAGCTATAAAACGTTATCGTTTTCTGGAAGCCCAAGTGTGAACAATAATCCTCAACTGTGCTAAAAAAACATACAAAGAAAAAAAAGTAAATTTTTAATGAATAGCTGGCACATTATGTACACTTGTATTTAGTTGAAATTGTATCCTCTTCTTCTTTTTTTCTTGTCAGTTTCTTAAGTACATTCCATTCCAGTGAAGTCATCGTTTGTCCTTAAGCTTAATTATACTGCTGCTTTTTTACACATCCAAATGTCTATCGTTAGCGTTAGCATTATTATGCTTCAAAAATTGAATTATAAAAGTTGCCACTTTGACAACTTGAGCAGAGCAGCATGTCTTTAATTTATATTTTTTTTGAACACTCAATTCTAAATCCACCAGCTAAAAAATATCCTTGTTGTAGAGTGTTTTGCCTTGTTTTTGTTTGCCATTTTGGCATCCGCATCAATAAAATGAATAGATATATTATTCCAGCTACTAAAAGCTAAGCTAAAAGGTATCATCATGTATGCATAATACCTTTTAATGACGTAAATTACGATGATTTAAATAATTCTCTGTGGTTCTTTCCTACTCTTGCTCATGTTTATTATATTCCCGTTTGAAATGCTAATAGCAATAAATAAACAGGGAGAAAGAGGATTCCAAGACTTTTATAGATAAAAAACATAGTGTTTTTTAAAAGGACAAAAATTTTGTGTGGCTGTGTATTTAATGCAAAGCAAATATCTCTCTTCCACTTTAACTCAAAGAAAACTCCATTGTAACTCATTGGAATGACATAATACAACATTAATGTGAGCCGTATTTCATCAAAATTAACTCTGCGACGACCCCACCTATTATTCATGAAATAATAATTACCTAAGAGTAAGAGAGAGAGAGAAGTACAGGCTTTAAAGGCAACGCAACGTCGTTTCGGCTTGACTTTTATTTACCGGTGGAATGTGTACTTCTCTTTTACTTTCATTTTCCAACTCCTCCACTCCAAATTCAACTTCAACCCTTCCTTCTCATTTCCTAAGTAAAGTTGAAAAAGTTTTTCCAGGTAAAACCTTCCTAGCAATGTGAATTGTGAATGTGATATGAATTAAATACGTGTAGATTTGCATACATAACTCACAAAGCAAAATGCTTCGGTTGAAAGGAACGGAACGGATTTGAATTAGAGAGAGAAAACATTATATTTTAAATAGGCTAAAGTACAGAAGGATGACTAGCTTCCATATTAAAATTACATTAGACTCATATCACAAGCCAGGCCAGACCAGGGCAGGCCATGCCACAAGCATAATGACAACGATTACACCGAATATGGTACTTTCTTCTTTACAAAGCGAATTAATGTTTTGTGCAAAAAGTGTCCAAAAGCAAACTGAGCTGGTTTGTTGCTTTTATGCTTTATTATTTTATGCTAAACAACTAGCTGCTAAGTAAACCTTAATGGGTTCCAAAAGCTTCATTAGTAATACAAAACTTGGGCTGGTCTCACAAGCCAGAATCAGCATTTCCAAACATTTCTATACTTTCTCGGCATCCCTTCTTTCCTCTTAAACAACAAAGTGAGTCAGAACTACGACTAAAAGTGCACATCCAACAACGCAACATCATGATGATATTTTTGACTTTACTTGACTACCAGATTCCACTGCAGATTTTGCCTTCTCGGAGGAGGATGTTTGTTTACTCTTTTTTGTCATCTATATCTAAACTTTGAGCACACAACAAGAACAACTACCAAAACTACACACTGATTTTGTGCTGGTCTGTATTTCAAAAGGTTCGTTGGTTGGGTAGAGTCAGAGTCAGAGTCAGAGTCAAGCCAAAGTCCCATGAAACTTGCGTAATCCTTCCTGACGAGTCTTAAATATTTTAAAAAGACAGAGAATTTCTCTCTCAAATCTGATGATACAGCAAACCAACAACCAACCAAACCAGAATAGAATACAGTACACTGCAGCTGTGTTAGTAGTTGGTTTGGTAGATTCGCATATTTAGTTTTTGAATTGGAAGAGAAACTGAAGCTCATGCTCATGTTATGTTAGTTATGTACATTTATTCGTGATCGTGTGTACCTCCTAGATGGATGGATGATAATAAATGAGTTCTGTGCCTAAGCCTTCCGTTTCATTTTATTACGGTGGAAATTACATACGTTTGACATTATCACAGCGTCATATCATATCACATGTGAGCATGTAACATTGCAACTTTCAGTTGCTACTTTACATTTAACATTTGGATATTACGTCTGTAAATAAAAGCTCAACTCTAATATTTCATTTTAGTTATAAAATGGTAATGTGACCAAAGATATTATGACGTTGTAAATTAGCACGAACAACGAACAAAACGAGCCAAATGAACGAAGCAACTTTTCCATGCAGCTCGAGCTTGTTATAACTTAAAAGGGAAACAAGAGAGATCCGGAATATGTAAGGAGGTAATATCACATCACATGAGAAACGGGCAAACGGGAAATTGGACAGGATTTCATTCAATGTTTTGCTAAAGTTGCTGTTATTGTTAATAAAGTAAAAACAAAAACATTTCATGTTCTTCTTTTCCAACTGTGCCAGGACTCCTCTCTAAAACTTCTTATTATTCTGTATTCCATTTCCATTCTAGTTTGAGTTTGTAATGAATGTCTGTAATTGGGATTAGCTTTAGCTGTAAGGAAATCAGCAAACGAAGCAAGGAAGATGCATGACTAATGCAAAGCAAAAGGTAATAATAATGACAGGGCCAGTAGTGCCAGTTTGAGGTCTAATTCAAACTAAACCAACAACCAACAACCAACCTTCTTCCTCCCTGGAATATTTAAGTACCTATAATAAATGGGTTGTTGGCAATTTACATGCAATGCAATGTAAAGCGACCATATTTTTTGACACGGTAAACGGTTCACTCAGCTTAAAAGAAGAAGAAGGAGAACGTAGTTAACTCTTCCTGGGGTTTCATTTTAAGCACGAAAGAGATAGAAAATAAAAGTGTTGGCTGGTCGTGTTAAAAATCTACGTGTTGCTGCTGCCATTTCGAGGAGTATTCGTAATCCTTTATAAATTATTATCACACAGCACAGCTCGAGCTCGAGTTTGAGTTCTGATACTGGAAGCGTTTATTCGCTTTGCCTGTATTAAAAATGGGTTTTAACAAGTCAAAGCTTTTTCAAGAAAGTTATTATTATTACATGCACAGGCTGACTGAGCAAATGAAACCCGTTTCTTTCCACATGGTTAATTCTTCATATTATTAGCTGAGCTGGTGCTGGTGCAACTAAAAAAAAGACAGCGTGAGGTGAATCATTTGCCTTGTTTCATTTTTCTCCTTAGCTAATTCAACTTTATCTTATTCCATGAAAGATAGGCTCAGGAACGAACGAAGAGCTCTTCTATCATCAATTGAGTCGAGTGGAAGGAAGAATCAGAATGTATGATAGGTATTTAAGGATCACGTAAATACGTACGTCTGCAAAAATACAACACGAAACTGGAAAAGCCACACGCAATTTGATAACCGACAATTTAATTGAAATGAGTTCAACTTTTAAAGCTGGCAGTTTTTATAGCCATTTTTACTTCTACGTTGCCTCAATGTTTCAGTGCAGTGGGAGTCCTCATCCATGACTTGTAGAGCTCTAACTTGGATAGTTGGATCTTTCTAAATCCATGCTCATTTCATATTCATATTATTCATGCGGCAACGGGTGCAGAGTTTGAAAAAGCTCGTTAAGATAATGGATTATTTTTGTCCTTTTTTATTTTTGGACTGGAGAGATGATGACAGGTGAGTTTTTGTACAGGTTAAATTGGGTTGGAATTCGGGAATATCTTAACAAACCGTGCGTGGTGACATGCTTAAAAAGGTGACCATTTTTGTTAATTATCTTTATCACGTCATGTGTCATGATAAGTATTACTTTAAAGACTTGTTTTGCTATTAGGACCACTCATGTATGGTAAAACGCATATTTTAGAGCTATATGCCATGCCATATGACATGCCTAACCATATTGTGCATTTGACTATTAACTACACACAAAATGCGTGTTACTCGCGAGTGACCTAATATTATTGACATTTAATAATAATTCTAACAAAACTATTTCGACGTCCTACAGCAACAACACGAGCTCCCTGGTTTGACAATTTGATAGCATGACACCTGTCTATTAATTAAACAAACTTCCAAACTCATCGTCATTTTTTTTGTAAAATAGACAAAAAAAGACTTAGTTAACATCATGTAAATAATACACTTCCAAGCGAAAAAAGCACTGTCCTCTAAGTTTTTTTAAGCCAGTGTATCACCAACAATATCTTTCTCCCATTCTCATAATCATGTAGAAAGTTTGGTAACGACGAAAGCTCTAAAAAACTGACGTACATTTTTAAAGCATCAAACTATCACTCTTAGTTAGAAAGAGATGCAAATCTTTGTTGAAAACCTGTCTCAATGGCGGGATCAACATTTTGATGTGATATGATATGTATGTGATGATGGCAATGTGTGCAAGCCACTGCACTGCGTGTTTTTAATCCCACAGAGAACAGAGAAGAGAGAGAGAAGATGAATAGGTGTGTGTGCATGTGTGATTTTGTTATATAGTGCAAAATCACGAATACCACCTGCCACTCAACAAATAACTGAGGCAAGGGTAAAAAGGATAAATATCAGTGGATTCTCCTGCCACTGCTACTTACTCCTTTAGCGGCATTGCATGATATGATGTTGTGTTGTGTTACGTTGTGATGTGATGTGAGCAGAGATGCTTGAAAATCTGTTCCTCATCTAAATCAAAGGGAGTTAAACGAGGGAGCATAAGTGTGAGTATTTTTGTGGTGAATCATGCATTTATCTCTCTCTTTTCATATCCAGTCCATCATTCAGTTTAGCAGCAGCAGTTTAGTAGCAACAGCTTTCTTCATGTCTGCCAAGACATGTGTCCTTGTTGTACTAAATCATATTGAAGAAGAATCATCCTCTCGTACTCACTCCACTACTCCACTCGCCTCTCTTTGATTTGATGCTGGGGGTTATTTTTTCTCACAGTATTTCAAAGTCAAAAGTTGCAGCTGTACATAAAGCATATTACATTCATTTGTTTCATGATATGATACCATACGCCTTTATCTATTGCTAATACCGCATTTAATAAATATATTTACTACGTAGAAAACGACCGAGGAAAATTGCACACTCGGCATAATTTTATGCAGTCATCCATATGTTCGGTGGACTGGCATGGATAGAAAACTATATTTTGCTGGATTGGATGAGAGAGCGTTTGTTATGTGTATTTGTATTGCTTGGGAAAAAGCCTGAGAAACTGTAACAGTTGTTCAAGAGAGAGAGACAGGACCAACTCCCAGCAACTCCTTGGAGGCTGGAAAAATTGCAAAGCAATGAATTCATGTGGCAGCCGAAAAAAATATATATATATATTTTTTTACACATGCACCATAAGCACGACAGGTTTCTCAGCCTCAAAAAAATCAACAACTGTTCCGATTTCTCCTTGTCCATGATGATTCTGATTTTGCTTAGTCTACCATATAAAAAAAGTGATCATCTCCAAATTATTCTGCGGACATTGGATCATCATAAAAGAGTGAGAAGGCTAGTTTATCCAGCATAAAAGATGAGGAGGAGCTCAAAATCACTTCTCCAAACAATAATAAAAAATCAAAGCTGGTAGGAAAACAAGATCATAATATATATTATATAGAAATATCTGGTTGCATCACATAATACATATATTCATCTAAAAATGAACAATAGTCAGGAGCCAGTTGCCACAATTGATAAAAATTAGGAATGAATAAAGTTGATATAAAATATTACAGCGCACATATGTCTCCCAAGGGCTTTCTGTGGCTTGGTTTTGGCTTGGTATCATATCGAGCTTCTTTCTCTAAAAAAAACTTGGACCTCTTTTCTGTTGGGGTGGTGGTGTGGTCGTGAAGCACTTTACACTTGTTTATGTTTATAAAACGAACAATAGCGGAAGGAAACAATTTGAGCGTCACCATAAATATATGAATTGGAAAGAACGAACAGTATCATTCTCACTTGATATGATATACATATGATCATTGTGATATATAAGTTTCAATTTCATTCAGACCATCTTCCATAATAAGGAAGTAGGAAATAAGTAAAACAACCGCAGATGGAGTTGATTATTTTGAGAACTAGATGTATATAGTTATATACTGTATGCGAGGACGAACGATGATAGAGGAAGCATTAATGTAGTGGAGTGGGTTATTGGTTGGAGAGGGTGATTATATGTAGTAGGGCCGAAGCCAGATCAGTTCAGCAGCCCCTAAATACATAAATGCTTCAGATCTGAGCACAATCTGCCGACGTAGCGTATAATAAATGACTGCTGTAGACTCTAGATATCGAGTGCAGCAAAAAATTATTGGATCGGATCTCTCTTGTAAAAGCGGAGGCAAGATAATAAATGTTTTAATTTTTATTATGTTGATCCAATCTGGCCACGTTTAACACATGATGCCTAATGTCACGCGTATTTCCTTCTTCATTATTAGTTCATTGTCACTGGCACATGTGGACGATTTATGTGGATTCTATCGTTTTTTATGAAGGGAGAAGAAAGGAACAGAAAAGTAGAGGGGAGGAACGGGAACGAGTTTTTTTACTATGAAAATTCATTATGATATGCCTTTCTGGCCCAGCATTTGCATTATTGCCATTTGTTGCCGATTGCGACCCTTGAAAATGACAAAATGATGATGATGATGAAGGAAAGGGACAAAATAAAATGGTGTGGTGTGGTGTTTGGGCGTTTTGCATGTCGAATC
Organism: Orchesella flavescens; assembly: GCA_964034955.1. Taxonomy (NCBI): domain Eukaryota; kingdom Metazoa; phylum Arthropoda; class Collembola; order Entomobryomorpha; family Orchesellidae; genus Orchesella; species Orchesella flavescens. Next base: position 6,063,800 of record OZ035955.1, read on the forward strand.
TCTTCATTCACCACTTGAACCCCTGAAAGAAAGGAAATACACACGACACGACACGACCCTTTTACAGTAAGTAGATTATCCTCGATGAAACAATTTCATCCGAATGAATCTGGATTTAGCAATATAAAGTTGTAACGTAATGAACGCAATGAACCCCGAATAATTAAACCACGACCACGGCATACATTAAATGAAATCGGCTTTGAGTTCAGCTCGGCGTGAAATGTACTTTACTCAGCTTATAACCATAAATAAAGAGAATGTAATATGCACTCTGCCAAACCGCTGATGAGCAATTAATGTAATTGAGCTAATGGAATAATAGTATAATCTTCCTCATCTCATCTCTCAAGATGTCAATCGGATCAGGGGGTAAAAAATGAAACTCCATTATATTTCCGAGTGAGAGTGAGTCGGCTAAATATAAATTCGTTCCCAATCGTTCCACTACATGAATTCCAGCTACATTCAAAAGTGCCATGTTTTTCCCTACAGAAGACAACCCACCAAACCAACCCAAATTTAACTCTTCCTCACATGTTTCTAATCAAATGAATAAGTTCATGTCCAAATTTAGAGCTTTTGAGCATATCCAATCCACTCGCATTGATTTTCAGAAAATGGAGAAGATTTTGAGGCTACAAGTTGCATTCCATTCAATTCCACACAAACTTCCAGAGCTTATAGTTCTGTTTTGAAGTGCAGTGTACGCAAATAGTTGCTTGTTGCTGATGCAAAGTGTATAGGGACAACGCATCGTCTCGTGATAATGTGATAGATCATGTATGCACAAGGACTCTCTTTGATAATGTTTTCCATGGTCCGTTTGGTGTGAACAAAAGGGGTTGAAAAGCCCTTCTTTCCTTCCTCTAACTCTAACAATCTAACGTTACCTCTTGCGTTTGCCTACACTACACTTTGTTTTGTGATCCGATCCTCCGATGCGATTCATACTGTTGAATAAGATGATGATGATGTTGATGCGATGCTGATGTTGATCATCATCATCATCACGATATGCTACTGATGGCTCTTCTCATTGTTCATTGGGGCAAGAGTGTGTATAGCGGAGAGGCAAGTGAGCTCACTCAACAGAGAGATCCTTTTTCTCTTTGATCCTTCGTCAAATATTCATGTTCCATTTATTTATATAACTACACACACATTCTGGCCCATCTTCACATTCATTTCCTAGTAAGAATATATGTACATTTCTCTCTGTAATGGTAATGGTAATACAATGGAGCAAAAGTCTAGAGTTGGAGTTGAGAGTTTGGTTGCAAAACACTATTTTTTTCTTCTTTTTCAACATTATTCATGTACATTTACACACATTTTCCAGCAAGGTTATTTACCCATAAAAGCATCCCATAACGTACCTAACATATAACATCAATGTCGGTATGCCTATTGCCTTGCATCTATTTTGCATTTCTCTTATTCTTTTCACTCACGTTGTCTTGGCCTCGCCTGAAAGGACCTTGCCGTTAGGGATAAACAGATGGTTGGGAACTTTCAAAAGGATGCTGATGTGTGTTTGGAGTAAGGTGAAGTGGATGGAAAGAGAGAACCTACAACAAAAAATTGTCCAAACAGTGTGATTCTCTGTGTGTGTGTATCATTGCTGGTTTTGGTTTTGTTCCATCTTGTTTTTCAATAGAAACGAAAAGGGCTAGACGCAATGTAAAAGAAGAAGTTACAATAATATACATACATGCATTTTTAGTCTGAAAAGAGAAGGCAGTGGTATCTGCATCCCAGTGAGTGGGTGCATTCATCTGTATAGCTCAGGGAAAAGACGGAAAGAGGAGAAAAAAAGTAACAGGTTCAGTGCACATTACCATGCATACAAATTGGCCGTAATTTTCTTCACTTTTCATATCCACCACCACTTGAATTTCAAAAGGTTTGAGAGAGGAGACGCTGCTATATATTCATTATGCATTTTATTACCGTGTAACATTCCGCATGAAATGTGTTGTGAATGCAGAGGATGAGGTGATGATGGTATGGTGTGGAACATGATCATGATGATGATGATGGTGCTGGTAGATTGTCGACATCTCTTATAAAGATAATAATAATATAATGCTAAGAAGTTTTGACTGTGAAAATGAGCAAACATAAAAACATACATGGAAGAACCCTATAAAGTGCAAACTTATTAGATTCCTTGATGAGCTAACTGACAAAGAGAAATGTGATATGATATGATCATCTTGATTAGCTTGACTTTTCTATATACAAACTTTTAAGGCTTTACCCAAAATTAATTTGATAGACTAAAAAAATTTGTAAAAGAACTTTGTCTCCAATAATGTTCATGTTTTTTGCAGTGATCAACTGATCACAAGATCCTTATCATTTTTATGATTTCCTGTGGGTGACTCATCGTCCTCATCAAATCAAGGCATAATGATATAATCCTCATATTACAAATTTTTCCTTTGGAGCAACAAGTCATCATCATCATCATGATTACTTTTTTTTGTCGCCAACTCCTTAAAAGGTTCTAAATACGCAGTTTCTTTCTCACACTCAAAAGAGGTCAACAAATTACTTCATGAGTTAACGTTAAGTTCACGATTTTAATCACGAACTTCACATTAGGATATGCTTATATGGAAATATTACACTGGCAATTAATGGCATTCTTCGATTTCAATTTTACGGCTGGTTTGGTTAAGCCGTGAGAGCCATTATTATTTGCAAACACTAAAATTCAAACTTTGACTTCGTTAGTTTGTTTTTGTCTTTTGAAATACAACTCTTTATTATGACAGACATGATATCATACTTTAACGCTTATAATTTCATGCTTCATTTCAAAATTCGTATAAGGAACTGTCCGAAATTTTCGTGATGCATAATGTATACATTTATTGTCTGATTTTAAGTATGTATATGCATGTTTACATTATTAAAATCCATTTAGACTTTATGTCTCCTTTTGAAAAAGCAGCACACAAAAATTATCATTATTTATCAGTCGGAGCTCAGTTGGCGGTTGGCAGAGAAAAAGTATAAAGTATATGATTACATCCTGTTTGTTTCTTCATACGTGCATAATTTATAGGCAAGAATAAAGACAATGGCAATAATAATAATATTATGTGGTATCCGCGACAAAAGTCTTGGCACTTGTCGTCTTCATCATTGGCTCACCATACCATACCACCACCATTCCATTCCAAAACACGAGAACCAGACGATGAGACTACACTATAGCCCACAATATTTTTTTTAATGCTTGTTTATGCTCCACATTACATGATTTCTTATGACTTCCATTGTATTGTGTTAAGGCTCTGACTCCATGTTGTCTTCTGCTGAATACATCATCTCCTGCCTCTAAAATACCAAAATAATAATAATAAAGGAATTTTACATATGACAATGATATTCCTAGTTTCAAAATCCTTCTTATTAGCATCATCATCATCTTTCCAAGAAAATGTCTATAAGTTTTAGGGAAAGAAAGAGAACTTAATTTGAATAGAAAGCACACTTTACATGTTGCACCATCCTCATCAACAACATCATCAACAACATCATTAAGAGACTCATAATAATCTTGGAAGACAATACAACAAAAGAAACTGTACAAGAAACATTAATACTTTAATATACATACTAAGTAGTATATTAATACTACATTATCTTGTTAGAATGTGTGCTCACCGTCTAAGTGACAGTGTACAACATCAAACATAAACACACAGGAGCAGCCAAACAACGCTTTGTTTTGCCCTAGGTGTTTAGATGTGTACATGATCATCATGATGATGTTCTTTCTTTCTTTAACTCTTTGAGCTTCCCTTTTCTACGATACGATGTGATGTTGGCTGCTACGCAGTGAGTTTACACACGCTCATTTTTTGCTTTCCATTCCATTCCACTGTCGCAATCCTTTTTGTTAGGGACTACACAACAAGAATACAAAAGACGGCACGAGCACAAGTGAAAGTATCAAGCTGCCATGCCGTGCTGTGGAAACCGCATCTAGGGAGATGAAAAAATAAAAGACGGGATTGTAAACACAGTCCTAAAAGTAGTCAAAGCTAAGATCTTACGTAATACTAAAATGTAGCAGGTAGCAGCTTGAAAATATAAAAAGAAAAAAAGCTATATGATAATACCTACGACTAAGAATGCTAATGCCTATATTACAAGTGGATATTATCATAAAACCATAAAAATGCCTGGAGTTGATTATCAAGTGGCTTCATTTACGTGCACTTAACTTCGTCATCACCACCACCACCATGATCATCATCATCATCAGCCTGTGCAATCTCTAAGCTGTAAGGGAACAAAATGAGATGGTAAAATCATAATCTCATCTCATCGTCGTCATCATGATTTCCCCCTCTCGTTGTTGTTTAGTGTATCCTTGTTTGCTAGCAGCAAGCATGCCTCCAGCTTTCTTTTAAAACTCCTGATGATGTCAAGAAAGGATTATAGTAATATTGAGAGAATTATGTACTTAGAAAGCCACATGGTTCGATCTCGATGCGATGTTTACGTGAAATATGGGGCTTTGTATTCAAAGCCGTCATTATCATCAGGAGGAGGACACAAGAGTTAAAGCCTAAACAACGCAACACGCTAAGCCATGGAAATGATGATTGAGAGTCATCATCATCATTTTCATATCAAATCTCAATCATATAATCCTATACCCAACGCTACAGCAAAAGCCAACCGGGGTAAACACGCGAGTCCTGTTTGTCCCTGTTTCTATTGTTAAAAAAGTCCCTTCGCTCCCTTCATTGTAATAAGATGAGATATGTATGAGCAAGTGAATGCGCCACATATGAACAAGTGCATAGTAAAAAATATGATGAGCCCATTTCAGAGCACATGTTGGCTTTAGCTGGACTGGAGCAGTCACAAAAGCCAAGCCAAAGATGTTATAAATGATACGTGAACGTAATGATACGTATCATTGAGACATGAAACGGAAGGGCAAGGACGGAAAAGTGAATAGTGAAGTTTTTTATATGCATCATACAAAACACAAAACCCCCACTTGAATACAAAAAAAAGTGTATCATTGCGGTGCAAAATACAAAAGAAATGGTGATTGTTCCATTCCAGGAACAGGGTGATTTGGGGGAAATGGACACAATACACGCCACTACCAACCACATTGCATTGACGCGACACCCCTTTTTTATGAAAGGCCATTTGATGATTCCTCACATGTGCTCTGCCAAATGTAATGGCAGGCTAACAATCTGTACTTCAGTGTGGTTGGTACAAATGCACAATAAAATCAAGAATGTACACAACTGCACTGGGGGATCCGCTTAAAATCCCTAAGTTTTTGTCTTAAAGCAGACAATGCTTGTGTAAAACTACCACGGATGAGAGTAAGGGATGGGATAGCAGTTTGAAAGGCACGTGCTCCATTCAGTACTGCAACAAATGTCACATTTTGCATACGCGACTGGAATTTTAATATCCTTTTCGGAACTTTAGTTCAGTTGTTTCTCAGTTGAAGATGAAGGCTATCAAGTATTCTTCACTCACTACGCGGTGCATTTACATACATAAGAGACTACTGCATAGCGGAAAAGAACCACACGTACAAGGTAAAGTTCAACTGCGGTCAGAGTGAAAATGCAGTATTATCACATGTCTTGTTCCAATTTACGATAATCTCTGATGAATACTTTCTAAGTATTAACTGAATACTGATGTACCAACTTTGTCCTACCTTCTACAGCAAATAATTAATTATTAACTTATACAAAATACTAATGGCGCGACAAGTATGCTATTGCGATTCAATTTGATAGGAGAAGCGTCCCGGCTATTTTTGTCTAAAACTTCCTAATCTCTGTTCAATTTTATTACTCAATGAAAGCCACCATCATTATCATTTTCATCCTTATTCACAAAGTTGGCCCATGAATGTACTTAAATTACTTCTGTCATCCTGATTGAATTTAATGGATCGAGTGTAAGCCTTCATCGCATCGGCCCCATTCTAATCGTAGCATGCGGCATTTTTGTCTAAAGAGTGCCTTCATATTGCGTCGCGTATGTCGGTGTGACTATAGGTACAGCAATGCCAACAGAAAAGAGAAAAGTTTTTTGAAATTGCGTGTGTGTGCTATATTGTCTGAAACGTGCGATAATTATCAAAAAAGGGAATTAAAAGCTCTGTGGATCGCAATAAGTCAGTCAGTGGGAGAGATTAATTGATCAAAAGTGGCATTTATTGTGGTTTGAGATTAAAACTTGCATTGTATGAGCAGAGTTTCACTCAGCCTAATATTTTTCTTTCTCTCCAGCCAGCCAGCGCCAGGCAAACCTCTTTGGCCTAATACTACCATTATTATTACCATACCACACACTATGACTGCCTTTTTGTGAGTAGTCTCCATTCCATAAAAGTACAAGTACCATTCCCGCACACATTTCCAAATCTATCATTACTTTATCTCACACCGTGATTTCCCTTTCCATTCCAATGACTTCTTTGTTATCTGCTTGAGCAACATTGCGTTTTACCCTGACGTACATGCCATTACGATATGAGAGAGCGTTTGCGTTTGCATTGCCATATCGGATCACTACATTGACTTTTTGATGAAGAAGGTTAAGAAGAGCAGTAGTGCTTATATATGCATATATATTATCAAAGCACGTAACTTATTCTTCTTCCCCCTTTCTTTCTTTCATTCATTTGTCGTGTGAGTGAGAATGTGCGTGAATCGACTGTTAGAAGCATCATCACATCACATCACCCTTTCATTATCAACCTCAATGGCAGCATCCAAACGTGAAAGGAGCCACTTTGAGAATCTTTTAACTTGTTCTTGAATAAATACGGGAGATTTTCACTTAAAAGAGATTCTTCTTCTCTTTCTTTTTTCCCGTCATCACCCTCTTCTTCCTGTACACATGCTCCCTTTTCAATTTTAAATTTACTTCTTCTTCTCCTACTCCTTTCGCTTCGTTCTCCTTTGTAATTTAATGCGGAATCTTTTGTAACAAGATAGGAGCGTATGTAATAAAATTCTCTCAAGGCCACCAGCACTATATAATAAGTATATATATCTACCTACTGTTATTCCTTGCTCCAAATTTTTTTAATTTAAAACCTTCCTTGCATCATTTAGCTTTAGGTAAAGAAGAGGAAGAAGAAGAGTAGGATGAAAATGTATGATATTTAGGCAACTCTTCAACTTTAAGAAGAAGAGATGTTATAAGGAAAAAGACTTTGAGTGGTATGGTATTGGGTTAAGAATCTCTCTCGTAGTTGTTGTATCATTAGTAATTCAAGTCGACACAACTTCGCATCATCTCTCTTTTGCTCTCTTCTTGCACACCGTATATCCTTCTTTTCCCTTCGTTTGGTAACCCACTCTTGCTGAGTAAGCAATGAAGGTAATTCCTCACTCAAAGAAGAAACACGAGGGTTCACAAAAGTAATAGGAATGTATAGAAAGAAATATCCACCTATTTATATATATCCCTACATCCCTACCTTTCTCCTTCTCTTAACTTGCACACTTTTCACAAACGAGATCCATCCTTCGGCTCAAATAACTAAAGTAAACTTAAAGACAAAGAAGAAACATACATAACACAGTAGAGAAAAAAAATCCTCTCCACTTCTCCGTCCCGTTCATCATCATCGGGCCCAGCAAACGAACGGATATTTATTTGAGAAACACACATAAACTAGCAAGCAGGTTCCCCCAAAAAAATCCCCTTCTTTTCTATATTATCATCCAGAAAATCCAGAGAATTACAAGTTTTTTTTGGCAGAAAGACAACCAGAAAAAAGAAGCTGCATAAACTATAAACTAGTAAATATAGAAAGTATGAGAAAAAATCACAGTTCTTCACATTTTACATCCTTCCTTCCGCTTTCTCTACTTTACTCAAGCCAGTCCCAAACCTGAGCCCAACTCGAGAAAACTCAAGTCTCCAGCTTTCACTTACGAAACAAGGAGTTTGTGCAAGCATTTCCTTTCCGCCTTCACTTTTCTTTCAGTTGCAAAAGTATTATGTTCACCGCTGCTCTGCTCTGCTTGAGGAAGAAACTCGAAAATATTGTGCAGGAAGTTGAGAGTTATGCCTTTGAAGGAATTCATACTTAATATCTAGCTCCAGTTACTTTTTTAGCCCTGGTTAAAGTTAACAATGTAGGTAGTAGGTAGAAGTAGGTGTTTAGTCACATCATAAAGCGCTCCTTAAATGCTCCCCATACTTTTTTCTATTGACTACTTTTTTATTTCCTGGAAAGAGAGCCGGGGTATGACTAGACTGTCAATAATAATATATGTTCTGCATGTTTCACTTCATCTCTCCCTCGCTATTTACTTTTTCTTTCTCCGTCTCCTCAACTCAACTCAATCTCATATTTTTTTGGCTGGTGATACGATGTAATATGCGATGAGGATATACATACGTACAAATATGCTGCTATACTATTGGTGTGGTGGTGGTATGGTGTTGTTGTCGTGAATTGGATATTATGATTTTTTGATAGGCTGTTGTAACATCTCCTCACATATTAAATACAAATGTTTAGTCTTGTTTACTCACATATTACATAAGAACACTTTGTGCTCTTGCTCCACTCCACTCACTTCACTCAAATCTTCTGTGTTCAACAACAACTTTACTACTTATGCCGGTTGATGTTGATATGTAAGTATGTATATGTATTAAACGAAGAAGAGAATAAGGACAAGAAGTAGTGGAAGAAAAACTACTTAATATGCTGAGCTCTGCATTTCCAGGATCCCTTTTCTCTCTCCCATCATGGATGTTCATCCATCCATCCGACAAAAGTTTTTTTTCTTCTCCTCTTCATTTCATCTTCATCTCCGCTTTTCTTCTCGCCAATTCATATTCATGTTAGGAAACCAACGAACCAAGAGAGGAAGAGAGAGAGAGGCTTCTATTATAAATATTTGTATCCCATTTTTATAAGCATTAGTTTTGCCTCTGTTTAAGCTTGTGGATATCATAATAATAAAAAAGAGAACTTTTTTCTCTTATTCCACTTCACTCTTTTTCTTTTGGCTTGGCTTGAGTTTTGGACTTCGATTGCTGCATGTTGAGAATCCTCATCCTGTCCTGATATTGCTGATGCTCGCGTCTGTTCTGGTCAAATCAAGAAACATGGAATTTTGGTGTTTGTTGTTGAGCTGCTAAATCTTGTTCTGAACGCGCGTGGTTTATGACATGACATCTCCCAAGGCGAACTGTAATTGAAATACGTTACTTTACGTATAACTAACCAAATAAAAGAAAGAGAAAAGGGACAATGAGCAAGACAGTGGCCAGGCCAGGCCACTTGGAAGAGAAGCCAAGAAAAAGCTGGCATTTTTTATATGATTATTGTAGCAATCTCTGGATTCTGGAAGTAATATTATGGCACTATGCACGACTACCAGAAAAAAAGGAACTGTCTTTCGTGTGAAATGAGTTGGACTCGTTTTTCTTTCACTGGTTATATAAGTTTTGGGAAATGGCCCATCTCCAAAAAAATAGCAGGCGAAGCATAAGAACCAAATAAAATAAAAGAAGTTTAGTAGAGACTACTACCACCAAGATTGGATGTAGGGCAAAATGAAACGTCTTTCGTCTTCTCTCCCCCGTCTTTTCATATTATTGTCATGTGGTCTTATATAAAGTGTGTAGTAAAATGAAAAGACTTTTTTATACATGATTTTACAGTCCATATTCTCAACCTTTTTATAATATTATTATTATTACGATTATCGTGTGAGATTGAGTGGGGTAATAGGACTACCACACCATATAGCACATCCACCAACGACATGGCAAAACGGGAATGGAAAGAAAGCATCACATCACATCACGGATAGTTTTTTTTTCATTCTTTCTTTTCAATTCCGTCTTTTTTTTTTATCTTGCAGAAGAAGTGACAAGTGTTGCGTGAATAGGCTCAATAGAGAGGTTTCCTTTAGATTGAATTTTTAAGGCCGATAGTCCAATCCCATACAATTTTCCAGCGAGCAAGCAGAACACACCGGATGTGCAGGCTATTGCATCACATCACATTCACACACACACACATTTTTTGATTTCAACTGGTCAAAAGGAATAAAAACCCTGAACTGAAGAGAAGAAGAAAGAAAGAAAAACTTGGTATTCAAGAAAAGGGACAAAGTGATCAATTCACTTCAGCTTTTTTAAGTGAAATATAGCATTACAGCCTTTATACTAATAAAAGCCTCCCTAGGAAATATTATATTATATGATACAGATTACACACAAAACCTTTTGTGCTCAAGTATATGAGTACAGAGAGGCAGTAATAGCAGTTTGTGCACCTTGAGTTTGGATAATACATATGAAAAGAAAAAAGGTCTTGATCCGCTTTTCTATGCCGTATAACAACGTCTGTCTTACAACAACAGATATTGCTTATGCAAGCGGAAGAAGTAAGCAAAATAAAAGTGCCTAGCTCACCTCCAGACGCACCCACACCACACCATACTACTACCACTACCATCACCACCTCCTTTTTCATTTTATTTCAACCGGATTAAATTTTCTCTGGACAAAATGGCCCGTTAAATTAGGTGCAGATTTTACAACGCTGAATTGCTCCTGCTTGAGCCATTAAATTGATGATGTGGCCCCTGATGTTACTACTTCATTTGGAAGACCGGGAAATAAAAAAAGGGAGCCGTGTGATGTGACGACGTGAATGCCTACAGGAGGTGGTAGGTAGTAGTAGGCAACGTACGCTGTGTGCTGTGACATTCATTTCAAAGGCATGAGTTTATACAATAACAAGTAATGGTTTTGATGCTGATATTATTTTGAAATATATTTAACGTAACAACCCACTCACTCGCATTCCTAGCTCATACCCTGTAAAAATATTTTATGTTGGAATGGGCATTATGTTATGATGATGTCTCAAAAACGGAATATGGTGCACCTTTTGCTCCGTGCTGAAGACATATCATATCATACCGGTAGGCAACCCGTAGTCTCGAATCTCATGTAGTAAATATAGAGCTCAGAAGAAGCAAGGCCTAGTAGGCCCATTGCTCAAATTGAGAGTTACATATTACTGCATAGCAAGCAAGTAGCGGAGCGAAACAGGGTAATCGAGTGAAATGATTCGAAACAAGGTGCAATATGGGCGATATTTTCATCCCGTTATGATGGTGATGATGACAATGATGGTAATATGCTTTGCTTCTACTACTCCCATTTTCCAACTACTACTGCTCTCCAGTTTCCAGCCTTTGTAAAACAGCTCACACGGCACGGCCCGTTGAATACTGCGTCATTCATTGTGTACTGCTGCTACTACTGCGGAGGTTGCAACTCTAGTAAAAAAGATTTGAACAAGTTGTAAGCAAAAGAAAGTGGGTAACATCAGGCGAATTTCATTCATATGGAAGAAGGAAAGAGAAAGGATGGGGAGCACACATGGTGCCTAAATACTTGAATACATATATTTCATTATGCTTCATCGCATCATTCATGGAGAACATTTAAAATGTCCGGGATATTACGTACATTACATTACATCCTATATCCTACCAGCCTCAAATTTCATTCCAATTTTGAAAGAGAAAATAATTTTGAGTTGATAACTTGAGGAAAAGTGGAAGTGTAAGCATTTTTCATTTTTGTTTACTATCTTTCTCTCACTTACTCCTCCTGTACACATTTCGTTATATATGTATGTACCTAAAGTACACTCAAACCAGATACATATAGGATTTTTGAACTCTTAAGCTAACATCATCATCATTTCAAGGGGAAATGCGGGCTCGACCCTGCAGCAGCACATGTATAATAATAAAGTAATGAATTACAGTTAGTGATGTGATGACTCGTGCAGAATTTTGTAAGCGTGCATCATCATCATCATCATCATACACATTGCATAATATTTGCTCTCTCATACATACATACCTTCGAACACACGTGTATGTGTATGTGTACAGCCTGAAAATTCATTTTGCCTGATCTGGACTCGTTGAGTTGTTTAAATTGTTTGAGATGAACTCGTTGAAAACGGCAATGATAATAATACTATATGAAAGTGTCCTGTTGTTTGGTTGACGACGATGCGATGTACTTTCAGCCATAGTAGTAAAGAATGACACTTCAAGGAAAACACGGGGTGAAAAGTAGCTTCCTTGAGTTCAAGTTGCGCAATAATATTATTAAAAGCAAGTGGGCTCCTTTCGTCGTATAGTATTGAACTACAATCTGCGACTTTCATATGTTTAAAGTGGAATTACAGCATATTTTTAAACGAGTTTTTCATTTCGTTTGTTGCGTGTCACGTCACGATAAATAAAAAGTTTCAACAGAAGCTGGAAGCTGTATTGCATCGTAATGCGGAATGCAGAGCCATTATGAAATATTTAATTTCTGGAAAATACACATATATATATATACTTATTACTTTTTCCATTTCAATTGCTCAAAGGCTTAATTTAAAGTAGCAATTGGATCAAATTATCATGAGCCTTTGAGCATTTGAGTAATTACTTATTTGAAAGATGGAAGGATAGTATCTATAATCATATCATAAGCGGAAAACAGTCCAGATGAGTCCCAATCTTGTCCAATAAATCTGATAAGAATTGTCAGAAGGTCTAGGGATCAACATCGGATTAAATAACGTGATGAATTGGATTCCTTTAAACAAAGTCGACTTTTATATTTTCCGTCAAGGAAATTCCCTCTATCAAAAGCGGGTGGTTAAAGAGATAGATCCTCTCCAGATTTTCTTCCATATCCTTGACATTATCATGAGTTATTTGGTGGATTTACAGTATAAAATCCCCCTTCAGCTACTGTACTTCTTTTTAAACTTGATAAGATCTCTCTTGATACTCCACTTGCTCCTCTACAATATATCCTCCCTCATTGTGAGTGTGTCTTTTCTCACAACTCTCAACTAGACCTGTTCATTACGACATATGATGAGGAGAGAGAAACGTCAGAAAAAATTCCCCCTCCATTCCATTGCAGACTTAAGAGGAAGTAAACTGCATTTCATCTCTGTCTATATGAGGTAGAATAGAATGTGTGTCTTTTCTCTGTTTTCGGTGAAAGTTGAAACTTGAAGTAAATAGCGAGTTGGCAGTTGGCATTGGCACAACGTTAGTATTAAGTAAAGCAGTACCGGAAGACTGAGAAAGAGAGAGAGAGATATGAGATGAGGATGGAAGAGAAAAGGAGTTTGACAAGAAAGTCCATAAATATTCACAGGAGTCAAGTCAACTCACTATTTCTCTTAAAGAGGTAGAGAGGGAGAAATCCACACCATCAGAGAAGGAACTGTTATTCAATGCACGCCGACGATGATAAACTTTTCCCAACTTTTTTGTATACATAGATGGATAGATCGATTCAAATAACTTTTCTTCTTCACCAGTTTAACTCAACGAAGAATACTAAAGCCTCCCCCGAATTTCATGCATAACATATCAAGAGCAGAGACCACGCAAGTGGTATGGCGTTGCATGGCAGTTTGGTTTAGATTGGCTTTTACTTTTGGTCTTGACTCTGTGTGTTATAATGTGGTTTGGTATGTGTGGTTCAATATCACTATGATCATCATCTTCAGCATCGTCATCAACATCAAAGTATCAGTTTTGTTAAAAAGCATCAAGTTTAAAAATTCTGGGAGCATATTTGCTCTCATTTTCTTTAGAGCTTTGAGTTTACTGGAAGAGTTTAATCTCTGTGTATCAAAAGAATAGCGTTGCCTTGCAAGTTCCAATCTTATATAAGATGGTTGGAGAAAAGTGGTGCTTAGTCTATTAGGTTAGAGGGGCGCACAAAGGGAAAAAAGTTTTTTGTTGTCTTTTCCAAAGAAAAAGCTCCGTTCCGTTCCCCGAGACAAGACATAAAATCCTTTGAATGCGTTACATAAGGTATAAAACTGCAACATAGTGTGTTATCAGCCTCGTTTTGTTGCCTATTATTCTCACTATCTATTCACGATATCTACGCTTCCAACATTCCAATAGCGAAAGACGGGATATAGGTAGTAGTAGGTGGTATATAGTAGTTTTGTGGTTTGGTTTAAAACGTCAAAATGCATTAGATACTTCATTTTTGTGTGTGGAACTGGATCTGCTGGAAGAGCTTCTGCTTGCTTCTAAGGAGCAACCATTCATTCCCATCGCCATCACCTAATAACATCTGCATGACTTCGTGTCTTTCCTTCATTACAACATGCTGGGTTTTTAGGATGTAGTTAAAAAGCAGATTACTAGCAGAAAAAAAGTTGAGAATTCCTTTAAGCACATCTTTAAAGACACCATAATATATATTGCTTCTCCTACCACCATGCTATGCATATCATCATCATCCAATTTCAATCAGGATGTCTAGTATATATCTGGAGGAGCAAGAGTTAAAGCTATTATTTTAATACTGACAGATAAGAAGGTTAAAGGTTTACAATAATGATGATACTTTTAGCTATGTTCTACTACTCCAATACATATTCCTAGTAAGTCCAGTGGTAGCGGATGGAAAAAGGAGTAACAACAACTTTAGGTCAATTAATGAACCGACCTGCCTGGCTTAAGGGCTCAACTCTATTCTATCAAAATCTTGCTACTGTTATCTTACTCTCTCTTTTTTTCCTACTGTTTTGTAACTTGGAACAGAAAAATAAGTGTTTTTACGTAAAAAAAACTCACTCAATTGTGGAATGCCTTTAAGCTTTTCCCTGTAGCATGTATGTATCTAGTATCTGTAATGTAATGTAACATATTATTTTCATGTTTGCCTTCCCTTCAAGCATTCTCTTGAATGTTGTTACGTTCAATTTAAATTGAATTCCGGAAGCGTTTATCAGAGATTATGTATCTTTTTGTGGCCACGACCACCTTAAAAAACCTAACTCTGATTTCCAATTGAACTTATATTATCTTTAGTGGAACATTATCTCCTTTCTATCCGAATCCCAACCCACAAAAAGCAATTTATAAATCTCAATTTACCAAAAAATTTAGCTTAAATGGGCTGGAAATAAGGAAACCAAAGAACTTTTGGAGTTAGTCAAGGTGCGTAATTCCGTCTCATCTCATATAAAATGCCATATCATATCAAACTTTATTCTGAATTTTATCTCAAGTAAAAAGCACAAGCCAAAATGTAAGTAGATATAGCAGATATACGTGTGCTTATCGTTAGTTCTGCGTCAGAAGTCACCTGAAAATGTATGTAGGTAGTGGAAGTAGCATGATTGTCAATTTTCCTTTTCTTATTCTTCTCATAACATAACTTTAAGCCAGTTTGCGTGTGTCTTGTTCCCATTGCATTATGGAGATAGCTTCTTAGGAGGAAAATCTTTGCCCAAAATTGGTCATTAAGTAAGGTGTTGGAGATTTAATGAATGGTTCACATTTTGTATTCCTAGCTTTGTTGAATAAGACACAAGGAAAAACAGGGCTTCATTATAATAATGTCTTGCAAACTCGCTCAGTTCCAAAATGGCTTTTTGTTTCAGTAGTTCCAGGAACACAATTTCATATGAATTACATCCACCAACCATCCACCTGAATATTTTCCATTTCATATTAAATTCTAGCTTTAGAGCATGTCTATAATATATGTATGTATATACAATGAGAATAATTTCATGTTGCGTGCTACTTTGTCGCGTTCTATTTGGGTAATTATTATGATTGTTGACGAAACTTGGAAGGAGTGGAGTGAGAGCGTTAGTTTAAAAAAAAATTATTAAAGTGTGTTCGCCAGCACCATTACATTACTTCAATCCAATCCTTAAAAATGAAGGTACAAAAGGGCAAAAGAGATCTTCAAAACGAAAAGTTCAAACAGAGATGAATATTCATTTTTTTTCATCTGAAGCAAACTTGAGCAGTTGAAGTTGAAGTGAAATGTCCAAAAGTTTAACATGATGGCAATGGCATGGCACGAAAGCAACTTGTTGGGGATCACAATCATCATCATCGTAATCTTGTTTTGTTGAGCAGGAGAATAAAACGTGATGATGATGATGAGCATGGTGTGTGTTATAATAATAATGAAGATGATCATAATTTTTTCCTTTCTTTGTCTCCATCCATTCTCTGCATCCAAGCATAATCTGCATTTATACAAAATTAGGGACTAGTTTGTGAGTTGAAGTGTGTACTGCACTCTGTTTCACTCTCGGTTCATCCACAGTCCAAGGTAAGCTAGAATTAAGTTGGAGGTTTGGAAGGGCAAATAAGCCCTCACTCAGTTTAGAAAAATTGAGAAGACGAAGATGAAGCTTCATTTTTATTTCCAGCATCATATCAGTCGAAGCAACAGCAGCAGCAATTGTTGTCTCGGAAAACACCTGGCGTATAGGAATTCTTTCTTGAAGAAGAAAAAAAGGATCAAGATTTTCCGAGCAGATGTTCAGTTGAGGAGGACAGAAGGCTCGTGTTGCTCCACCGACGAGTCGACAGCCAGACATCAACCAAACCAAAGTCGCTTGGTCTTGGTTTTGGTAGTCGTTTTCGTTCATATGAGTTTTTAAAGGAAAAAAAAACTTGCTCATCGTCATCATCATCATACCTTGTGTATGTAATGAAGCCGAGGATGAGGTTAGGGCTCAGCCTTTTTTGCTCCTGTTTGGAAAAGGGTAGAGATAATAACTATGCTTTACTTCTCTCGCTGTACTTTACATCATATCATTCAAGCCGAAAAGTTGAGCTAGGTAGGTGAGGTGATTGTATCCATCCCTTGTCAAAAAAAGTGCAATGAAAGAAGCAGAGCAACAGCCAGTTAGAAGCAATAAAGAAGAGTGCTCCGACACAAATACATAACTTAAAGAACTTCATCTCTGAAACCTTTTTTGGTCGCTTCATCATGGAGGGTACTTTAATAATGGGCCTTTTTTAAACAAAATAAAAATCATCTCAAAAGCAACAAAATATTTTAACAAGAAAACTAGAGATGATGAGATGACTAAGGCTCACCGTTAAATGCATTGTGTAAAAAGAGCATTCAAACAAAGACCATATTTTGTTGGACTGACTTCTTTTCTTGTGACGTGTCTTCTTTAATGACTTTTTTATCCTGTAGTTATATACCTTCACTTTATGCTGTTAGTTCGTAATAATGAGCCTCCAAGATATTATTTACAGCTAATTTTGCTCTTGTGATCTTTTTATGACTAGAAACTAGAAAATACATGCTCCTGGACAATGGTAGGATATTTTTATGAACCAATTCCAAAAGTATATAGTTACTACCGCTACTTTTAAGGAGTTTGTTGGTTTTGGTTGAATCCTTCATATAAATGTTACTTGCATGATAATGGTAAGATAAAACTGGATCAAAGTCTCAAAGTGCATAGTTCAAGGTATGTACATATTGATAAAGAAGAGCCGATCTCCACAAATATGTCAGTCATTGATTCATTCTTTCCCAACTAGTTTATTTTTCAATTTTCTTTCCATAATGTCAGCTCTCAAATATCTTCTGGAGTAATAGTAATCTTGCTTGCTCTGCGGCTTATGTAATACACACAATATAAAATATATTTTATGCCATAAAATAAACATACACGAGATGTGAGACAAGGTAATAAATGTATACCTACAATATTCCATTCAATACATGGCTGGACAAACTCCATCTGTGCCATCGTCTTCTTTGCATGCTCTCCTCAATAAAAGTCATTCAGGCAGGACCTACCTCATCAAAAACATCCTATCCTATCATCCATAGCCATTCTTTCAGTTTAGCATCTTTTCTTAGAACTACTACGTATTGGTATTACATTCCGAGACTAGATTTCGAGTGGATGATTACTTTTGTTTTGTTTGTAGACGGTTTCTGATGATATTTGAAGGAGGAAGAAGAATAATAATGGTTTTCATTTGAATTGTATAAGCTTCCCATTTTTATTTACGAAAGTGATCACTTGATCACATACCACCAAAAACCATACGGAATCCTTCCGCTTCTCCCCTCTCATCCTTTGTCTATTTCAACATTTTCAACTGTCTCATCAATGCACACGCTGAGTTACACATGATGATTCAGTTTGACTTGCTCCATCATTTGTCTTAAATTTCAGAGATGAGCTTCCACTTATTCCTTCGGATTTTCAGAATAATGGAGCACTTTTTTTTATACCAACCAGAGAAACAACTGAGAAGAAAAAAAGTGTTCACTGTTGGTGGCTTGGCTTGGTTGATGTTCGTAGTTCGTGGTATAGATTACGTAACGCCGCAGCAACACAATAAAAAAATGTGATGCAGTTTTTGCTTACTTTTTGGTAGTTTGGTTTGGTTTGGTTTGCTGTATTGTATTGTATATCGTATCGTCGTATATAAGTTTGCTGATTGATTTTCTCCATCTTTATCTTCAAAGCCGTAGATATTGTCTATTCCGTAATCTATTTTACTCTTGTGGTTCGGAAGAGACTATAAAGCCAGTAATTTCATCCTTTTTTTCTTGGCATCTATTTTTCCCTTTCCATTTTTACTCATTCTTCCTGGGGATGATGATGACGATGAGAATAAACGGGAGGTTGAATTGGCTTCGCTAACTAACTCCAAAATTAAGATACACCATATATAATACATGAGATGCGAGATGTTCCCAGAATAACAAAGTATTTTTTTGATATATTTATACATACACTAAATTTTCTGCACAGAACATGGCAGTAGGGTAGAATTGTAGGATAAAATACTACTAGTCGTAAATATTGCTTGCGTTGTTCCACTATCTTGGGAAAAAATGGCATATTACATTACTACATGGAGTTTTGGATGAATGAGATGAATCTCTGTGTTTTCTTGGCCTCCAACTTGATTTTATGTATTGATATCGAAGGGAAAAAGGAAAATAATTTATTAGTGCACTTTATGCTCTCTCTCTCTCCCCACAAGAAAATGTTGGGATGTGGGATGAAGAGGAAGAAAAAAGTGAAAGAGATTTCTCCTCATTCCATTGTCCGGAAGGAAGATTTACTCGATAGTTCCTCAATAAATTTCAATGATATCTATATATCAAGAGGAAATCTTAATGATGGGTTTTCCTGCCGTAGCCACACACACACACATGAGACTACTTTATATGTAGTACTTGAACTGAACCACACCAAAGCAAACTAGTGCATTTTCAATAGTCCCCTTTTTTCTTGGCTTGGCTTGTGTCTCATTTTCATCATGATGAGCGACATAAGTAAAAAAAAAGATGCATAAAACACTGCCATATATAGAGATATATAACTGCGTGGTGCGTAAGTAAAATCCTATATAAAAAAAAGAAGCCTCGTACAGCTTCACAAGGAAAATTACCAACGAATTTACTCTCCAGCTCTTCAACAAGAGATTTTTGTGAAGCTAGAAAATATATTTTGGAAGAGATGATGGTGTTCCAAAATGTCAGAAGCACGGCATAGAACATTGTTTACTGCTTGCCGGTTCCAAGAGTGCGAGGAGCTGCGACTACTACGAGCAAAAGGCTCTGGCAATAAGTTTCATGGAGTCATTATTCCCACAAAAATATATCCGGTGTTTCGTTTCAAGTGGAGCAATTTATTTTTTTCTTCAAAAGACAAATCTTTGGAACAGAGGCAAAAAGAGAGCCAGCACTCTCATTGTGGCATGGCATGGCATGAGAATAAACTATATTTTAGGAAATATTATTCGTGGGCAATATTTAAAACTCCACTTGTGAATATATCATCATCATCATCATCATCATATCCCACACCTTATACAATGTGGTGGGGCGTTATAGACAAATTTGTATGTAATATTTTGGCACTACCACCAACTACACTACAATCCTCTAACTCAGCAGTAGTAATAAGATTGTGAGCTGGAATAAAAGCCCATGAAATCATAAGATGATAGCAGAAATATGGAAATGCGGGGTTGGATATGAAGACTAAGGGAAAATTATTATATTTGGGTTGAGAATGAGAACGAGAACACAATCATAAACCTTTTGGCTACTGAGAGCACTCTTAAAACTCAGATATATATCTTCTGGCAACATGGGTGGTTGACTGCTGGTGTAGGCGTAAATTGTTTCATAAATAAAAGAGGAAATTGTCACCCCCGACAGAACACTTCATCGTTGAAAATAATTTGATACTCGAAACAGCAATTAAGTTCACACAATTTTCTCAATTTCAACTCGAAACCCCTTACTTACTTGCTACGTGCTCTCCCCTTTTAGCTCTGGCCATGCTAGTCCACACGATTTTTAATCTAAACATGTGAAGATGGAAATATTAGGCGTTTAATATGTAGACATTATCACACGAACAAAAAAAACCAGTGCTCACTCAAAAAGACTGAGAGAGCACGAGCTCACAAGGGAAAAGTTAGTTTTTTATGGATGAATCATGTCACGTCATTGAGCTGCAGAGCAGAGGCTTGTCTTTTCCCTGCTACTACCACCACTACCTCTCATAAATATAGCATCAGCGTAGTTACACTTTGTTAAATAAAAAAACCAACAAAAAACCATATAACCACATAATAGCATAAGATGAAGAAACGAGAAGCCAGCAGTCAGTAGGTGGGAAGGAACATGAAGGGTTAACAAAAAAAAGTTACATGTGAAAGAGAACAGAAAAGAGAAGAGATGTGAAATTATTTTCAAGAGAGTTCACGCTCCTCTTGAGTTTTGAGCCTCAGATCACACTCACACCATCACCTCCATCTACCACCTCTAAAAACACGGCCACAATCATGATGCTGCTGATGCTGATGATGATCATCATCACTTCTAACATCTAACTACAACAAGAACTAGTCCAACATTCAAGAGTCGGTCTTTTTCTTCCTCTTCCTTTTTTTTTTACTCAAAACTCCTTTTCTTGAGTTGAGTACACAGACACGTCGAGGTCTAAAGAAGAAGTGCATTTTATTCGGATGTTTATAAAGCTAACTTTATGTACTTCACGTATTTTTTTTCTTTTTTTACCACCACCACCAACTACTACCACACACCAACACAAAGAGATCGAGCTTTGCTGTGAAAAAAAAGAGGAAGAGACTTAAAGGAAATTCGCTCAAGTCATGGGGCGTTCTACCAAAAAAAAACTCCAATATCATCAATCTCTTCTATATACAGGGAGAAGAATGGAAAGGAGGAGAGAGAAAAAAATATGTGAAACTTTTCTTTTCCAAAGCACGTTTCATATATAATGTCCGCTAGATTTATATATCTATGTGTACACGCAACTTACACACACATATATATTATATTTAGTTTCCTCACGAAAACCAAACCTCTTTTCTATTCTTCAACTCAGGACAGTAGAAAGTATATATATAGCTCAGACTTGTAATCTTTCACGGTCCAGTCAAAAGAAGGGAGTAGAAAACGGATGCTTATTTGCGTTGGCAGAAAAAAAGAAGTATGTGCCCTTAAAATTGAGAAAGAATTTTGTTAATATATCAAAAGAACTCGGAACCCAGAGAAAGGTGAAGTTGAGCAACAAAAGACAAGCGGAAAATGAGAATAGAAGAAGTTGAGACTAAACTGGAGAAAAATATAATAGGAAAACGCACACACACACGACAAAACAAAATGTACACACACACGCTTTACAAGAATTCATACTGTGAAAGGAAAATAATGTTTTTAAAAATATTCTTGAGAAAGATCCGGGTAACATTGCACTGCTGATATATTTTTCTACCATGCGATGATGCGGGTTAGGATACTATAAGAATGTTTTTGTTGCGAAATCATAAATAGCATGAGGAGGAGGTGGAAACAAGGATGCATTGTGAAAGATGGTGAAACGTTTCTTATTCTCAAGTTTCAAATGCCGGAAAAAGACCAAAACCACCCCATTCACACAGTTTATTGCATCATCCATGCAATTCCTGGTTTTACTGCGTGTACAATAGCAAATCAGCACCACAGCTGGAATTTTGTGGTTTGGTTATCTTTCGTTTCTTTCATCAGCAGGTAGAGCCAAGCCAAACCCCTCATAA
This sequence comes from Orchesella flavescens, assembly GCA_964034955.1. Lineage (NCBI taxonomy): Eukaryota > Metazoa > Arthropoda > Collembola > Entomobryomorpha > Orchesellidae > Orchesella > Orchesella flavescens. The sequence goes on from OZ035955.1 coordinate 6,085,771, forward strand.
TTTCGTGCCCACGTGGTTTATTTCTTCATATGAGCTCTCACCGTTTATATCAACCTTTCTCCAGATGATCATGATCATCAACTTACTTTTACTTCACTTGGTTTTGGTATTGCATAATGATCACTACCATCATCAACTAGAGAATCATCAGTATCAGTATCACAATGAGCATCCCCAAACAAGCTTTCCCATTTCCTCATGTCCTGTCCTGTTTTGTTTGAGTTTGATTCTCTCCTTACGTTTCTTTACCTTCTCGTTTGAGTCTCATGCACTGAGCAGAGTGAGTGAGTTCAGAATTCCTCAGAGACTTCATCATTTTCCCTTTGCTTTGAGGGAATCTAGAATCTTTAAGAAGCTTTATGTATTTTACAATGCTATTTTTTCCTAATGTTACATCCCATCACCAGCGTAAACTCAAGACATTACATTTTACCTTTTGAATAATATTCTCCAGGGACAAGTTGTTGAGCACTGGTAACTAACACAAGAAAGTAAGCATCATATGATCAGAAGAAGCGGCATTGCAATAACGAGCAAAAATAAATACATCACAAGAAAGCAATGCTCGCCCATATCATCATCATGCGGGAAAGTAAGATGTGAAAGTAAATGAAATTGGGAGAGGAAATGCCTTTCAAATAGAGAAACAAGATTTATATAAAGGCATGCACTATTCAACAGTGGAAAAATGGCTTTTAGGAATGATGGTAAAAATAGGATGAAAATGAAAGTAAAAATTCAAAAAACGCATCTACTATATATACCACCGACTATAGTGCAAAAGTTCACGGTTTCATTGTAAAGTATCATTTTCATCCGGTATATTTTTTTATTCCTTAACTTTTTCTTCATCGTAACAACAATTCAACTACGTGAAGCTTGCAATGCAATTCACTTGATGTTGATGTGTGTTTAGACATTTGTGGGGAAAATATAAAGCATTACCATTACGTTTTAGCTTTCACGTTTTTCTCATGATCAATAGATGATGTGATGTTTGCATGTCTATTTATAAACGTACCATCAAAAATGTCTTCAACAACTTGCAACCGGCAAAAGGCTAGTTTAGGAATAAGTGCCATTCATTTCATTACTTTTTTTGTACGTGTACGGATTTATGTACACATGGACACGTTTCCCACTTTTTAAAAGAAGTTTACGAGAGCCAAAGTCACCAGTCACAGTTCTTCTAGTACCTTAACTTTTGTTGGGTAAAAAAAATAAGAGAGAAGAAGTAAAAAAATATTCTTAAAAGTGAAAGTTGTTCTTAGCTACTAGGTATGCTTATATAATAATATAGTTTCCACACTTGTTATCAACTTTTTATTTTGTGTACCTATACATAAACTTATGGCTGACTGAGTGTTGTTAAACTCCTCTCTTTAAAGCTTTTAAACTTTTCTCTGATCGTTGTGTGTATAACAGGAGGAGTGAAGACGAAAAGAGAGAGGAAAAGAGAGCAAAACATTATGGAATCAAAAAAGTAGAGAGAAAAGACGAAAAAAAGTTGAATATCGAATTTGATTCTCTGCTACTCTGCACACGGAGAAAAAACTCTTTTTTCTTCTTCTTTCCTTCATCATCATCATCAAGGGGGAAAGGGAACGTTAGGTACATCACATCACATTTGGTGAATTTTGGTTTGTTAAAGGCATACAAAACATCGTTTAACCCAAGTTTCCTGCATAGGATCATCATCATCATCATCATCAAGTTGGCGATGAGGATGAGAGGATGATGATGGCTTTTGGTCTTGTCTTTTTCCCACTTACTTCGTTTCGTTGATTTGAAGGGAGAGAAAAAACATTTGAATATATATGGATGAGCCAAAGCCATATGTCATCATCATATCTCTTCATATATTCATAGCTTATATTCAATTTTTATGACTTCTTCTAGAAAACACATACTTTATGTATGTATGTATGTATGCGTTCTGTTTCGGTGAATAAATTCTTTCTGTGTATAAAAACTTTCACTTTTTTTCTCTCTCTAGCTCGAGTGAATGAATGTGCATTAAGGTATGAATATTATTATGATGATGAAAGGGCAAAGTAAGACTGGAGATGAGAGAGCAACGTTTAACTTGAAGACGTACCAACGTATGTACATCGTCATCCACATGATTTTTTTTACCAACTCTACTTCTTTTTCCCACAGAAAAAAAATGAGTAGCAAAAGTAGGTAGACGAGAAAGCAAAGTTATTTTATCAAAATGATGTGATGACTTTTTTCTCTCGTCAATTTCTCCCTATTTCTGGTATGTCACATACGTCCGTGTAGGAACCAAGAAGTAAGTTGTGAATTGTGAACAGAAAAAAAACTGCTCACTGTTTCCATTTTGAGAGGAGTATAGTGCTATAGGTATATAAGTAGTAAAAAAAAGGAGAGAGAGAGATGATGATTTTTGAGAAATGGGAAAAGTAAGAGAAACTTTGAGTTTTTATAGATGCAAGTAAGTAAAAGTAAAATGTGGAGAGAGAACATTTATTATTCTAATATGACGAGTGAACAAGAGCTCTTTTGTGGACGCCTGAATGGATGGTTGACTGGTCGCCCAGGAGAGACGACGACGAAGACGACGGTCTCTCTCTTTCTCCACTTTCTATTTCCTTTCTCTCCCTGTCTCACCATCATCTCCTTCCTTCCTTCAAACCATACCATACCATCATACTACAATAACATGTTTCTTTTTCACTCAAGATTTCTGTGTACTTGCTGTTTTTTCTCCTTTCTTTTCTTTGATTTGATTGTTTTGGCCTTTAGGCAAAAAGCAACCGTACATCTGGCTTTTTACCTCTGCCTTCCTTCCACAATGAGTCCTTTCTTCTTTTTAACCAAACCAAACCAACAACCAACCTACTTCCCTTCATTGAAGCCATTCAATTACGGTGAAATAATGGAATGAAAACGAAGAGCTACTTTCGTTGTTGACGACGGATGTTTTTGTTTACAAAATAAAGGGAGAAAGTCTGAGATGAGAATTGTTGTTGTACACGGGAATGTAAGATTAGATTTGATTTGAGAAATTCATAGAATTAGTTAGTTACAAGATGATGATGATGATAGTCTTGATACTGTGAAAGTAATGCGTATTATTGGTTTTGATTTTCAAAACAATAGCAAACTTTTCCACAATGAGCTTTATTTTATTAAGGTTGAGATTGAAATAATGAGATTCTGACTATTGTTTTAATTCCATTCTCCTTTGTTTTCCTCCACCTTTGGGCTGAACACATGTCCAATTATTTATTCTTTGGGTTTTGATGATTAGATTTGACATGGAGAATAGTTAGGTAGACTAATTCGACTCGACCTCCACCTAAAACAGGAGGCTAACAACTTTGTTGACTTGAACTGACTTTGATTTTGATACTCATTATGACATTAGTAGTCATTGATGTAGGTTTTAATGATGAGATTTAGTTTCCATTAGCTAGAAGAAAGGTGAGAGCGAACTAAACTTTGTACTTTCATCCCATTCATTCACCCTCATCTCATCGTCATCATTGATGATTTGTCAGAAATGACAAAAAGGAAAAGTTGGTGAAAGCAAATTTACCAACTTTTCAGCTAATTTGGATCCCTTAAAATGAGCCCATTATTGTGAATAGGAGGGAGAGGGAGGGAAGCACGTGTAAGAAGGTCTTCTTATTCATGAAATATTGTAGTAATTTCCAATAATAATTTTTTATTCTCATCTGCTCCCATAACTAATGAAAGTTAAGTCGATTTGAAAAGGTGATGTCGGCATTGCATCATATCATTATATTATGTTAGTCGTATTCCTAATTGTCAATTTGGAAGCAGTGAAAGCAAAGTAAGAAGTTATATAAAGTTTGGGAGCATGCAGTGAATGAGTGACTCGAAAAAGTTTGAAAGTTTTAGCAATAATTCAATTTCAATCTGTCGTCGCATAGTATTATTATTGACTTGACAAGAGAGTAGGTGGCATTTGATTAAGGAAAGTATTGTATATTAGAGTAGAGCTTCAATTCAATTCATTCCAAGTAGTTTACATTTTTACATCAAAATGAGAAAGTAGATCCTTTCCTTTTATTTGTTACTTTTCTCTAGATTGGTTACTCCTAACTCTTCTCGTGAATCATCATCAGCAAAGGAGTTCCGATTCTCATAACTTTCCATTAACAACAAAATGTATTATGTTGATGGATAAAAGTTGACAAAGCCAAAGACATGTTACAATATTACATTGAAAGGCTCGATTACAGCAGCATCATCGTCTTAAATAACATGATGATCATCATCCTTATCATCCTCCTCTGCTCTCTGCACGGTTGGGTGGGTAATTCACGAAGTTAATACATATATTAGAAACATAGATGCTTTGAGTTTGAGCAGTTTCTCTCATGTATCCTGTTGCTAAGCATGTACCCTTTCTTTTATTGACAACAACATAATATGATGTTGATGATGAGATGAGATGAGTTGAAGTAACTGAAGTGGACCGGTACTAACAAGAGCGGAGTGAGTAGTAGTAGATCAGAGAGAGAGGATGAAAGAATGTACATATAAACATATCGTATCCTAGTATCAAGTATCTTTTAATAGGCAAAAGAAATCATTTACGTATATCGACATCCACATTTTTGGTTTAACCAAGCAGAAATATGAAGCTCAAATGAAGCTTTCACATTAGATATTTAGTTAGAAAACTGTTCAAAAATAAATACGCAATGTTCAATGTACGTGCATCATGGACTTTCGGAGAACTCTCATCATCTTGCTTCTGTTATGTTGAGGGAAAGACGAGCTATATATTGAATTTCACCCCAGTTCTCGTTCTCTCTCAGTCCTGTACTTTGGGCACAGTTCTCTCCGTTCTGTCTTCCTTTTTTTATTTCAACTGCTGATGACGATGCGATGTTATGTTGAATATATGTTGATGTTGATGCTCGTTAGTTTGGGCGTCCCAAAGGGTTTAGCTTCGCCAAGCCAAACCAAGTGTATTCATAACTTGTAAAATAAACTCTCTGAATATTTTGAATGGAGTATCAAATGGAACTTTGAGTTTGTTTGTGGAGCCCACCAACAGCAACATGAAGGGTTTCTTTCAGGGGTTGTTTTCTTTTGAATGTTGATTAGAACCTTCTTCACCAGCAAAACCAAGGAGCAAATTTCTTAGCTCTTTCTTTACATTCCTCTTTGGAAACACACAGAGGAAAGAAAAGGGATACAATGGATGGTGTGGTATGTTCGTATGTTGCTACGATGCGATGTTGATGTTCTGCTTCTTTTGACTCCCTTTGGGGCTACCTAATGATGGAAGTGACATGTTATAATAATAAAATACAAATACGACCAAAACTTTATTACTCCTACTTGCTCTTTCCACAATCCACTAATTTCTCTAGAAATCCCATATAATTCTACATCCATCGCATCGTCGTTTTGTAAATAAATATTGGAGAGAAGTGATGGCTGTGGTGGTATGGTAAATGGTAGAAGTAGTCAGTGTGCCCCTAATAATAATAAGAAAGTAGGGATAATAAACTCTTTATAAGTATGTTTATCTACAAAATATTGGAAAAAGTTATGTGCGTATGTATAGCAGTTACATAAGTATAGAAAATGCATTTTATGTTGTACATTTCGGCAACTATTTTCTTTTTGACCAGTCATTTCTCTCGTCTTGGCTCATTGAACACTCTTTCATTCTCCTTTTCGACGGGGTTTTTATTTTTCCTTTGGATAAGAAAACTTGGTCTGGTTTGGTCTTCTGGTGATGATTTTACCATGCAATACACAACATAGCAACCAGCTTCCCTCTTTTCTTGGTGAATCTTGAATCCTAAAAAGTGGAGAATTGTGGATGTGGATGGATTTGGAAGGAAAAAAGAGGAGAGAGAAAGAAATGTAAGAAAATGGTTTGACTGGGAAAGGAGGACGTGACGGGATGTTGTGTAATGCTCAGTTATACTACCATCACTACCGTCATGATCATAAAAACATGCATCATAATACAAATGCTACGTATAAAACATCATCATCATCATCATAATATGAACTGCACTGCACTTCTTCTTCTACCCATTTATTCTTTCTTTTGGTCTCTATATGAAGATTGATACATAAAAAGGTAGTAGTATATTCAAACAGTTTTTTTATGGACTGATCTCGTCACACAGAAAAGTGCTCTCATTTCCCTCTATTCTGTGAGTAAACTTCCTCAGAGGAAAACTCAGTTTTCTTTTTTTTTGTCGGGAAGAGGAAACATGAAATTTGTGAATGCTTCATGCTTGCTTCATCTTCTTCATCTCCTTTTCTTGCATCCCAATGGAGATTTTGTTTGGAGTTTGTTGTTGTTACTATTATTCCTATTCCTACCGCCATGCACCGTCGTGACTATTATGATATGTGGACAAATCCGGGAGGAAAGAGAAGGATACATAATAATACGTGGGAAACGTGTGTGACTACTGAACACAACTACTAATAAATACGGCTCATTTTGCATGTGATATAAGACTGTAACATGGAGCAATGGAGCTGCTGGCATGGCATGGCGTCGCGTGGTTTGGTGTGGTGTAGTCGAAGAATTCCTTCCAGGATTTATGCATAAATCAAGAAATGACTAAAACTTGTTTGGATTTTCAATGTTTGACTAACTACACGTTCTGATATGCTGTTGTTGTTGTTGTTGTTTGGGCTTGTGCAGCAGTTAAAACTAATGTTCGACACAGATTTACTGCAGCGTTCCATTTCACGTGGTTAAAACATAAATGTTCTGCAGCAGTTCAGAGAGTAAAAAGAGTCTGTCGGAGGGAGGAAGTGGAATGGAAGTTGGGTTGTAGTTTGTATGTATGTATTTCGGTGGCCAACCGCGAAATGAATGTATGTGCTTTTGTATTATAAACCAGACCATACCAGAACCAGGAATGGAATATGGAATAGACACATGACAAAACACACACACACACACCCGCACCAAGAGTTTACGCAGAATAACCATGAAAGCGCAGTACGATACTACTTGAAATCTTGAAATAAGTACTTTTATACCTAGTTTTCTAGACTATACCCCCGGTTTTTTATGGGTGGAGGTCTTTGCAGTTCACCAGTTGTGCTTTTTTCTTCCTCTCCACTCCACTCTCGCCTTTGAAACCAAAACTCACAATCAGAGTAAACCAAACCAAAGCAGAAGAAGGGAAAAAAGCAACAAGGGTGGAAAGCAAATCATGTCAACTTTGTCTTTTTGATATATATAACATTCAACATCAGTTCTTGATCTCACGGATTTCTTAAATTCAATGGTGCTGAATGCTCCCAGAGTCCCTTTGGAAAAGGGAGAGAAAAAAGGGGGCTACGGGAAAGTGAGTGGGTGAACGAGTACAGTCCGCTATATCATTATAGGTAGAGATATAGTTACGCAAGTTTAAGAAAAACTGAAGAGAAAATGAAAAGAAGGGGAAATTCTCAGTAGAATTCTTTTAAAAAAGCAGAATTTCCATGGATGTGTGTGTGGCATGTGGTATGGTGTGGTGTAAAGCCATGGTCTTATAAGATGCCGTATCACATTGTATTTGTATCACTAGCCTTTCGGAAGAAACCTGTGTGAGGGAGTCACAATAATGTGCACTTAAGTTTTTCAAGTACAAAGACGAAATAAATGTAAGTAAAGCTCTAGATAGAACATAGAACATGTCGTAGTATTATTCTTGAAAGGAGAAAAATTGGCTGGTTTTTTTACTTTCTTTAAGTTGCTCATAATATTTAGTCTCTTACGATCCATGATACCATTTCGGCTACTTCTTCTTCTTCAACTGTTATTATACCTATCCGATGCGCTACTTTTAGTGGTTTGGTTTTGGTTTGCAAGTAGCAAAAGCTATTGCTACTTTTACTACTTTAAGTTGTAATAGCCTCAATTCGTACTGGTTCTGGTAGGACGTGGAATACTACAAAATCAGAGATTTGACAAGAATTGCCTTTTTACATTAGACAGAATCGTCGCATTTCGCATTACTGAACTTGCTTTTAAAGTGTAGTGAATTGGTCTGACATATTCCATTGGCTCAAATCTATTGTTAGAAGCAGTTAGTTAGACATTTTTATTTTCATGATATTTGGCATTTTAAAAGTCTCGTCCTAAGAAGTAAAAGAAGATGCAGATATTTTTGGACATGTTGATACTTACTGATGCAAGTTACAATTTTTGTTGATAGTTTCCAAGTTGCTGACTTGGAACGTTTGATTTTTCTCGGTTCCTAAGTTTTTTTTAGCATAACGAAGAGTTGCTCTGGAAAGCAAGTGGGCGAGTAAGAATAAGTGTCCTCAAAAGTGGAAAAAATAACAAAAAACATCTCATGAAAGATTTTATTTTTCTTATCCCTTCATATTTATTTATACTCCAATTGGACTTTAGTACTAGCGAACTATTTATTTTTCTTGTTGAATAATGCCACATGTGTGTGTGTTATGCTGTGCATGTTAAACGGGTTCATACTACACTTGTGTATTCATGTCTTATATATTATATATTTACTGACAATAAAGAAGGAGAATGTCAAACGTTCACAAAATGAGAGAATGAATATATTGGATATTTGCTTTAGTTATAGAGGCAACATGTAAATGCGTAGGTAGTGAAGAGGTTGTTGGTTGTGATGTGATGTATTCAATTCAGCGAGCATTATTTAACGAACGGAACAATGTTTTCCTTTATGTCGGAGGAAAACGGTTTTGGAGAAGGTGAAAGAGCAATTTGAGCACTTGTCCTTGAGTAAGGATTCAGTTTTTCATGAAAGGTCTCCTTCTTCTTCTTCTTCTTAATCTTCTCTTCTTGTGTATTCATTTCGCCTCCACAATAGTTTCCCGATCTGATCCTTTTTCCGCCTTGAGATTAATATAGTAGTTTTTCCATTGGGTATTATTGTGTTACTTCTTGAGAATAATAGTGCATTCATCTATCCATACGACAGCGTATGTATCTATCTCTCTCTCGACATAAAATGGGCATAATATATTAACATCGAATGACATTTTTCAGTTATATACTACTCCGTCAGCTCTCTTTGCTTGCCATTTTATGAAAGAGCTCTTTGGTTATATCCCACAAACTTTTACACAATGAAAAATAAGGAGAATATTAGAGAGTGAGAAGAATGATGATTCCAGCTTTGGTTTTGGATGCAAGAAGTATAAGTAAGGAAAGAGGAGAGGAGGTAGATCCAAAAGAGATTTATTTTTCTTTGCGAGATTTTATTATGGGCCATTGGCTAGAAGGAATATTAACACCGAAGGATTTTTCAACGTTTTTAAAAAAAAAGTTCAGTAGGATGTAGGAGTAAGAAAAGAGACTCTATTATGGAGTAACGCACCAGCCCCATACCATAGTATCATATTCTTATGTCCTTGGACGCAAACATAATATTAAATAAGGTTCCGTTGAAATTTCCTGAAGAAGACGCTTTATGACATTTATTTGATCTTGTTTGTTTATGATGATGAATGATCAAGTTTCAAGGGAGATCCCTAAGCAGCACCGAGCGTCGTTTGCTATTGCATACATCCATGAAAATGAGATGAGTTGGGGAAATTTTAAGGTAGAAAAAGAGACCCAGGGAGATATGAGACATGGTTTAGTTTGGTTTGGTTTGCTATGGTATGGTATGTTATAATCATCCATGTGGGAGTACCAAATGTGGATGGAGTATATGTTTGAAATGATGATCATTATGAATAGTTGAACGGATGAATGGTTATGGCTTATAAGAAACTGTTTAAAGACAGTCCCTTTTCGTGTTTTCTCTTGTTGAGCTTACGTTTACGTTGCTGAGTTTTTTGGTGGTTTGGTTTGGTTTGGTTTGTTGGTTAAGAGACTTCGTTAAAGTTATGTAAAGGATGCAAATAGGGTGGCTGCGAGGAGGAGGATGATGATATGTAGGCACCGTCTAAAATCTAAAAGTCGGGTTGAAGATGAATACTAAATAATCCCTCGTTGCTTCTTACTCCCTCGCACCCACACAATAATGGAAGAAGCTCTGTTTTAGAACAAAGCAGGTTGTAACAAAATACATACGATACTATTTTTTTGACGCATGTACGAAATATGCATGGGTGAATGAGGAATTGGATGATGAAGACAACAGCAAAAAGGATGTTGAAGATGAGATGAATATGTCACCGCACTTTTTAACATCAGGGTAGCTTAAAAAGAGGATATGAACCAAATATGTTTTCAAGCTGAAGCTTATCTGCAAATTTATCCCTCACGGACCTATAGATGATGAAAATAATTGCTATCAAAGCTAAAACAATGTTAGCGCTTTACTAACACATAAAAATACACTGCATTTGATTTTCCTTCCCAAATTTTTAAGCGACAAGAGGATTTGGAGAACAAAACCAAGTCAGTTCTGAATATCCAGCATAATGCAGTGATACAATTTATTTTGTAATTAGCTTACATAAAATATTATCCAATGAAACAACCCATTAAGATCTGCAACTTTGGATTAACTTGGCAAAGATTCTCTACTCTAATGAAATAAAGTCGTAGGAATTACCGCAATCATGTTTACCAACACTGACTCAATTTTAAAATGATTGCAAGAGAAAGAAGCAGAGCAAGTAATGTATCCAAAAGCGTTGAAAAAGTTGGAACTGCATTATTGCTATCGCAATCGCATCGCCATCATCAAGCGCTTCCTGCTATCCAATTCCCAGATGTACCGTTTAGCTTTAATTGCACCAGTCCAAAAGATAATGGTGAGGAAAGCTTGATGATACATATTTTTTCCAAAGTGGAACCGAAACGTATGTACACTATGCATTATTGAGAACATATTAATGGCTTTGTACATTCAATATTAGCTTTTAACTCAACTCTACATCGACTCCTTCCTTAACCACTCTTCTTCTTATATGAAAGAGGGTGATATAGAAAAGAGTTATGTGAGATGTGTTGAGCCTCAATGAGCCACTCAACTCTCAAAGCCAGTAAGTTTACTAATTGACTCCCGACATGGCTGGAATCCCATTAGTGCAGAATTGGTCTTTTTTCCGTTAGCTTAATGCACTTCTTTCCCTCTCTCTCAAGTCAGACACCATCTTTTTTTATGTGGAACAATGATCGTAATAACAGCACATTCATATCACCAAAACCAGCAGCATTTCGGGATAAATGCTTGTACATATGCATATAATGCTCCACATTAAGATACAGAATGCATTCTCGGCTTTCGTCTCATCTTCTTTTTTTGTAACAGAAACAGCAGATCCTTATTTCTTGACGGGAAGTAAACAAAAAAAAGAAAGTTTCTTTACTCACTCGCTCAGTTTGCTTTTGCTTCCTCTCCATTACAACATTGCATCACATCCCATCCCCACACATTCCATTTCATTCCTCTCCTTCAGACCAAATCTGTTTCAAGTTGGAGAGTAGTGGAGATGAGTTTGAGACCAAGAAAAAAATTGTCGCTTTGCTTATTCCGAAGGTTGCTGCACATATATATGTATACAATGTATATCCAGAAGCTACGCTTCCCTCTTCTTAACTTCCCACACTGAATGAATGTGAATGCAAAATCTGCTTTTTGTCTTTTGTCCTAAAAGTCAGCCTCCAAAAGAAAAAGAATTTAAACAAGAGTTGACTGTCTTCATTCGATTAGAATACATTACAATATTTTCCTTTCGTATGTACGTACGTACATCCCATATCCCAATAACACATACGCATTTTTGGAAGCCAACGAACCCCCGCCAGCCTTTACTAAACTTTGGTACATAAAGTTTACATTTTTTCTTCTTTCTCGCTCCAACGTTTATCTGCCATCGCAAAAAAAATAAAACTATCACTTGCATGCCCCGCCAGTCCCACGCCAATGCCACTATCAACCATTATTATTAGCGTTTTGACTTGACTTGAGAGTATTATCATTTGAGAGAGAGAGAGAAAAAAAGGAAGTGAAAGAGAATTCAACTTTTTTTCTCCCTCGGAACAATGAAAATAAGGAAGGAAGCGATGAGTTACACAAATTTCCTCCTCTCCGCATTCACTTTTTTTTTTTTTTTTTTTTTTTTTTTTTTAAAAAGAGAGATGTGGCTTCTTCTTCTTGGTGTTATGTTTGTGTGATGGTGGAGGCTGTGTATTCATTCTGTATACATAAACGCTATGGTTTGATAAGAAAAATTTGGAAAAGAAATCACAGCGCATCTTCTTGTCTTCCCTATTATGTAGGTATGCATAAGTTTTTCTTCGAGTTGTTATGTATGTTATTCCTCCGTTATGGGGATGATGTAAGAGTAAGAAGAAAGAAAAAGTCACATGAACAAAGTTTTTTTGTTCTCGCTCTTCTTCTTCTTCTCTCACTCCAACACAAAAAAAACAACTTTAAGTTGCTTGCTTACTTATACACACTTGCTTCTTCAGTTAAATCTGTATGAAAGAGCAGTAGTAAATAGGGAGTAAAAAAGCGAGACTAAAGTATTTTTTCATATGTCCGCCTCCTCCTTCGTAGACTACTTGTCGACATTTGTATCTTCAAAAGTTGTAAGTAAGGAAGAAAGATGTGTTTTCCACTTACGCTATCGTGACGATGATGATGCTGATGATGATGACGATGATGATGCTGATGATGATGATGATGACGATTCCTCTTTTTTCTAAGACCAGCATGAGCATTGAGCATGCTGCTGCTACTTCTCTCTCTCTCTCTCTCTCCCACATGCACATTATGCTTAATGGATCTTTGACTTGTTCGTTACTTTACTTGTTTCTTTTCCTTCAAGGGGACCACTAATGCTGTATACAGAGATAATAAACGAGGTGGAAGCATGTAAAGTGAACAAAGTGTACAAAAATGAATTCTCTTGAGCGAAAACTCTGACATACATATGGCACTAAAAGTACTACTCATCTTGATTTCTTTCTCTTTACGACAATCTAATTGTCCCAGGAGACTTTCTGCCTCTTTTTTCCTCCTTCCTTCCTTCTTTCCTTCCTGAAGCTTTCATGTTGCAAAAGGAAGGCGAAGGCAGGCACACACACTTCTTCTTCAGCGTCTCGCTTTCTAGTAGCAGCAGCAGGTCAGTCCGATCCGAATCCAAAGTTGGCACAAGCATCAAGAATTATGTCGCAAAAATCTTGCACCACGCCACATTTCTCAGCAAGAACAGAAAGTTGTGACAGGCTGGTGCTGGACCTAAAGCAATCCAAACACTTCTAATACTTTTATAGAATATATATAAGCTTCTGACATTCCAGAGTGGATGATTGTGTGATATACCTACGTAACAACGTAGCCTACATGAAAAAAAGTCCTGATGACGTGCGCTCATTCTGCTCGGATTGCTGGAAAGTATGCAAGCCAAGCAAATCATGTTTTTTTTCTTCTTCTTTTTCTAATGTGCTCCAATGCTTCTCCCTTTCTGCCACTGATTCCATTCCATTCTATTCCACCAAAATTAAAAGGGATTTAGGAGACTAAGAGTAAAGAGGAAGAAAAAAAGATTGAGAGTCATGGAATATCTTGACAGTAATTCCTACCGAAAAAAATACACGAGGGACTATTATCCAAGTGATGACGGCAATGATCTTGATGATCCCATACATTTTTGTTACAAGAAAGAAGAACATTAATCACCGTTTATTATTGTAAGGAAAGACAAAATTACTGAAAGATATGCATGGCCCGACATAAAAAGAGTGCATTAGTAGTAGACGTAAGTAAGTAGGATGAGTAGGAGCCTCCTGAAGAGAAGGAGGAAGAAAGAGCAGCACAAGCGATGAGAATGTCTTAAGTGAAAATAAAGTTTTTAATGTTTCCGAAAATAGATAGGCAAGAAGTCTAGTCCATCCTGTCCGTAGTCTTGTTGTAATTGCTTACAAGTGCTTTTTCTTCATTGTATTATGTTTTATATATTATACTTATTGTATTAAACCTCCGAAAATCTCAAACTTTTGCCAAGAACATTAAAGTATTTTCTTAATGTGAGTTTTCTTGTGTCCTCCTGTCATCGTCATCCCATCGTCCCAAAAGGATCCTGTGTGTATTTCTAACATTCTAACTCTCCTTTCTTTTTCTATTATCTCCAACTCCAACTATATACGCTTGACTTTGTGGAATAAATTATGCATCCCATTTTCAATAATTCTTTTACAAATTGACATTAATGCAAGCTCACAACCATAATAGAATAGTCATGGATGATGGAACAAAGGGAAAAAGTCAGAGACTTTATTTTCTCTTCTGGTGATTTGTGTAGCATTGAGATCAGGAGAAAGGATATATAATGGTATAAACTAAAACTATGGCTTGTCCTTTGCCTCATCCCACTCACTTATTCCTATCATGCCATTGCCATCATCACGTCATCCCAAAAATAAAAAAAAACTTTTGTGAGCTGAAGACAAAACAACTAACCTGAACTTTCATCCACATCCGAAATCCGAAATGCATGCGTGCTCATATGAAAAAACAAAAGTGAATTTATGTATACATTATACATATTTTGGTTGGTGAGTTATTATGCTGGATCCGGATCCGAGATCCAATAATATTCTTCCAACAACCCGAAAAAAGTATTATAGTTGGCATCCACTTTATTTTCAAAGTTATTTTCTCACAGACAATAAAAAATAATTTCTACTAAAATATATATACTGTGTAGAACAATAGAAAGGTCGAGAAGACTTGGAACTTGGAGTTGGAACCGTGTAGTTGCATGGTAGTTTCATAGAGTTTGTTTCCGTCTTGGTTTATGTTTATGGGACACACACAGACATACAAAAATATTTATGCATTTATCATCATATCATAATCTTACGTAAAGCTGCGTATAAAATATGGGTAACAATATATCTTATTTTTTCTTTTTTTCTTGTTGTTGTGTATAGCTTGACTGTTCCGGGCTACCAAGGAAGTCTGGGAGCCACCACGATCGCTTCTCACATCAACCCCGCACAAGCTTTTGGAATGGAACTGATTTTGTGTTTCGTCATGACACTGACATTTATCACGGATCCCGGCAACAGCCTTCCAACAACGGCTGTGCTCCTAGCAGCTAATCTAGTTGCGGTAAGTTGAGAGTTTCCTTTCCAATTCCATTCCAATATGGCTTTGGGTTTCTTACCCGCTATATCATCATCACTCTCTTTCTCATCGTGGGTCTGCTTTGTTGCTCTCTTGCTGTTGTTGTTGTGCTTTGTGTTTTGAATGTGTAAGCTTTAGATGGAAGAGAAGAGAAGGAGACAGACACACGTTAGAAATGTGTGTGCTTGTCATTGACACAACAAAGGGTTGTCTATTCCTACTGGTGTTCCATCCACCTACTCCGTCTTCTTTTGTCTGACGCAATATATCTTCAGTTCAGCCTCTCGTCTTTCTCCTAGTCAGCATCTGAGTATTTCTCATGAACTTATTATAATGCTTTCCTTGTCTCCCTTTTTTGAGCTCATGTGAATATTTCACATGTGCATAAACTATATTCTTATATTATATTAAATTATATTATGTCTGGATTCTGGATGAACAAAAAGAAAGAGAAAATGTGTTGAGTTGATGTTGATATACTACTATAACGCTTGTCTTGTCACATGTATTTTTAGATTTTTCACTACAACAAAAAAACTTATAATGATAATGATGATAAATAAATGTCTCACGGGGTTTTGTTTTGTTTTTTCATTAATTTCTCCTCCTCTCAACACCACAGCTCCCATGTACTGGAGCAGGGTTGAATCCGGTAAGGTCATTAGGTCCCGCCTTTGTGATGAACAAATGGCCAAGTCACTGGGTATTTTGGTTGGGTCCTATTCTTGGTGGATTGATGGCTGCGTATCTTCATCGGTTTATTCTAAGGAGAGCTCCAAAGAAATCCAAGGAGGTGAGGGAAGTTCCGTCTGACGGAGACAGTTTGGACATCCCAGCTGCAGAGTTACCCACAACCACACCGGACAGTAAGCTAACCAAACTAACGATTTACTAACTAACTTACACTTACCTTACCGCTACTTACTTACTCTACTTGTGCACGTTACCGTTTGCTGTACTTTGTATAAATATACTTCACTTTGTACAAGTAAATCCATTTTGCTCGTAGTAATAAATTAATAATTACAAGTAATTTTTGCATGCCGTCATCAAAAAGTACTACGGCTCTTGTAGTTCTGAATTCTGAACCAAATAATAATAATTATTATTGCAAATTTAATTAAAATTCTGTAAACACTTTTTTATACTCTTTTTTAAATTTACAAATTGCGTCTCTCTTTATAACTTTTGTGTGTGTAGACTTCATCAAAATGCGCGTTAGTAAAGTGAGAAGGTGGCTTTCTTCGATGAGAGGACAGACAGTTCAGCAACAGTCTCCGCTGCCAGTACCTGTGGTGGCGGCACGGGTGACTGATATTCCAAGAGATGCTACTACGAGACGCAATTCACAAATGTACGCAAATTTTCATGATTTGCAAAGACGACATGAACAATATCAACAACAGATTGAGTTCTACTATGCTCATCCCAACTATCGAATTTACAGCGTTTGAAATTAGATGAAACTCGATCATTTCAAAAATCTAACTAGTCAATTGCGGATTGAGTTTCATCCCCTCTTTTTGTAATATAAATTACTTATGTAAAAGTGAGTCTCTACAAAGTATGAATTTCATGAGAAAAAATATTTAGCTTCATGTTTTGTTTTGTTTTTGCTTCTCCTCATTGATTTGAATTGGGTTGTTTGTAAATTAAACCGAATAACGATCAGATTTTGTAACCCCGGGGCGAAGTGAGATTGTTTGAGAAAATTGGAAAAAAATTGCACGTTTGACATTAACACAAAGGAACAAGACATGTAGTATTTTATGACGAAGACTGGACTGGACTTATCCCCGACTGAATTACAAAAAAGCTTTAATATTAACATCATCGTACTAACAATCATTTCTATTATTATTATTATTTTATTATTTTCATTTATTTTATTTATTATGTAACTCGATAAATCTACTCAACTACTAATACGCATGAGATAGAATTATCGTTTCATATATTGTTATTATTATTCGCAAAAATTTAATTAGTTTCATTTGAGCAAACTATATAGTCAATCAAAAGAAATTGGATTCACGTTCCTATTTTTGTTTTCTAGGACTCCTCTGTGAGCGCTTTGAACCCTTATATGGCGGAACACGCTCTCTATATATGAAGCCATCTCCTGTTCTCCCCCGCACAAATCTCTCTCGCTCCCAGTCCGTCTACGCATCCAAACGATATGACCAACAAGCAAAATTTGAGATGGCTCGCAAGCACCTTTTGACTCCCCAATCTGGGCCACCCAACCAACACTCTTGTCTCCCCTCCGACTCCAACTACGAGCCACTTTATGACAGGAAGGCAGCCGGGGGTAACCTCCTCATGTCAGGTCCACCCTCTTATGATTCCAACTACTTTAAAAATTTTGAGAAGCCAAGTCACCAGCACAGCAACGGCCACAACAACCACAACCATCATCACCATCCTCATTCTCATCACACCCAAAGTCTCCACCGAAGGGATCACAGCAGTGACGTATTGTCTCGTGAAAATCAAGCCAATCGTATTTTGGCACAATATGAAACATCCAAAGGTCTTGTTGACATTGATCCAAAAGCCTCCTTGAAACACAGCAGTTCCAAACATTCTTCATCTATCTACTGTGACTCTGACGTGTATTGTGGAAAAGGGAAACAGGAAAAAGACAACAGCAGTATATCAGAGAAAAAGCTGATTGACACTTCCCCACCCAATTGTAATTCAAAACAGAATGGGAATGACATGTCAAACCCTGCTCCACCAACAAGGTTCCGGATGCCTTTGCCAATTCAAGCGGCCCAACAACAACAGCAACATCAACAGCAAAGATATCAGCCGTCAGGTCAATGTGCTTCTGACATTGGCAGCGATCTGGTCGTCAGTCCTGGAGGAAACTACAATGGGACGATGAGCAGCACGGTGAGCAGTGCGAGTAGTAACAATAAGCATTGCAATGGTGGCCCACCACCTGAGCCGAAAAAACCTTATGAGCTTCTCGAGGGTGTTTATGGTGGTGGTGGTGGCAGCAGCAACTCTAGCACTAGTGGGAGTGCCAGTCATCATAATCATAACCACAACCATCATAACCATCATCTCAACAGGAAATTAATGGAATTTAGTCCTAATCATAACCATCAGCATCATCATCATCATTCTCAGCATAACCAACATTCTCAAAATGGGGGCAGTGCCAATAACACTAATAATTACACTTCAAGACTTCTCATGACGGAGAAGGACTCGACGTATTCCAGAATTCTTGAGCCACTTATGAACTCCAAGCCTTCTTCGGGAATTGCGAGTCCCAATGGGACTCTTTGCAAACCTTCGCCAAATGACCACTTGATGTATTCTTATCATTGAATTTGAATGAAATGGAGATGATGGTGGTTTGGTTTGGTCGACTAGTGAGGAAGGAAGGATGAAACAACGTCATCTCATCATCTCATCATCATTTTCTCATAGAACATAAAATATTTCTTGCCACATCTTTTAATAGACGGATGAAGAAAGTATTTTTGGGGCAATCTAATATTTTCTTAATTCCAATTTCTTAACACATTTGTTTTAAAGATAGAGTGTAGAGCCTTATAGCTATCATTTTCCTAAAGGTGAAAGTATTATGTAGAAGTTTATCATGTCAAGTTTGAAGTTGCAATACTACTACTTATTGTCATTTTATGAGACCACTGCTGGACTGGATGGACTGGAGATGCTAGATGTCGCATTTTTTAGTATACACAACGGATATAACAATAATGTTTGTTCCTCCGCTAAAATAGTTTTCTTAAATCATGATGATACATATCCAGACACTGGCCTTCGTATCTGTAGCTTTTTGAGCGACAAAAAGAAAAGTATATAGACCTTTTTCTACACGAGTTTAATTCATGTGATTCTCTATAGGTGATACATACATAATTAAAATATGTACGTACGTACGGACGTAATAAGAATAATAAGAACATTATTCTTCTTGTGTAACGTAACGTAACACAATTATTTCAATCAACTTTGCCTATTGAAGTACTTAAATGGCAGGTTTTGATTCGATAATTGCACATTTTTAAGTAGGATTAGTTTAGTATAATCTAGATCATCATATTATTATCCTTAGATGATCATTGTTAACTCGTCATTAGCCATTAGAATTATTAGATTTTGTGACTAGATATTATAGAAAATACATTGTATACCTAATAATTTGTTTTTTTGTTGTAAATAAGTCCGCTAGACGTAAACAACTTATATGCCAATTAAGGTAATAATTTTGTTATTTGTTAGCAAGTACTGAAGAATAAAATCGGAGACTGTCTACTTATTATCTACTTCTATCCATTGTATTTAGACGTGAGCAGAAAATTGGGGAGGGGAAGATTTTTCTATGAAATCGTATCAATATGTTTGTGTTTAGATGATCAAAGAGATTCCTAGAACCTTTTTTATGACAATTTTCAAAGATTCCTATTTATCTCAGAATAGTATACTTATTATTATTATGTTTATTTGTTATTTCTTTTTGACAATCCAAGATTCAACTCGCATCACGTTCAAGATAAATTTTGTAAATACAAATTAGGCTATTAAGCTACTTAATTTAATCTTACTTCACATACTTGTTCCAATTATCCTTATTCATAGAAATGTTTGTTGGCTTCCAGTCTTCTGGAAACTCTTTAATTCTCTAAATATTATATTACATTATATTATATCCAATAAGGGAAATTATACAGGGAAAAGTGTGTATGTATTGTATATATTAAAATGTGTAGGTGGTACAGAAAATTATATATTAATAGTAATTACATAAATCTTATATTATATAAATGTACAATGTATGTAAATGTGTATTTTAAATATCTTACATACTTTCCTCGTATTATTGTGTACTTAAAAAATAATTTCACACTTTAAGTGTGGCGCAGCTGCATGCGCTTATTAACCTCCTGACGAAAAGCTCAACTGGAAATAGTTTTCATGGATTCTGCAACGTTGGGGAAGGCTCCTCTGAGATTTTACCGAGAACAAAGAGAAAGCAAGAGAAAGTTTATAATGCTGCTGATAATCCATCTAACATCAGCAGCATCAGCATTTGATGTGTGTATCGTATCACTATAAAGACAACATCCGGGAGTGAAAATCTCTAGTTCAATGGAAAAGTCAAAGATGAGAGCTGAGCCAACAAATTGCGGATGAATTTGAAAGTGTAGAAAACTTGTAGAGACTTAAAATAATATTGTAGCTTACTCTTGTTGTAGAAACACACACACACACACACACACAAACACACACTCATGAAAAAAAGTATTTCTATTGTAATATATTTCATACACACATCACATCATCACATCGCATCATTAATCATCATTATATTCTTCATCTCAAAATGTAGTCTTGCACCATATTTATTTATCAACTCTCAGAAAATAATAATTTTGCTTTTTTGTTGTAATCATTATCATTATTATTATGTACTGGTATACACAATCCATCATAATATATAAGTTGTTGTTTTTAATAATCTTGCTCGCATCATCATCATCACATCATTCACATTACATTGTTTAATTGTATGTCTGGCTTGATGTCTGCAGAGTGACTAAAAATTTGTATTCTAATCAAAAAAAATATATACAGAATATTTTTAAATTGTAATAATTATTAAAGAATAAAAATTTATATGTCAAATCCTTTTTCTAAACTAAGTCAAGACTAATAAATATATAATTATTATTAATGTTCACTTTTTAATTGTCACGATAATAATTTTTAACGTAATGTCAAATGTATAATATAATTATTAAGTGTACAACATTTTTTCACACAATGTAGTTCTGAGCTAAATAAAATTATAGTTTATAGTCTTTATAATATTAGTATAGATATATTTTTGTATTTCAAATGTACAATAATAAACCTCGCGACAAAACTAACTGGAGATTAAGCAACAAATTGTAACTAATTTGTTGCTCACAATGAACCAGTAAAGGATGTACCCGTGTGTATCTACAGTAAATATTCGACTATTTCAAACTGAACTTCATCTTTTAAATGTGAAGTTTAATATTAATGATTTGGTTGCCAAAATAAATGTACAGTATACCTTGTAACTTTTAATATAGGAATAGAACTAGTAGAATGTAAAATTGTAATCTTTATTATATATTGAAATTTAGGATAGTTTTAAGTATGAAGTTTAAGCAAAATATATTGTATTTGTAGGTAGATTTTTAATAAATATATAGTTAGTTTTTAAAGAACAATGCAATGATGAATTATTGTGTAATATTAGTTCAGATGTAGGCTAGTTCATGGTTTAATAATATATAATAATATGTAATAATCTACTTGACATAAAATGTTATTAATATGCATTTTGTATCCAACTATTACTATAAAATGATACACTTGAAATAATAAAAATACTTTACAATAAAATAATAAAAACTGTTTTGATGACATGAAAATTGAAATAAAAGTCATCAATTTGATGATACTTTTAACTTAAACCTTGAAACGAAACTAGAAACATGCATGCATATTTTTATAATTTTAATTTTGGGAAAGTAGTCGTTTGATTTTCCTCACTCATTAGCACCATGGGATTATATTGAGAATCGCTTGCTCTAAATTGTGTTAGAACCACCACGAATGTGGTAACGCATCCAAGAATCTAATCAGGACGACAAAAAGTTTATATTATTTACTGAAAGATATTTTCATCACATTTACAACGAGCGCAAGCATTACATTAACTTACGGATACAGCCACGCGCCTATTTAGAGTAAAGATATTCCATGGCTTTACTGCAAAATGGCATCCATGAAGCATCCAGCGTATTTGTTTGACTTTTGCGGAGTGTTCTTCAGTCAAATTTGTTACATCAATTACGGATACAGCAGTCAGTAGGTTTTTCCCCTAATATTAGAATTCAAATAAATATAATCATAATCATATTTACTTGGTTAAACGCCGAATGTTTACTTTTTTTATTCAACAATTAAAGTACACTGAATACAGATCCAATTTTGGGCGATCTTTATTTATCGAATAGGTACTTACAGCCATTTGTATCCGTTCC
This sequence comes from Orchesella flavescens, assembly GCA_964034955.1. NCBI lineage: Eukaryota > Metazoa > Arthropoda > Collembola > Entomobryomorpha > Orchesellidae > Orchesella > Orchesella flavescens. Next base: position 6,107,888 of record OZ035955.1, read on the forward strand.
CCCACATTGATAAGCAAAACAATTCTGAAGATACTATGAAACCCCGTGATCCCCATTACATTGAAGCCCCTTAAAAACCTCATCTTTGTAAGAACATGTAATCCACCCCCAATAGAGACATAGCGTAGCATCATAACAATCATATAAATTGACACGATTGACAGAATGGTAGTTAGCACAAAGAAGTTTAGTATGCAGCTTCGAAATGTAAAGTTGAATAGCCCCACAATTTCATGCAAATTTTTAAATCTGCTCAGTTCTAAATTTTGACATTTCGTTTCCTGCATATTCACAAGCACCATCGTATTTTCACAAACTTTCTCCTTATACATTGGAACTGAAACTGATGAAGTATACTCATGGCGAACATCCGGAAGTGACAGGTACTGATGATGATGTTGTTGTTGTTGCAAAAGGTTTTTTCTATTTTCGAAGTAGATTCTTGGTAAAGCAATTTCCGTTTCCTGAAGCTGCAGCTGCATGGATAATTCTTGTACGCGATCATCAATAAACTTTGATATGAAGCGCATCGCAGCTATCAAAAACGCAGTTGAAAATTCTGCATGGGCATGACTAACTTTCACTAATATGCTCGCAACATATTTATTCTTGAATGAAAGGAGTTCCAAAATCCAAGACATTTTGTTACTTTGTATTATAAACTCAATAAAATCAACCTTTGATGCAACAAAGTTGCTTAGTATAACCAAAATACAGCTAGTAAAAAGAGTAATGATGGACCAGTCTATAAATTTGGTACCCTTCTTGGGCTGAATCTCATACTTCTCATCATACCTTTGCAGTCTACGAATAATATTCATGATTGATGAATACTTATATATTGTGAGAAAAGGAGCTGTCACTCGTATCAAATGGATGCAAACTAAAAAAGTTTGTAGAGCGAATCGATCAGTTGTCTGTAGCTCAGTTGAAGTTGTAAGATCTTTTTCAATATAATCGGCAATGTACACCCGCATAGGAAACACAATAAACATTGAAGATAATACATAAATTATTGAACAGTAAATTAAAGGAAGTGACAAAATATTTGTAAATGAAGCAAATGGGCGACTTGATTGACCCCCGTTTTGTCTTATATTGGTCACGTCTCGTGCTCGTAGAGGAAAGAAACCAAACCATTTGGCAACATTTGCCCACTTTACAAATACTTGCAAAACTGAGTGACGGTGTATTTGTGGATCTGACATGGTTTTGGAAATGAAATATCGCTTCATTTTGAATTTTTATGTAGCGTAGAAGAAAATCGAACGAGGACAACTTTCGCACTTCACCTTCAAATCCAAGAACAGATCTGGTATATATTAAATTTGTTAAATTTTGCAAAGAACCATTATTATCATTTTACTTAACCCAATTGTGTTTTTCGATAGAAACCAGAAGCTGAATTAGTTTTCGGGTAACAATATCCTGTAATTAATCAGTGTTGCAGTTTTAATTGTTTGAAACTTTACACAATTATACACAACGATACGCGATTTAGGTGACACTACCGGTAATACATTTTAAAAAATTCTTAAGTACTCAGAGAGAAAATATAGGCTGTGATTCCATAATATATAGATGTGTATTTCTTGTATCTAAAATGCAGAAAAGCATTGCATCAATTAGCTTATCGCTGCTTTTTCTTGTGTATTTACACAACTACTACGACGCCACCACCCACCATCGCTAACACATGACATTTACCATAAAAAGAATTTTCATTTGTTTTGGCTTAACCAGAGATATATGACACGACGATTGTCAATACAAGCCAAGCCAGCCAATTATCCTAAAAGACTATCGGATGTTGATTCAGCCATCCTGAACTGTGTCAGTACGATAGAAAACGTGGCAATTGATCCGAGGATCTAATAAGTCAACAAAAATTAGATGGATTATTCTGATATAGAAATTGCATTTTTTGTTACGTATATAATAAATATATTTATGTAGTAAAAGCAAATATTTCAAGATAAGGAGGTTATTGCTTTACTTACAGATGTTAGCAAACTCCGATTGAGAATGAAGAACCCACATGCATCCACATGTAAATTCGCAGTCTGACACTTCCATCTCATATCACCAATAATTGCAGCTGCTGATGATGGAAATGCTGAGGTATCAATTGAGGAAATCGTTGCTGCCAGTTGATGACCCTGGAAGACAAACATTTTAGGAAACACACATTTCTACGAATATTTGTAGTAAATAATTTTGAGAAGCAAACCGATTTTTTCATTCTTTCTCCTAAATTAATGAAAATTCCAATACGAAAGATGGTGAAAGCAGCACCAGCAACGATAGCAGCAAGTCCCGTATTCCGCTTCTCTCTCACTCTTTCGTCAGAATGCTCATTTAAATACGGTGATATATACAATACCCAAGCGACAATAAGATAGGAATCTCCAACCAAAAGTATCCAATTAAAAAATTTTGAAATGAGGATGAACACTCCATAAACGTCATTGAAAGAGCCAAGCATCTTAATTAGCCCAGTAAGCTTTTGGGAACAGTTGAGAGTTTTTGCATTCGTTTTTTGCTCAAAACTATTCTTTTCATAATGAGAAAAGCACGCTCTTAACTCCTTTATTGGCGTCAATGCCAATTTTGTTGAATGTTCAATTGGATCTTCTCTAAAATGCTTGGTGAGTTTAGAAACATCCGACTCTAGTTCCTGAAATCTCTCCTGTATACATTTTTGAAGGTACATCATGTTTGCCATGATAAGCATAATTGCCATCTCTCCATAAAGGTGCCCACTCAAATTAATCAAGACTCTAACAAACCGGCTTTCACTCGCAATTCTAAAAGACCACAATTGTGCTCCATATTTCTCAAAAAGAATCAGAAAATCTTGTCGGGAAACGAGCCAATTCGTGAAAACGTTCAAGAATGTGCCAATGAATAGGATTACCACGTGCCTATCAATAAATCGGCTTCGTTGACAGATTCGAAATTTCTCATCGTAATTTTCAATGCCCTGGACTAGATCTACCAAAGGATTTGTTGAAAATATTGATATCAAAGGTGCGACAAGTCTGTTGCAAGTTGTGATGATAATGAATGACTTCAAAGCAAACCTATCTGTAGATATAGGAGGCAATCCTTCTACCACTTGCATTACATAATAGCTCGTTGGTTGAGTTAATATAGAAGTTAATGCCAAGATTAATGTTGTGCTGTATAGAACTGGATAACTGAAAATACGAAATTTCAGATCTCTTAAAGGATACGTAAAGGCATTACTAACGGGAAATATCCCAAAGAGTAAGCTCATACGGGCAGCACTTCTAAATACTCGACGAAATTCAGAATGGTTGCTTTTAAGCTCCTTCAAATTTTTCATTTTGGATTGTGTCAAACGGAAAAATTGCTTGATTTTGACTGCTCTAATAACAAAACTCATTTTGATGCAAGTTTGTTTCAAGACATGTAATTTTATACTAACTTCTCATTTTCTAATGTTGCCCTGTCTTTTTCATTTAATTAAGTGTAAGTCTCATAAAGGTCAAGAGATGGATTAGGGTTGGGTTGCTTATGCTAATATGGATGATTATGATGACTAATTACGTAATGAACAATGCTTAATGCATCAATAATTATGTTAATGCAGACTAATTTGATGAAAATAAGCACATTGACAGCCACGAAGTTAGAGATTATAGGAACCTTCCAACTCATAATTTATTATGTTTTGGTTAAACAAAATAATGGGTATTAAGGATTAACACAAAAAATTCACTTGAATCAATAAACCGCTTTTCGAAGAAATATGTCTCTTCAATGAAGTCAAACATCACTACTTCGAAATTGTGCTAAGACGATTGTGAAGGTCAATACTGCGGTGATAACCTGTCAATAAATTGTTTGAATACATTTAAAAAAAATAACGATGATTATTTCTTTGCAATACTGTATCGACTTACTTTAGGTATAAGACGGCGATTCAGTTTAAAATAGCCACTTGCATGAAATGAAAAATCGGAATGTGCAGCAATATGTTGTAAATGACGAACCAGATTCTGAACTTCTCCGTCTCCTGCTGTTGAGTCCATACACACTATGTAATCCGCCAGTAACTTTCCCTGAAGCGAGTGCATTAAGCATTTTGTAACTACATTTTTTTCAAAACATTTTAGAACGTTATTATTTTGTAAATCTAACCTTTTTCGATATACTTTCACCACACTCAACAAAGGCTATCATTCGAAAGCACGTCAAGCCAATGGCCAAAATAAGACCGATAAAGTCCTTTGTGTATAGCATATTATCCATGCTCTCTCCATTGAAATGAACTGCGTATGATACCAGGCAGAAGAAAGTCATTACCAAAATCCAAAATGAGAAACAAAAATACAGGACAACAAATGGTCCAAATGCGTCTTCAAAACATTTGAGGATTTCTACTAAGCATTTAACTTTTTTAGCTGACAATTTGTGTAGTTCTTTCGAAGTGAATCGGAAATCTACAAGTTTTGCTGATTCCACAACTTGTTTACTTTCCCTTTCATTAGTTATAGTTGGAAGTTGGAGTAACTCTTCAATATTTTTCCCTTTTTCAACATCCTCATGAATTTCTTTTCCAGCTATACTATTTCGTACATTTTCAAATCTATACGAAATTAGTCTTCCAAAATAAAGCATGCAAAAGGTTAAAAACACCACACCAATCTCCCCATAAATACGGCCTGAGTAACAATGTATAACAGATAATGTTGGAGAATTTAGGCCAAGTGTAGAAAGTAGCGAAGAAAATTCTGACTTTTTGAAAGCTTCCATCATTATAGGATAACGGAATATTCCATCAATAACTGTATCCCACAAAGATCCAGCAAACAGTACACAGAAAATTGTAGTTATCAGAGGTGTTGTGTTGATTACATTAAAAGATTTGTCGTAACTGACAATTTTTTGAATTAGAATCCCTATAGGTTTACAATAAAAGAGACAGATTATAGGAGCGAAAAGTCTTGATAGTATAAATACAACGAGAAATGCTCGTAACGCAAAATGTTCAGTAGGCGAAGTAAGTGAAACGGAGTCAGGTTTATTTTTCAATTCTTTGAGGAATGGATACAAAGGGAAAGTGATTGCCAACGCTGATGAAATTATGGTGATCAGAGAAAATGCTGTGGAGATTGTGTGGTAGCGTGGAATATCGTTTTTCTTGCCAAGATCAATTTTCACTTTCGTAGGAAATACGCAGAGAAAGCGCCCTACCGTCCCGAGTTTTTTAAAGGTTTGTTCAACTGGTGTGTTGTTGGTAACAAATGGATTTCTGAAGCTGAAGCTAAGCTTACGAAATATTTCGGTTAACATTGCCATTTCGATCTTGTCTGGCACGAAAAAAAGGTCTTAATTCGAGGATTCTTGATGAAAGCTGAATGTCGGTAAACTACGAACTTAAATAATATTTCCTACAAAATGGCAAATACTATATTACTCAAACAGATTCAAGTTGGAGAAAGATGGAGGATAATACAACCTCCGTAGTGTTTTACTATTTTGAGAACTGGAGGATTATAACCAAGTAGGTTGCAAGTTGGCTGAAAAACTGCAAGTGAAAGCAACTAAATCAATCGCATGTTACAAACTACACATATATTTATATTGATTGATAGATGACAACTCCCTACTACTTACAGCCAATAGGAGGCTCTTATTCAACGTCAGTATATTTCCAATCCGGATTTTGATTGGATCTTTGAATATCGTGTCACATATCAGCTTCATCTAAATAGGGAACAAAATCGATTAGGAAACATTATGCAAATATTTCTGTACAGATAAAAATTATTACATACCATACCACTTGGTGGAACACTATCACTCCTAGTTTAGGAAAATTAGTAATAGTATGTATGTACCTCAAGACGAGTTGCACAGTCATCATCGGATGTTTTCATGTTAATGATTTCCTCCGCAATTTCCTCTTCCTGTGTGTGAAAACATTGCCAACTACTTTACCCCTAATCTATTCCATTAATGCAATTAATTTTTGTTTATCATATCATACCATACCACGTATGTAATCGATTCCGCTATGTACGTCTTCAAATAGAGAGAAACGATATAGAAAATCGTGAAAATGCCAGCAAATGACAGGAAATTCAATCCTTGGTCATTTCCACTCAAAGCGTTATTCGCATAAAGAAATACGGTCATGGCCAAGTTAAGAAGTAATGCCAAAAACATCTCAAACATGGACCAGAGGCTTTGTAACCCCAAGTAATTTTGTAGCTGAAAAGTCTGCTCGCGAATAAAGGAAAGCATCTCCATCCATCCGTGAACATGTCCTCTTGATATGTTCGTCTTGTGTCTTCCATACTGTGCTTTCACCCCATTAAAAACCTGAAGGAGATGCCAACCAAAACTACAAGAAACCTACCTAATTTAAATTCATTTCAACTTTCGATTATAAATTACATATATTTGTACCTCTTTGTAAGCCATTCGGATTGTTAATAACAGCAAGTAGTCCATCAAATAACAGACAGAACGAATAACGATGACACCAACCAATATGAAATACCCAACTGGAAATGATATGTAGACTGGAATGTCATCTGCTATATAAACAACTGGGTTGAAACTGGTCATAATTGCTAAAATTGGGATAATGCATGAAGCGAAAAACCAGTTTCTTGTACGTGCCAAGTCAATTTTTAACTCATAGCATGGCGTGAAAGTACTTTCAAATTTTTGAATGAACTCTGTCCAGCCATTTAAGAACTTGCAGAGAAATTCCAAATTAAAGCAGTGTATAAGGCTTGTCACCCATGGCCCTGAAGGTAGCAAGACTTTTATGAGATTGTTTGCGATTAATATGACCTCTGAAGCCTTTAGATTTTCGTTGACCCAGCCGTCACTATCTGCTGATCGAAATCTGTTCAAGTTCAAGTTGAAATGAGATTGATATTTGTTTTTGAAAATAATTAGGTTATTTTAAGTCTCTTACAGTTTTATAGGCCAGTTTAAACCTAAGAATCCATTCATCATCCAGACAAACATGATGAATCCAAAGAAAATGAGAAAGCATACTGTTGCAAGAACTGAGAAGGATATCCATTTGAATTGGTAAATTACTTTTTGGTTCTTTCTAATCACTGTCACTGGACAACATCCTATCCACCTCACGAGGAATATCAAAGGATAAAGAATTTTACCAATTTGATAATCCTTTGGTTGTTCAAAATCTTCAGAAGAAGGCAAAAGTTTCTTTTGGGGTTTAACAGAATTATTTCGATTGATAAGGTAGTCAAAATCTTGCTGAAAAAGAGATTCCAGCGGAGTCATTTTATTTTATTTTTATGAAAGCGTTGAATGTAGTCAGTTTTATATTTGAATTATGTATCAAGTCAAAGTATCGAAGAGAGCAACAGCAATCTATGGGGTGAACAATTTTATTATTTCTTATTTTAAAAACGAGACGGAGTCGAAATTCACAGCAATAATCAAAATTATTTTGAAGTCAAAGGTACGGTGTGTTTAAGTGATTAGCGACTGATTAACTTACTTTACTAAGCTATCAAAATATTGAGGTACTTGTACAATAAGGTAAACAAAATTTGTCAAATTAATGGAGTATGAAAATGATCATTTGACAACGAAAACAATACTAGTCTGGTTTATACATATTTTAGTAACTCTTTAAGAATGATTTATTGAACACTATAATGAGGATGTCAACTTCAGATAGATTGCAACTTGTCACAATTTCATAATAAATTGCGCGTAGGCAGAGGATAATTAAATATATGTCTGCGATAAAACTTTCAGTAGTAACGACTCACTTCAGGACGACTTTGTGAACTGAAGTATGACAACCAAATATGATGCAAGTTGACCAAAAAACTGTAAAATATATCAATATGTTAAAGTTTTAAAAACATCTCAAGATTATTCAATGGATAATGTTTTTTGAAAATAATTCCTTACAGCCAACAATAGACTCCTATTCAATGTCAGCATATTTCCCATCCGAATTTTGATTGGATCGTTGTAAATCATGTCACAGATTAGTTTCATCTAAAATATACCATATTTATTTATATGTTTAAAAATTGGATAATAATGGATAGATAACTAATCCTCAAAACAAAACATTTACTTCCAGTCGAGTTTCACAATCCTCGGGCGATGTGTCCATTTCAATGATTTCTTCAGCAATTAACTCCTCCTATTTGTTGAAATCATTTTACATATATTTAAAATGCTTTCAACCCACCAGCATAGTAATTTGTTCTGTTTTGATTTAGTTAGTACCACAATCGTAATCGATTCAGCAAAATACGTCTTCCAGAAGAGTGAAAACATGAAGAAGGTTGAAAATATGAAGGTAAATGGTAAAAAGTTGGATTCTGCATTCAAACTTAAAGCATTATTCATAAAAAGAAAAACGATCATGGATAAGTTTAGCAGGATGGACAAAAACACCTCAATTATTGACCAAAGGTTCTGCACACCAATATAACTTTCTACTCTTGTGGATTGCAGGCGTATAAATGAAAGCAATTCCGTCCAAGCATGAACTTGCTCCTTTGATATGAACCTCTTGCATTCTCCATATTGGGCTTTCATTCCATTTAAAACCTGCCCAGAGAAATACAAGGATCTATCAAGTACATAAATAATACAAATAAACTAAATATTTTTAGGTGCGTCTATCTATTTACCTCTTGGTAAGCCATCTGTAAAGTTTGCAATAACAGGTAGTCCTTCAAATAGCAAATGGACCTAATGCCAATTACAAATACTGGCATAAAGCGGCCAAATATTCCATTTATAATTGGTGGAATATCATCGTTCAAGATATCAATTGTACTCGTTGTAAGCAAAAAGGGAATAATTGGCGCAATCCATATAACGAAGAATAAATTCCTTTTCCAGGCCAAATTAATTTTTAATGCGTAATAAGGAGTGAAAGCATTTTCAAAATTTTCAATAAATTTAGTCCAACTATTTAGAAATTCACAAAGATAACGGTTACCAATCCAGTGAACTGTTGACATAATCCATGATCCCAATGGTAGTAGAAGCCTTACAAAGGTATTCACGATGATTATCACCTCAGAGCCCTTAATGAGATTTTCATTGATCCAATGATGTGAATTACCTAATACTCTGAATCTAATTTGTATAATTTGGAAGTATTTCAACTCGAGTACATAATTTAAAAAAATTATTACAAAATGAAAAATAAAAAATGCATCTAATGGAGCATACGTACAGCCTGATAGGGTAGTCAACTTTGAGAAAAGAGTTACAGATCCAAGTAATCAACACCAGTGCTGTGATAGTAGTTAAAACCAGTTGTTTTCCAGCTGGGACTGATAACCACTTGAATTCGAAATGTACCGTTGAACCCTTTTTTGTAATGACTATCGGACAGCAGCCAATACATCTTAAGATTAAAATCAAGGGGTAAAAGACCCTAGCAATTTGAAAGTGTTTGGCTTGCGCAAACCCTGTAAAATTTGCTTGAAAAAGGGGTTTGCTTGAAACTTTGTTGGATTTTGTATGACGAATAATGTATTCAAAATCCTGTTGAAATACTGACTCTAGTGGTGTCATGTTTTATTTAATTGGGGAAAAAAATCAAATACGATATGATATATAATATGAGATTTTATACTTGAACATGGATTATTTTGGTACTGATGGAAATAACGTTATGATATGAATGATTTATTATGCCTCAAATGCAATTTTCTTACATCGGGGGACATTTTTACTAATTAGTAATTACCATAAAATTCATTACATCATAACTAATTGCGATCAGCCTATTTCATATTTTGTAATATCTATTCAGGCAAATTTAAGTAGCTAGCCCAGCCTGGATAAATATTGTGTCAAAGCTTAAAAGCTGGCTCTCATTAATAGATTCATAGAGACAGAGTAGTAATTAGAGAAAGCAATAGGGACCGTTCGCAAATGAAGCACTGTGATCGTGATTGTGATGGTAGTACAATCACCGTCAAAATTTGGTACTGTAAAACTCGCAGGGTTCGCAAAATTCGGATTGTAGCAAATACGGTCGACTTGAAAAAATGAGTTCCACACGCTCTCAATTCCCTTGAGGATTGTTCAATGAGCAATGATTCTACCAGCACAGTACTCAAAATGGCTTAATACGGCTGTTTATTTGCGATTGATGGCGAATGTGTAGTATCCTAATCTGTACGATTTCGTTACTGCAAGCGAGCCGACTTCTCTAAGAAGGTCGTCTTGCTACAAAATCGCTTTGATCGCTTCGAACTCACTATTCGATTTTAAAGCAAATTGCTGGAAGGGGTGGAATCAAAATTTCAGGAACCGGAGAAAAGTATGAGCTCAGAATTTTGAACTGAAAAAGTATGAGCTCAGAGTTTTGACCTCGAAAAGTATGAGGTCAGTGTTTTGAACTGAAAAAGTATGAGCTCACAGTTTTGAACTGAAAAAGTATGAGCTCACAGTTTTGACCTGGAAAAGTATGAGCTCAGAATTCTGACCTGGAAAAGTATGAGCTCAGAATTTTGAATGGAAAAATATGAGCTCAGAGTTTTGACCTCGAAAAGTATGGGAGAAGAGTTTTGAACTGAAAAAGTATCAGCTCAGAGTTTTGACCTCGAAAAGTATGAGGTCAGTGTTTTGAACTGAAAAAGTATCAGCTCAGAGTTTTGACCGCGAAAAGTATGAGGTCAGTGTTTTGAACTGAAAAAGTATCAGCTCAGAGTTTTGACCTCGAAAAGTATGAGCTCAGAGTTTTGAACTGAAAAAGTCTGAGCTCATAGTTTTGACCTCGAAAAGTATGGGCTCAGAGTTTTGAACTGAAAAAGGATGAGCTCAGAGTTTTGAACTGAAAAAGGATGAGCTCAGAATTTTGAACCGAAAAAGGATGAGCTCAGAGTTTTGAACTGAAAAAGTATGAGCTCAGAGTTTTGAACTGAAAAAGTATGAGCTCAGAGTTTTGAACTGAAAAAGGATGAGCTCAGAGTTTTGAACTGAAAAGCGTGAGCTCATAGTTTTGACCTCGAAAAGTATGAGCTCAGAGTTTTGAACTGACAAAGTATGAGCTCAGAGTTTTGGACTGAAAAAGGATGAGCTCAGAGTTTTGAACTGAAAAAGTATGAGCTCAGAGTTTTGACCTCGAAAAGTATGGGCTCAGAGTTTTGAACTGAAAAAGTATCAGCTCAGAGTTTTGACCTCGAAAAGTATGAGGTCAGTGTTTTGAACTGAAAAAGTATGAGGTCAGTGTTTTGAACTGAAAAAGTATCAGCTCAGAGTTTTGACCTCGAAAAGTATGAGGTCAGTGTTTTGAACTGAAAAAGTATCAGCTCAGAGTTTTGACCTCGAAAAGTATGAGCTCAGAGTTTTGAACTGAAAAAGTCTGAGCTCATAGTTTTGACCTCGAAAAGTATGGGCTCAGAGTTTTGAACTGAAAAAGGATGAGCTCAGAATTTTGAACCGAAAAAGGATGAGCTCAGAGTTTTGAACTGAAAAAGTATGAGCTCAGAGTTTTGAACTGAAAAAGGATGAGCTCAGAATTTTGAATCGAAAAAGGATGAGCTCAGAGTTTTGAACTGAAAAAGTATGAGCTCAGAGTTTTGAACTGAAAAAGTATGAGCTCAGAGTTTTGAACTGAAAAAGGATGAGCTCAGAGTTTTGAACTGAAAAGCGTGAGCTCAGAGTTTTGACCTCGAAAAGTATGAGCTCAGAGTTTTGAACTGACAAAGTATGAGCTCAGAGTTTTGAACTGAAAAAGTATGAGCTCAGAGTTTTGAACTGAAAAAGGATGAGCTCAGAGTTTTGAACTGAAAAGCGTGAGCTCAGAGTTTTGACCTCGAAAAGTATGAGCTCAGAGTTTTGAACTGAAAAAGTATGAGCTCAGAGTTTTGACCTGGAAAAATATGAGCTCAGAATTTTGAACTGAAAAAGTATCAGCTCAGAGTTTTGACCTCGAAAAGTATGCGGTCAGTGTTTTAAACTGAATAAGTATCAGCTCAGAGTTTTGACCTCGAAAAGTATGAGGTCAGTGTTTTGATCTGAAAAAGTATGAGCTCAGAGTTTTGAACTGAAAAAGTATGAGCTCAGAGTTTTCACCTCGAAAAGTATGAGCTCAGAGTTTTGAACTGAAAAAGTATGAGCTCAGAGTTTTGAACTGAAAAAGGATGAGCTCAGAGTTTTGAACTGAAAAGCGTGAGCTCAGAGTTTTGACCTCGAAAAGTATGAGCTCAGAGTTTTGAACTGAAAAAGTATGAGCTCAGAGTTTTGAACTGAAAAAGGATGAGCTCAGAGTTTTGAACTGAAAAGCGTGAGCTCAGAGTTTTGACCTCGAAAAGTATGAGCTCAGAGTTTTGAACTGACAAAGTATGAGCTCAGAGTTTTGGACTGAAAAAGGATGAGCTCAGAGTTTTGAACTGAAAAAGGATGAGCTCAGAGTTTTGAACTGAAAAAGCGTGAGCTCAGAGTTTTGACCTCGCAAAGTATGAGCTCAGAGTTTTGAATTGAAAAAGTATGAGCTCAGAGTTTTGAATTGAAAAAGTATGAGCTCAGAGTTTTGACCTCGAAAAGTATGAGCTCAGAGTTTTAAACTGAAAAAATATGAGCTCAGAGTTTTGACCTGGAAAAGTATGAGCTCAGAATTTTGAACTGAAAAAGTATCAGCTCAGAGTTTTGACCTCGAAAAGTATGCGGTCAGTGTTTTAAACTGAATAAGTATCAGCTCAGAGTTTTGACCTCGAAAAGTATGAGGTCAGTGTTTTGATCTGAAAAAGTATGAGCTCAGAGTTTTGAACTGAAAAAGTATGAGCTCAGAGTTTTGAACTCGAAAAGTATGAGCTCAGAGTTTTGACCTCGAAAAGTATGAGCTCAGAGTTTTAAACTGAAAAAATATGAGCTCAGAGTTTTGACCTGGAAAAGTATGAGCTCAGAATATTGAACTGAAAAAGTCTGAGCTCATAGTTTTGACCTCGAAAAGTATGGGCTCAGAGTTTTGAACTGAAAAAGTATGAGTTCAGAGTTTTGAACTCGAAAAGTATGAGCTCAGAGTTTTGACCTCGAAAAGTATGAGGTCAGTGTTTTGAACTGAAAAAGTATCAGCTCAGAGTTTTGACCTCGAAAAGTATGAGGTCAGTGTTTTGAACTGAAAAAGTATCAGCTCAGAGTTTTGACCTCGAAAAGTATGAGCTCAGAGTTTTGAACTGAAAAAGTCTGAGCTCATAGTTTTGACCTCGAAAAGTATGGGCTCAGAGTTTTGAACTGAAAAAGGATGAGCTCAGAGTTTTGAACTCGAAAAGTATGAGCTCAGAGTTTTGAACTGAAAAAGGATGAGCTCAGAGTTTTGAACTCGAAAAGTATGAGCTCAGAGTTTTGAACTGAAAAAGGATGAGCTCAGAGTTTTGAACTGAAAAAGTATGAGCTCAGAGTTTTGAACTGAAAAAGTATGAGCTCAGAGTTTTGAACTGAAAAAGGATGAGCTCAGAGTTTTGAACTGAAAAGCGTGAGCTCAGAGTTTTGACCTCGAAAAGTATGAGCTCAGAGTTTTGAACTGACAAAGTATGAGCTCAGAGTTTTGGACTGAAAAAGGATGAGCTCAGAGTTTTGACCTCGAAAAGTATGAGCTCAGAGTTTTGAACTGACAAAGGATGAGCTCAGAGTTTTGAACTGAAAAAGCGTGAGCTCAGAGTTTTGACCTCGCAAAGTATGAGCTCAGAGTTTTCACCTCGAAAAGTATGAGCTCAGAGTTTTAAACTGAAAAAATATGAGCTCAGAGTTTTGACCTGGAAAAGTATGAGCTCAGAATTTTGAACTGAAAAAGTATCAGCTCAGAGTTTTGACCTCGAAAAGTATGCGGTCAGTGTTTTAAACTGAATAAGTATCAGCTCAGAGTTTTGACCTCGAAAAGTATGAGGTCAGTGTTTTGATCTGAAAAAGTATGAGCTCAGAGTTTTGAACTGAAAAAGTATGAGCTCAGAGTTTTCACCTCGAAAAGTATGAGCTCAGAGTTTTGAACTGAAAAAGTATGAGCTCAGAGTTTTGAACTGAAAAAGGATGAGCTCAGAGTTTTGAACTGAAAAGCGTGAGCTCAGAGTTTTGACCTCGAAAAGTATGAGCTCAGAGTTTTGAACTGAAAAAGTATGAGCTCAGAGTTTTGAACTGAAAAAGGATGAGCTCAGAGTTTTGAACTGAAAAAGGATGAGCTCAGAGTTTTGAACTGAAAAAGCGTGAGCTCAGAGTTTTGACCTCGCAAAGTATGAGCTCAGAGTTTTGAATTGAAAAAGTATGAGCTCAGAGTTTTGACCTCGAAAAGTATGAGCTCAGAGTTTTAAACTGAAAAAATATGAGCTCAGAGTTTTGACCTGGAAAAGTATGAGCTCAGAATTTTGAACTGAAAAAGTATGAGCTCAGAGTTTTGACCTCGAAAAGTATGAGCTCAGAGTTTTAAACTGAATAAGTATCAGCTCAGAGTTTTGACCTCGAAAAGTATGAGGTCAGTGTTTTGATCTGAAAAAGTATGAGCTCAGAGTTTTGAACTGAAAAAGTATGAGCTCAGAGTTTTGAACTCGAAAAGTATGAGCTCAGAGTTTTGACCTCGAAAAGTATGAGCTCAGAGTTTTAAACTGAAAAAATATGAGCTCAGAGTTTTGACCTGGAAAAGTATGAGCTCAGAATATTGAACTGAAAAAGTCTGAGCTCATAGTTTTGACCTCGAAAAGTATGGGCTCAGAGTTTTGAACTGAAAAAGGATGAGTTCAGAGTTTTGAACTCGAAAAGTATGAGCTCAGAGTTTTGAACTGAAAAAGGATGAGCTCAGAATTTTGAACCGAAAAAGGATGAGCTCAGAGTTTTCACCTCGAAAAGTATGAGCTCAGAGTTTTGAACTGAAAAAGTATGAGCTCAGAGTTTTGAACTCGAAAAGTATGAGCTCAGAGTTTTGACCTCGAAAAGTATGAGCTCAGAGTTTTAAACTGAAAAAATATGAGCTCAGAGTTTTGACCTGGAAAAGTATGAGCTCAGAATTTTGAACTGAAAAAGTATCAGCTCAGAGTTTTGACCTCGAAAAGTATGCGGTCAGTGTTTTAAACTGAATAAGTATCAGCTCAGAGTTTTGACCTCGAAAAGTATGAGGTCAGTGTTTTGATCTGAAAAAGTATGAGCTCAGAGTTTTGAACTGAAAAAGTATGAGCTCAGAGTTTTGAACTCGAAAAGTATGAGCTCAGAGTTTTGACCTCGAAAAGTATGAGCTCAGAGTTTTAAACTGAAAAAATATGAGCTCAGAGTTTTGACCTGGAAAAGTATGAGCTCAGAATATTGAACTGAAAAAGTCTGAGCTCATAGTTTTGACCTCGAAAAGTATGGGCTCAGAGTTTTGAACTGAAAAAGTATGAGTTCAGAGTTTTGAACTCGAAAAGTATGAGCTCAGAGTTTTGACCTCGAAAAGTATGAGGTCAGTGTTTTGAACTGAAAAAGTATCAGCTCAGAGTTTTGACCTCGAAAAGTATGAGGTCAGTGTTTTGAACTGAAAAAGTATCAGCTCAGAGTTTTGACCTCGAAAAGTATGAGCTCAGAGTTTTGAACTGAAAAAGTCTGAGCTCATAGTTTTGACCTCGAAAAGTATGGGCTCAGAGTTTTGAACTGAAAAAGGATGAGCTCAGAGTTTTGAACTCGAAAAGTATGAGCTCAGAGTTTTGAACTGAAAAAGGATGAGCTCAGAGTTTTGAACTCGAAAAGTATGAGCTCAGAGTTTTGAACTGAAAAAGGATGAGCTCAGAGTTTTGAACTGAAAAAGTATGAGCTCAGAGTTTTGAACTGAAAAAGTATGAGCTCAGAGTTTTGAACTGAAAAAGGATGAGCTCAGAGTTTTGAACTGAAAAGCGTGAGCTCAGAGTTTTGACCTCGAAAAGTATGAGCTCAGAGTTTTGAACTGACAAAGTATGAGCTCAGAGTTTTGGACTGAAAAAGGATGAGCTCAGAGTTTTGACCTCGAAAAGTATGAGCTCAGAGTTTTGAACTGACAAAGGATGAGCTCAGAGTTTTGAACTGAAAAAGCGTGAGCTCAGAGTTTTGACCTCGCAAAGTATGAGCTCAGAGTTTTCACCTCGAAAAGTATGAGCTCAGAGTTTTAAACTGAAAAAATATGAGCTCAGAGTTTTGACCTGGAAAAGTATGAGCTCAGAATTTTGAACTGAAAAAGTATCAGCTCAGAGTTTTGACCTCGAAAAGTATGCGGTCAGTGTTTTAAACTGAATAAGTATCAGCTCAGAGTTTTGACCTCGAAAAGTATGAGGTCAGTGTTTTGATCTGAAAAAGTATGAGCTCAGAGTTTTGAACTGAAAAAGTATGAGCTCAGAGTTTTCACCTCGAAAAGTATGAGCTCAGAGTTTTGAACTGAAAAAGTATGAGCTCAGAGTTTTGAACTGAAAAAGGATGAGCTCAGAGTTTTGAACTGAAAAGCGTGAGCTCAGAGTTTTGACCTCGAAAAGTATGAGCTCAGAGTTTTGAACTGAAAAAGTATGAGCTCAGAGTTTTGAACTGAAAAAGGATGAGCTCAGAGTTTTGAACTGAAAAAGGATGAGCTCAGAGTTTTGAACTGAAAAAGCGTGAGCTCAGAGTTTTGACCTCGCAAAGTATGAGCTCAGAGTTTTGAATTGAAAAAGTATGAGCTCAGAGTTTTGACCTCGAAAAGTATGAGCTCAGAGTTTTAAACTGAAAAAATATGAGCTCAGAGTTTTGACCTGGAAAAGTATGAGCTCAGAATTTTGAACTGAAAAAGTATGAGCTCAGAGTTTTGACCTCGAAAAGTATGAGCTCAGAGTTTTAAACTGAATAAGTATCAGCTCAGAGTTTTGACCTCGAAAAGTATGAGGTCAGTGTTTTGATCTGAAAAAGTATGAGCTCAGAGTTTTGAACTGAAAAAGTATGAGCTCAGAGTTTTGAACTCGAAAAGTATGAGCTCAGAGTTTTGACCTCGAAAAGTATGAGCTCAGAGTTTTAAACTGAAAAAATATGAGCTCAGAGTTTTGACCTGGAAAAGTATGAGCTCAGAATATTGAACTGAAAAAGTCTGAGCTCATAGTTTTGACCTCGAAAAGTATGGGCTCAGAGTTTTGAACTGAAAAAGGATGAGTTCAGAGTTTTGAACTCGAAAAGTATGAGCTCAGAGTTTTGAACTGAAAAAGGATGAGCTCAGAATTTTGAACCGAAAAAGGATGAGCTCAGAGTTTTCACCTCGAAAAGTATGAGCTCAGAGTTTTGAACTGAAAAAGTATGAGCTCAGAGTTTTGAACTGAAAAAGGATGAGCTCAGAGTTTTGAACTGAAAAGCGTGAGCTCAGAGTTTTGACCTTGAAAAGTATGAGCTCAGAGTTTTGAACTGACAAAGTATGAGCTCAGAGTTTTGGACTGAAAAAGGATGAGCTCAGAGTTTTGAACTGAAAAAGGATGAGCTCAGAGTTTTGAACTGAAAAAGCGTGAGCTCAGAGTTTTGACCTCGCAAAGTATGAGCTCAGAGTTTTGAATTGAAAAAGTCTGAGCTCAGAGTTTTGACCTCGAAAAGTATGAGCTCAGAGTTTTAAACTGAAAAAATATGAGCTCAGAGTTTTGACCTGGAAAAGTATGAGCTCAGAATTTTGAACTGAAAAAGTATCAGCTCAGAGTTTTGACCTGGAAAAGTATGAGCTCAGAGTTTTGAACTCGAAAAGTATGAGCTCAGAGTTTTGAACTGAAAAAGTATGAGCTCAGAGTTTTCACCTCGAAAAGTATGAGCTCAGAGTTTTGAACTGAAAAAGTATGAGCTCAGAGTTTTGAACTGAAAAAGGATGAGCTCAGAGTTTTGAACTGAAAAGCGTGAGCTCAGAGTTTTGACCTCGAAAAGTATGAGCTCAGAGTTTTGAACTGACAAAGTATGAGCTCAGAGTTTTGGACTGAAAAAGGATGAGCTCAGAGTTTTGAACTGAAAAAGGATGAGCTCAGAGTTTTGAACTGAAAAAGCGTGAGCTCAGAGTTTTGACCTCGCAAAGTATGAGCTCAGAGTTTTGAATTGAAAAAGTATGAGCTCAGAGTTTTGACCTCGAAAAGTATGAGCTCAGAGTTTTAAACTGAAAAAATATGAGCTCAGAGTTTTGACCTGGAAAAGTATGAGCTCAGAATTTTGAACTGAAAAAGTATCAGCTCAGAGTTTTGACCTCGAAAAGTATGCGGTCAGTGTTTTAAACTGAATAAGTATCAGCTCAGAGTTTTGACCTCGAAAAGTATGAGGTCAGTGTTTTGATCTGAAAAAGTATGAGCTCAGAGTTTTGAACTGAAAAAGTATGAGCTCAGAGTTTTGAATTGAAAAAGTCTAAAACCAGAGTTTTGACCTCGAAAAGTATGAGCTCAGAGTTTTAAACTGAAAAAATATGAGCTCAGAGTTTTGACCTGGAAAAGTATGAGCTCAGAATATTGAACTGAAAAAGTCTGAGCTCATAGTTTTGACCTCGAAAAGTATGGGCTCAGAGTTTTGAACTGAAAAAGGATGAGTTCAGAGTTTTGAACTCGAAAAGTATGAGCTCAGAGTTTTGAACTGAAAAAGGATGAGCTCAGAATTTTGAACCGAAAAAGGATGAGCTCAGAGTTTTCACCTCGAAAAGTATGAGCTCAGAGTTTTGAACTGAAAAAGTATGAGCTCAGAGTTTTGAACTGAAAAAGGATGAGCTCAGAGTTGTGAACTGAAAAGCGTGAGCTCAGAGTTTTGACCTCGAAAAGTATGAGCTCAGAGTTTTGAACTGACAAAGTATGAGCTCAGAGTTTTGGACTGAAAAAGGATGAGCTCAGAGTTTTGAACTGAAAAAGGATGAGCTCAGAGTTTTGAACTGAAAAAGCGTGAGCTCAGAGTTTTGACCTCACAAAGTATGAGCTCAGAGTTTTGAATTGAAAAAGTCTAAAACCAGAGTTTTGACCTCGAAAAGTATGAGCTCAGAGTTTTAAACTGAAAAAATATGAGCTCAGAGTTTTGACCTGGAAAAGTATGAGCTCAGAATTTTGAACTGAAAAAGTATCAGCTCAGAGTTTTGACCTCGAAAAGTATGCGGTCAGTGTTTTAAACTGAATAAGTATCAGCTCAGAGTTTTGACCTCGAAAAGTATGAGGTCAGTGTTTTGATCTGAAAAAGTATGAGCTCAGAGTTTTGAACTGAAAAAGTATGAGCTCAGAGTTTTGAACTCGAAAAGTATGAGCTCAGAGTTTTGACCTCGAAAAGTATGAGCTCAGAGTTTTAAACTGAAAAAATATGAGCTCAGAGTTTTGACCTGGAAAAGTATGAGCTCAGAATATTGAACTGAAAAAGTGTAAGCTCAGAGTTTCGACCTCGAAAAGTATGAGCTCAGAGTTTTGAACTGAAAAAGTATCAGCTCAGAGTTTTGACCTCGAAAAGCATGAGGTCAGTGTTTTGAACTGAAAAAGTATCAGCTCAGAGTTTTGACCTCGAAAAGTATGAGGTCAGTGTTTTGACCTGAAAAAGTATGAGCTCAGAGTTTTGAACTGAAAAAGTATGAGCTTAGAGTTTTGAACTCGAAAAGTTTTAGTTGCTGCAAAACTTTAATAAATATATTTGGTTGCTGTGAAACATTTAATTGAAACTTTAAATCAATATATTTGGTTGCTGTGAAACATTTAATTGAAACTTCAAATCAATATATTTGGTTCCTGTGAAACATTTAATAAATAAATTTAGTTGCTGTGAAACTTTTAATCAATATATTTAGTTGCTGCGAAACTTTAATAAATATATTTAGTTGCTGTGAAACTTTAAATAAATATATTGGGTTGCTGCGAAACTTTAATAAATATATTTAGTTGCTGTGAAACTTTAAATAAATATATTTGGTTGCTGTGACACTTTTTAGTAATATATTTGGTTGCTGTGACACTTTAAATAAATATATTTAGTTGCTGCGAAACTTTAATAAATATATTTGGTTCCTGTGAAACATATTTAGTTGCTGTGAAACTTTTAATCAATATATTTGGTTGCTGTGACACTTTTAATTAATATATTTTATTGCTGCGAAACTTTAAATAAATATGTTTAGTTGCTGTGAAACTTTAAATAAATATATTTGGTTGCTGCGACACTTTATATAAATATATTTGGTTCCTGTGAAACATTAAATTAATATATTTTATTGCTGCGAAACTTTATATATAAATGTTATGTTGCTGTGAAACATTAAATAAATATATTTGGTTGCTGCGAAACTTTAAATAAATATAATTAGTTGCTGCGAAACTTTAAATAAATATATTTAGTTGCTCTGAAACATTTTATTAATATATTTGGTTGCTGTGACACTTTAAATAATTATAATTAGTTGCTGCGAAACTTTAAATAAACATATTTGGTTGCTGTGAAACTTTTTATTAATATATTTGGTTGCTGTGACACTTTAAATAAATATATTTAGTTGCTGTGAAACTTTAATAA
Source organism: Orchesella flavescens (assembly GCA_964034955.1). Lineage (NCBI taxonomy): Eukaryota > Metazoa > Arthropoda > Collembola > Entomobryomorpha > Orchesellidae > Orchesella > Orchesella flavescens. Next base: position 6,128,333 of record OZ035955.1, read on the forward strand.
ATATATTTGGTTCCTGTGAAACATTTAATAAATAAATTTAGTTGCTGTGAAACTTTTAATCAATATATTTGGTTAATGCGAAACTTTAATAAATATATTTAGTTGCTGTGAAACTTTAATAAATATATTTGGTTCCTGTGAAACATATTTAGTTGCTGTGAAACTTTTAATCAATATATTTGGTTGCTGCGACACTTTAAATAAATATAATTAGTTGCTGCGAAACTTTAATAAATATATTTGGTTCCTGTGAAACATTTAATAAATAAATTTAGTTGCTGTGAAACTTTTAATCAATATATTTGGTTAATGCGAAACTTTAATAAATATATTTAGTTGCTGTGAAACTTTAATAAATATATTTGGTTCCTGTGAAACATATTTAGTTGCTGCGACACTTTATATAAATATATTTGGTTCCTGTGAAACATTAAATTAATATATTTTATTGCTGCGAAACTTTATACATAAATGTTATGTTGCTGTGAAAAATTAAATAAATATATTTGGTTGCTGCGAAACTTTAAATAAATATAATTAGTTGCTGCGAAACTTTAAATAAATATATTTAGTTGCTCTGAAACATTTTATTAATATATTTGGTTGCTATGACACTTTAAATAATTATAATTAGTTGCTGCGAAACTTTAAATAAACATATTTGGTTGCTCTGAAACATTTTATTAATATATTTGGTTGCTGTGACACTTTAAATAAATATATTTAGTTGCTGTGAAACTTTAATAAATATATTTGGTTCCTGTGAAACATTTAATAAATAAATTTAGTTGCTGTGAAACTTTTAATCAATATATTTGGTTAATGCGAAACTTTAATAAATATATTTAGTTGCTGTGAAACTTTAATAAATATATTTGGTTCCTGTGAAACATTTAATAAATAAATTTAGTTGCTGTGAAACTTTTAATCAATATATTTGGTTGCTGCGACACTTTTAATAAATATAATTAGTTGCTGCGAAACTTTAATAAATATATTTGGTTCCTGTGAAACATTTAATAAATAAATTTAGTTGCTGTGAAACTTTTAATCAATATATTTGGTTAATGCGAAACTTTAATAAATATATTTAGTTGCTGTGAAACTTTAATAAATATATTTGGTTCCTGTGAAACATATTTAGTTGCTGCGACACTTTATATAAATATATTTGGTTCCTGTGAAACATTAAATTAATATATTTTATTGCTGCGAAACTTTATATATAAATGTTATGTTGCTGTGAAAAATTAAATAAATATATTTGGTTGCTGCGAAACTTTAAATAAATATAATTAGTTGCTGCGAAACTTTAAATAAATATATTTAGTTGCTCTGAAACATTTTATTAATATATTTGGTTGCTGTGACACTTTAAATAATTATAATTAGTTGCTGCGAAACTTTAAATAAACATATTTGGTTGCTCTGAAACATTTTATTAATATATTTGGTTGCTGTGACACTTTAAATAAATATATTTAGTTGCTGTGAAACTTTAATAAATATATTTGGTTCCTGTGAAACATTTAATAAATAAATTTAGTTGCTGTGAAACTTTTAATCAATATATTTGGTTAATGCGAAACTTTAATAAATATATTTGGTTCCTGTGAAACATTTAATAAATAAATTTAGTTGCTGTGAAACTTTTAATCAATATATTTGGTTAATGCGAAACTTTAATAAATATATTTGGTTCCTGTGAAACATATTTAGTTGCTGCGAAACTTTAATAAATATATTTGGTTCCTGTGAAACATTTAATAAATAAATTTAGTTGCTGTGAAACTTTTAATCAATATATTTGGTTAATGCGAAACTTTAATAAATATATTTAGTTGCTGTGAAACTTTAATAAATATATTTAGTTGCTGCGAAACTTTAAATAAATATATTTGGTTGCTGTGACACTTTTTAGTAATATATTTGGTTGCTGTGACACTTTAAATAAATATATTTAGTTGCTGCGAAACTTTTAATTAATATATTTTATTGCTGCGAAACTTTAAATATATATGTTTAGTTGCTGTGAAACGTTAAATAAATATATTTGGTTGCTGCGACAGTTTATATAAATATATTTGGTTCCTGTGAAACATTAAATAAATATATTTGGTTGCTGCGAAACTTTAAATAAATATAATTAGTTGCTGCGAAACTTTAATAAATATATTTGGTTCCTGTGAAACATATTTAGTTGCTGTGAAACTTTTAATAAATATTTTTGGTTGCTGCGACACTTTAAATAAATATAATTAGTTGCTGCGAAACTTTAAATAAACATATTTGGTTGCTGCGAAACTTTAAATAAATATGTTTAGTTGCTGTGAAACCTTAAATAAATATATTTGGTTGCTGCGACACTTTATATAAATATATTTGGTTGCTGCGACACTTTAAATAAATATAATTAGTTGCTGCGAAACTTTAAATAAACATATTTGGTTGCTGCGAAACTTTAATAAATATATTTGGTTCCTGTGAAACATATTTAGTTGCTGTGAAACTTTTAATAAATATATTTGGTTGCTGTGAAACTTTTTATTAATATATTTGGTTGCTGTGACACTTTAAATAAATATATTTAGTTGCTGTGAAACTTTAAATAAACATATTTGGTTGCTGTGAAACTTTTTATTAATATATTTGGTTGCTGTGACACTTTAAATAAATATATTTAGTTGCTGTGAAACTTTAATAAATATATTTAGTTGCTGTGAAACTTTAATAAATATATTTGGTTCCTGTGAAACGTTTAATCAATATATTTGGTTAATGCGAAACTTTAATAAATATATTTAGTTGCTGTGAAACTTTAATAAATATATTTGGTTCCTGTGAAACATATTTAGTTGCTGTGAAACTTTTAATCAATATATTTGGTTGCTGCGACACTTTAAATAAATATAATTAGTTGCGGCGAAACTTTAAATAAACATTTTTGGTTGCTGCGACACTTTTAATGAATATATTTATTTGCTGCGACACTTTAAATAAATATATTTGGTTGCTGCGACACTTTTAATTAATATATTTGGTTGCTGCGACACTTTTAATGAATGTATATTTTGTTGCTGTGAAACATTTAATGAATATATTTGGTTGCTGCGACACTTTAAAGAAATGTATTTCCTTGCTGTGAAACTTTGAATAAATATATTTGGTTGCTGCAACACTTTAAATAAATATATTTAGTTGCTGTGAAACTTTAAATAAACATATTTGGTTGCTGTGAAACTTTTTATTAATATATTTGGTTGCTGTGACACTTTAAATAAATATATTTAGTTGCTGTGAAACTTTAATAAATATATTTAGTTGCTGTGAAACTTTAATAAATATATTTGGTTCCTGTGAAACGTTTAATCAATATATTTGGTTAATGCGAAACTTTAATAAATATATTTAGTTGCTGTGAAACTTTAATAAATATATTTGGTTCCTGTGAAACATATTTAGTTGCTGTGAAACTTTTAATCAATATATTTGGTTGCTGCGACACTTTAAATAAATATAATTAGTTGCGGCGAAACTTTAAATAAACATTTTTGGTTGCTGCGACACTTTTAATGAATATATTTATTTGCTGCGACACTTTAAATAAATATATTTGGTTGCTGCGACACTTTTAATTAATATATTTGGTTGCTGCGACACTTTTAATGAATGTATATTTTGTTGCTGTGAAACATTTAATGAATATATTTGGTTGCTGCGACACTTTAAAGAAATGTATTTCCTTGCTGTGAATCTTTGAATAAATATATTTGGTTGCTGCAACACTTTTAATTAATATATTTGGTTGCTGCGACACTTTAAATAAATATATTTGGTTGCTGTGAAACTTTTAATGAATATATTTGGTTGCTGTGACACTTTTAATTAATATATTTGGTTGCTGTGAAACTTTTAATGAATATATTTGGTTGCTGCGACACTTTTAATGAATATATTTATTTGCTGCGACACTTTTAATAAATATATTTATTTTCTGCGACACTTTTAATGAATATATTTGGTTGCTGCGACACATTAAAGAAATGTACTTCCTTTCTTTGAAACTTTTAGTTAATATATTTGGTTGCTGCTACACTTTTAATGAATATATATTTATTTGCTGCGACACTTTAAATAAATATATTTGGTTGCTGCGACACTTTTAATGAATATATTTGGTTGCTGTGAAATTTTGAATGAATATATTTGGTTGCTGCGACACTTTAAATAAATATATTTGGTTGCTGCGACACTTTTAATGAATATATTTATTTGCTGCGACACTTTTAATAAATATATTTATTTTCTGCGACACTTTTAATGAATATATTTGGTTGCTGCGACACTTTAAATAAATATATTTGATTGTTGCGACACTTTTAATGAATATATTTGGTTGCTGTGAAATTTTGAATGAATATATTTGGTTGCTGCGACACTTTAAATAAATATATTTGGTTGCTGCAACACTTTTAATGAATATATTTATTTGCTGCGACACTTTTAATAAATATATTTATTTTCTGCGACACTTTTAATGAATATATTTGGTTGCTGCGACATTTTAAATAAATATATTTGATTGTTGCGACACTTTAAATTAATATATTTGTTTGCTGCGACACTTTTAATGAATATATTTGGTTGCTGTGAAACTTTTAATAAATATATTTATTTGCTGCGACACTTTAAATAAATATATTTGGTTGCTGTGAAACTTTTAATGAATATATTTGGTTGCTGCGACACTTTTAATAAATATATTTGGTTGCTGTGAAATTTTGAATGAATATATTTGGTTGCTGCGACACTTTTAATAAATATATTTGGTTGCTGTGAAACTTTAATAAATATATTTGGTTCCTGTGAAACATATTTAGTTGCTGTGAAACTTTTAATCAATATATTTGGTTGCTGCGACACTTTAAATAAATATAATTAGTTGCTGCGAAACTTTAATAAATATATTTGGTTCCTGTGAAACATTTAATAAATAAATTTAGTTGCTGTGAAACTTTTAATCAATATATTTGGTTAATGCGAAACTTTAATAAATATATTTAGTTGCTGTGAAACTTTAATAAATATATTTGGTTCCTGTGAAACATATTTAGTTGCTGCGACACTTTATATAAATATATTAGGTTCCTGTGAAACATTAAATTAATATATTTTATTGCTGCGAAACTTTATACATAAATGTTATGTTGCTGTGAAAAATTAAATAAATATATTTGGTTGCTGCGAAACTTTAAATAAATATAATTAGTTGCTGCGAAACTTTAAATAAATATATTTAGTTGCTCTGAAACATTTTATTAATATATTTGGTTGCTATGACACTTTAAATAATTATAATTAGTTGCTGCGAAACTTTAAATAAACATATTTGGTTGCTCTGAAACATTTTATTAATATATTTGGTTGCTGTGACACTTTAAATAAATATATTTAGTTGCTGTGAAACTTTAATAAATATATTTGGTTCCTGTGAAACATTTAATAAATAAATTTAGTTGCTGTGAAACTTTTAATCAATATATTTGGTTAATGCGAAACTTTAATAACTATATTTAGTTGCTGTGAAACTTTAATAAATATATTTGGTTCCTGTGAAACATTTAATAAATAAATTTAGTTGCTGTGAAACTTTTAATCAATATATTTGGTTGCTGCGACACTTTTAATAAATATAATTAGTTGCTGCGAAACTTTAATAAATATATTTGGTTCCTGTGAAACATTTAATAAATAAATTTAGTTGCTGTGAAACTTTTAATCAATATATTTGGTTAATGCGAAACTTTAATAAATATATTTAGTTGCTGTGAAACTTTAATAAATATATTTGGTTCCTGTGAAACATATTTAGTTGCTGCGACACTTTATATAAATATATTTGGTTCCTGTGAAACATTAAATTAATATATTTTATTGCTGCGAAACTTTATATATAAATGTTATGTTGCTGTGAAAAATTAAATAAATATATTTGGTTGCTGCGAAACTTTAAATAAATATAATTAGTTGCTGCGAAACTTTAAATAAATATATTTAGTTGCTCTGAAACATTTTATTAATATATTTGGTTGCTGTGACACTTTAAATAATTATAATTAGTTGCTGCGAAACTTTAAATAAACATATTTGGTTGCTCTGAAACATTTTATTAATATATTTGGTTGCTGTGACACTTTAAATAAATATATTTAGTTGCTGTGAAACTTTAATAAATATATTTGGTTCCTGTGAAACATTTAATAAATAAATTTAGTTGCTGTGAAACTTTTAATCAATATATTTGGTTAATGCGAAACTTTAATAAATATATTTGGTTCCTGTGAAACATTTAATAAATAAATTTAGTTGCTGTGAAACTTTTAATCAATATATTTGGTTAATGCGAAACTTTAATAAATATATTTGGTTCCTGTGAAACATATTTAGTTGCTGCGAAACTTTAATAAATATATTTGGTTCCTGTGAAACATTTAATAAATAAATTTAGTTGCTGTGAAACTTTTAATCAATATATTTGGTTAATGCGAAACTTTAATAAATATATTTAGTTGCTGTGAAACTTTAATAAATATATTTAGTTGCTGCGAAACTTTAAATAAATATATTTGGTTGCTGTGACACTTTTTAGTAATATATTTGGTTGCTGTGACACTTTAAATAAATATATTTAGTTGCTGCGAAACTTTTAATTAATATATTTTATTGCTGCGAAACTTTAAATATATATGTTTAGTTGCTGTGAAACGTTAAATAAATATATTTGGTTGCTGCGACAGTTTATATAAATATATTTGGTTCCTGTGAAACATTAAATAAATATATTTGGTTGCTGCGAAACTTTAAATAAATATAATTAGTTGCTGCGAAACTTTAATAAATATATTTGGTTCCTGTGAAACATATTTAGTTGCTGTGAAACTTTTAATAAATATTTTTGGTTGCTGCGACACTTTAAATAAATATAATTAGTTGCTGCGAAACTTTAAATAAACATATTTGGTTGCTGCGAAACTTTAAATAAATATGTTTAGTTGCTGTGAAACCTTAAATAAATATATTTGGTTGCTGCGACACTTTATATAAATATATTTGGTTGCTGCGACACTTTAAATAAATATAATTAGTTGCTGCGAAACTTTAAATAAACATATTTGGTTGCTGCGAAACTTTAATAAATATATTTGGTTCCTGTGAAACATATTTAGTTGCTGTGAAACTTTTAATAAATATATTTGGTTGCTGTGAAACTTTTTATTAATATATTTGGTTGCTGTGACACTTTAAATAAATATATTTAGTTGCTGTGAAACTTTAAATAAACATATTTGGTTGCTGTGAAACTTTTTATTAATATATTTGGTTGCTGTGACACTTTAAATAAATATATTTAGTTGCTGTGAAACTTTAATAAATATATTTAGTTGCTGTGAAACTTTAATAAATATATTTGGTTCCTGTGAAACGTTTAATCAATATATTTGGTTAATGCGAAACTTTAATAAATATATTTAGTTGCTGTGAAACTTTAATAAATATATTTGGTTCCTGTGAAACATATTTAGTTGCTGTGAAACTTTTAATCAATATATTTGGTTGCTGCGACACTTTAAATAAATATAATTAGTTGCGGCGAAACTTTAAATAAACATTTTTGGTTGCTGCGACACTTTTAATGAATATATTTATTTGCTGCGACACTTTAAATAAATATATTTGGTTGCTGCGACACTTTTAATTAATATATTTGGTTGCTGCGACACTTTTAATGAATGTATATTTTGTTGCTGTGAAACATTTAATGAATATATTTGGTTGCTGCGACACTTTAAAGAAATGTATTTCCTTGCTGTGAAACTTTGAATAAATATATTTGGTTGCTGCAACACTTTAAATAAATATATTTAGTTGCTGTGAAACTTTAAATAAACATATTTGGTTGCTGTGAAACTTTTTATTAATATATTTGGTTGCTGTGACACTTTAAATAAATATATTTAGTTGCTGTGAAACTTTAATAAATATATTTAGTTGCTGTGAAACTTTAATAAATATATTTGGTTCCTGTGAAACGTTTAATCAATATATTTGGTTAATGCGAAACTTTAATAAATATATTTAGTTGCTGTGAAACTTTAATAAATATATTTGGTTCCTGTGAAACATATTTAGTTGCTGTGAAACTTTTAATCAATATATTTGGTTGCTGCGACACTTTAAATAAATATAATTAGTTGCGGCGAAACTTTAAATAAACATTTTTGGTTGCTGCGACACTTTTAATGAATATATTTATTTGCTGCGACACTTTAAATAAATATATTTGGTTGCTGCGACACTTTTAATTAATATATTTGGTTGCTGCGACACTTTTAATGAATGTATATTTTGTTGCTGTGAAACATTTAATGAATATATTTGGTTGCTGCGACACTTTAAAGAAATGTATTTCCTTGCTGTGAATCTTTGAATAAATATATTTGGTTGCTGCAACACTTTTAATTAATATATTTGGTTGCTGCGACACTTTAAATAAATATATTTGGTTGCTGTGAAACTTTTAATGAATATATTTGGTTGCTGTGACACTTTTAATTAATATATTTGGTTGCTGTGAAACTTTTAATGAATATATTTGGTTGCTGCGACACTTTTAATGAATATATTTATTTGCTGCGACACTTTTAATAAATATATTTATTTTCTGCGACACTTTTAATGAATATATTTGGTTGCTGCGACACATTAAAGAAATGTACTTCCTTTCTTTGAAACTTTTAGTTAATATATTTGGTTGCTGCTACACTTTTAATGAATATATATTTATTTGCTGCGACACTTTAAATAAATATATTTGGTTGCTGCGACACTTTTAATGAATATATTTGGTTGCTGTGAAATTTTGAATGAATATATTTGGTTGCTGCGACACTTTAAATAAATATATTTGGTTGCTGCGACACTTTTAATGAATATATTTATTTGCTGCGACACTTTTAATAAATATATTTATTTTCTGCGACACTTTTAATGAATATATTTGGTTGCTGTGACACTTTAAATAAATATATTTGATTGTTGCGACACTTTTAATGAATATATTTGGTTGCTGTGAAATTTTGAATGAATATATTTGGTTGCTGCGACACTTTAAATAAATATATTTGGTTGCTGCAACACTTTTAATGAATATATTTATTTGCTGCGACACTTTTAATAAATATATTTATTTTCTGCGACACTTTTAATGAATATATTTGGTTGCTGCGACATTTTAAATAAATATATTTGATTGTTGCGACACTTTAAATTAATATATTTGTTTGCTGCGACACTTTTAATGAATATATTTGGTTGCTGTGAAACTTTTAATAAATATATTTATTTGCTGCGACACTTTAAATAAATATATTTGGTTGCTGTGAAACTTTTAATGAATATATTTGGTTGCTGCGACACTTTTAATAAATATATTTGGTTGCTGTGAAATTTTGAATGAATATATTTGGTTGCTGCGACACTTTTAATAAATATATTTGGTTGCTGTGAAACTTTTAATGAATATATTTGGTTGCTGCGACACTTTTAATGAATATATATTTATTTGCTGCGACACTTTAAATAAATATATTTGGTTGCTGCGACACTTTTAATGAATATATTTATTTGCTGCGACACTTTTAATAAATATATTTGGTTGCTGTGAAACTTTTAATGAATATATTTATTTGCTGCGACACTTTAAATAAATATATTTGGTTGCTGTGAAACTTTTAATGAATATATTTGGTTGCTGCGACACTTTAAATAAATATATTTGGTTGGTGCGACACTTTTAATAAATATATTTGGTTGCTGTGACACTTTAAATAAATATATTTGGTTGCTGCGACACTTTTAATGAATATATTTGGTTGCTGTGAAACTTTTAATTAATATATTTGGTTGCTGTGACACTTTTAATGAATATATTTGGTTGCTGTGAAACTTTTAATTAATATATTTGGTTGCTGCGACACTTTTAATGAATATATTTGGTTGCTGTGAAACTTTTAATTAATATATTTGGTTGCTGCGACATTTTTAATAAATATATTTGGTTGCTGCGACACTTTTAATTAATATATTTGGTTGCTGCGACACTTTTAATGAATATATTTGGTTGCTGTGAAACTTTAAATAAATATATTTGGTTGCTGTGACACTTTAAATAAATATATTTGGTTGCTGCGACACTTTTAATGAATATATATTTATTTGCTGCGACACTTAAAATACATAAATGTGGTTGCTGCGACACTTTTAATGAATATATTTATTTGCTGCGACACTTTTAATACATATATTTGGTTGCTGTGAAACTTTTAATAAATATATTTATTTGCTGCGACACTTTAAATACATATATTTGGTTGCTGCGACACTTTTAATTAATATATTGGTTGCTGTGAAACTTTTAATAAATATAATTATTTGCTGCGACACTTTAAATAAATATATTTGGTTGCTGCGACACTTTTAATTAATATACTTCTTTGCCTCGACACTTAAAATACATATATTTGGTTGCTGCGACACTTTTAATGAATATATTTGATTGCTGCGACACTTTTAATGAATATATTTATTTGCTGCGACACTTTTAATGAATATATTTGATTGCTGCGACACTTTTAATTAATATATTTGGTTGCTGTGAAACTTTTAATAAATATATTTATTTGCTGCGACACTTTAAATACATATATTTGGTTGCTGCGACATTTTTAATTAATATATTTCGTTGCTGCGACACTTTAAATAAATATATTTGATTGCTGTGAAACTTTTAATGAATATCTTTGGTTGCTGCGACACTTTAAATAAATATATTATGTTGCTGTGAAACTTTTAATGAATATATTTGGTTGCTGCGACACTTTAAATAAATATATTTGGTTGCTGTGAAACTTTTAATTAATATATTTGGTTGCTGCGACACTTTAAATAAATATATTTGGTTGCTGTGAAACTTTTAATTAATATATTTGGTTGCTGTGAAACTTTTAATTAATATATTTGGTTGCTGCGACACTTTAAATAAATATATTTGGTTGCTGCGACACTTTTAATTAATATACTTCTTTGATGCGACACTTAAAATACATATATTTGGTTGCTGCGACACTTTGAATGAATATATTTGATTGCTGCGACACTTTTAATTAATATATTTGGTTGCTGTGAAACTTTTAATAAATATATTTATTTGCTGCGACACTTTTAATAAATATATTTGGTTGCTGCGACACTTTAAATAAATATATTTGGTTGCTGTGAAACTTTTAATTAATATATTTGGTTGCTGTGAAACTTTTAATTAATATATTTGGTTGCTGTGAAACTTTTAATAAATATATTTGGTTGCTGCGACACTTTTAATTAATATACTTCTTTGCTGCGACACTTAAAATACATATATTTGGTTGCTGCGACACTTTTAATGAATATATTTGATTGCTGCGACACTTTTAATGAATATATTTATTTGCTGCGACACTTTTAATACATATATTTGGTTGCTGTGAAACTTTTAATAAATATATTTATTTGCTGCGACACTTTAAATACATATATTTGGTTGCTGCGACACTTTTAATTAATATATTTGGTTGCTGTGAAACTTTTAATAAATATAATTATTTGCTGCGACACTTTAAATAAATATATTTGGTTGCTGCGACACTTTTAATTAATATACTTCTTTGCTGCGACACTTAAAATACATATATTTGGTTGCTGCGACACTTTTAATGAATATATTTGATTGCTGCGACACTTTTAATTAATATATTTGGTTGCTGTGAAACTTTTAATAAATATATTTATTTGCTGCGACACTTTAAATACATATATTTGGTTGCTGCGACATTTTTAATTAATATAATTATTTGCTGCGACACTTTAAATAAATATATTTGATTGCTGCGACACTTTTAATTAATATATTTGGTTGCTGCGACACTTTTAATAAATATATTTGGTTGCTGTGACACTTTCAATGAATATATTTATTTGCTGCGACACTTTAAATAAATATATTTGATTGCTGCGACACTTTTAATTAATATATTTCGTTGCTGCGACACTTAAAATAAATATATTTGGTTGCTGTGAAACTTTTAATGAATATCTTTGGTTGCTGCGGCACTTTAAATAAATATATTTGGTTGCTGTGATACTTTTAATGAATATATTTGGTTGCTGCGACACTTTAAAGAAATGTATTTCCTTGCTGTGAAACTTTTAATGAATATATTTGGTTGCTGCGACACTTTTAATGAATATATTTATTTGCTGCGACACTTTTAATGAATATATTTGGTTGCTGCGACACTTTTAATTAATATATTTGGTTGCTGTGAAACTTTTAATAAATATATTTATTTGCTGAGACACTTTAAATACATATATTTGGTTGCTGCGACACTTTAAATAAATATATTTGGTTGCTGTGAAACTTTTAATTAATATATTTGGTTGCTGTGAAACTTTTAATAAATATATTTATTTGCTGCGACAGTTTATATAAATATATTTGGTTCCTGTGAAACATTAAATAAATATATTTGGTTGCTGCGAAACTTTAAATAAATATAATTAGTTGCTGCGAAACTTTAATAAATATATTTGGTTCCTGTGAAACATATTTAGTTGCTGTGAAACATATTTAGTTGCTGTGAAACTTTTAATAAATATTTTTGGTTGCTGCGACACTTTAAATAAATATAATTAGTTGCTGCGAAACTTTAAATAAACATATTTGGTTGCTGCGAAACTTTAAATAAATATGTTTAGTTGCTGTGAAACCTTAAATAAATATATTTGGTTGCTGCGACACTTTATATAAATATATTTGGTTGCTGCGACACTTTAAATAAATATAATTAGTTGCTGCGAAACTTTAAATAAACATATTTGGTTGCTGCGAAACTTTAATAAATATATTTGGTTCCTGTGAAACTTTTAATTAATATATTTGGTTGCTGCGACACTTTAAATAAATATATTTGGTTGCTGCGACACTTTTAATTAATATACTTCTTTGCTGCGACACTTAAAATACATATATTTGGTTGCTGCGACACTTTTAATGAATATATTTGATTGCTGCGACACTTTTAATGAATATATTTATTTGCTGCGACACTTTTAATACATATATTTGGTTGCTGTGAAACTTTTAATAAATATATTTATTTGCTGCGACACTTTAACTACATATATTTGGTTGCTGCGACACTTTTAATTAATATATTTGGTTGCTGTGAAACTTTTAATAAATATAATTATTTGCTGCGACACTTTAAATAAATATATTTGGTTGCTGCGACACTTTTAATTAATATACTTCTTTGCTGCGACACTTAAAATACATATATTTGGTTGCTGCGACACTTTTAATGAATATATTTGATTGCTGCGACACTTTTAATGAATATATTTATTTGCTGCGACACTTTTAATACATATATTTGGTTGCTGTGAAACTTTTAATAAATATATTTATTTGCTGCGACACTTTAAATACATATATTTGGTTGCTGCGACACTTTTAATTAATATATTTGGTTGCTGTGAAACTTTTAATAAATATAATTATTTGCTGCGACACTTTAAATAAATATATTTGGTTGCTGCGACACTTTTAATTAATATACTTCTTTGCCTCGACACTTAAAATACATATATTTGGTTGCTGCGACACTTTTAATGAATATATTTGATTGCTGCGACACTTTTAATGAATATATTTATTTGCTGCGACACTTTTAATGAATATATTTGATTGCTGCGACACTTTTAATTAATATATTTGGTTGCTGTGAAACTTTTAATAAATATATTTATTTGCTGCGACACTTTAAATACATATATTTGGTTGCTGCGACATTTTTAATTAATATATTTCGTTGCTGCGACACTTTTAATTAATATATTTGGTTGCTGTGAAACTTTTAATTAATATATTTGGTTGCTGTGAAACTTTTAATAAATATATTTGGTTGCTGCGACACTTTTAATGAATATATTTGATTGCTGCGACACTTTTAATGAATATATTTGATTGCTGTGAAACTTTTAATGAATATCTTTGCTTGCTGCGACACTATAAATAAATATATTTTGTTGCTGTGAAACTTTTAATGAATATATTTGGTTGCTGGGACACTTTAAATAAATATATTTGGTTGCTGTGAAACTTTTAATTAATATATTTGGTTGCTGCGACACTTTAAATAAATATATTTGGTTGCTGTGAAACTTTTAATTAATATATTTGGTTGCTGTGAAGCTTTTAATTAATATATTTGGTTGCTGCGACACTTTAAATAAATATATTTGGTTGCTGCGACACTTTTAATTAATATACTTCTTTGATGCGACACTTAAAATACATATATTTGGTTGCTGCGACACTTTGAATGAATATATTTGATTGCTGCGACACTTTTAATTAATATATTTGGTTGCTGTGAAACTTTTAATAAATATATTTATTTGCTGCGACACTTTTAATAAATATATTTGGTTGCTGCGACACTTTAAATAAATATATTTGGTTGCTGTGAAACTTTTAATTAATATATTTGGTTGCTGTGAAACTTTTAATTAATATATTTGGTTGCTGTGAAACTTTTAATAAATATATTTGGTTGCTGCGACACTTTTAATTAATATACTTCTTTGCTGCGACACTTAAAATACATATATTTGGTTGCTGCGACACTTTTAATGAATATATTTGATTGCTGCGACACTTTTAATGAATATATTTATTTGCTGCGACACTTTTAATACATATATTTGGTTGCTGTGAAACTTTTAATAAATATATTTATTTGCTGCGACACTTTAAATACATATATTTGGTTGCTGCGACACTTTTAATTAATATATTTGGTTGCTGTGAAACTTTTAATAAATATAATTATTTGCTGCGACACTTGAAATAAATATATTTGGTTGCTGCGACACTTTTAATTAATATACTTCTTTGCTGCGACACTTAAAATACATATATTTGGTTGCTGCGACACTTTTAATGAATATATTTGATTGCTGCGACACTTTTAATGAATATATTTATTTGCTGCGACACTTTTAATACATATATTTGGTTGCTGTGAAACTTTTAATAAATATATTTATTTGCTGCGACACTTTAAATACATATATTTGGTTGCTGCGACACTTTTAATTAATATATTTGGTTGCTGTGAAACTTTTAATAAATATAATTATTTGCTGCGACACTTTAAATAAATATATTTGGTTGCTGCGACACTTTTAATTAATATACTTCTTTGCTGCGACACTTAAAATACATATATTTGGTTGCTGCGACACTTTTAATGAATATATTTGATTGCTGCGACACTTTTAATTAATATATTTGGTTGCTGTGAAACTTTTAATAAATATATTTATTTGCTGCGACACTTTAAATACATATATTTGGTTGCTGCGACATTTTTAATTAATATAATTATTTGCTGCGACACTTTAAATAAATATATTTGATTGCTGCGACACTTTAAATACATATATTTGGTTGCTGCGACATTTTTAATTAATATAATTATTTGCTGCGACACTTTAAATAAATATATTTGATTGCTGCGACACTTTTAATTAATATATTTGGTTGCTGTGAAACTTTTAATTAATATATTTGGTTGCTGTGAAACTTTTAATAAATATATTTGGTTGCTGCGACACTTTTAATTAATATACTTCTTTGCTGCGACACTTAAAATACATATATTTGGTTGCTGCGACACTTTTAATGAATATATTTGATTGCTGTGCCACTTTTAATGAATATATTTATTTGCTGCGACACTTTTAATACATATATTTGGTTGCTGTGAAACTTTTAATAAATATATTTATTTGCTGCGACACTTTAAATACATATATTTGGTTGCTGCGACACTTTTAATTAATATATTTGGTTGCTGTGAAACTTTTAATAAATATAATTATTTGCTGCGACACTTTAAATAAATATATTTGGTTGCTGCGACACTTTTAATTAATATACTTCTTTGCTGCGACACTTAAAATACATATATTTGGTTGCTGCGACACTTTTAATGAATATATTTGATTGCTGCGACACTTTTAATTAATATATTTGGTTGCTGTGAAACTTTTAATAAATATATTTATTTGCTGCGACACTTTAAATACATATATTTGGTTGCTGCGACATTTTTAATTAATATAATTATTTGCTGCGACACTTTAAATAAATATATTTGATTGCTGCGACACCTTTAATTAATATATTTGGTTGCTGTGAAACTTTTAATTAATATATTTGGTTGCTGTGAAACTTTTAATAAATATATTTGGTTGCTGCGACACTTTTAATTAATATACTTCTTTGCTGCGACACTTAAAATACATATATTTGGTTGCTGCGACACTTTTAATGAATATATTTGATTGCTGCGACACTTTTAATGAATATATTTATTTGCTGCGACACTTTTAATACATATATTTGGTTGCTGTGAAACTTTTAATAAATATATTTATTTGCTGCGACACTTTAAATACATATATTTGGTTGCTGCGACACTTTTAATTAATATATTTGGTTGCTGTGAAACTTTTAATAAATATAATTATTTGCTGCGACACTTTAAATAAATATATTTGGTTGCTGCGACACTTTTAATTAATATACTTCTTTGCTGCGACACTTAAAATACATATATTTGGTTGCTGCGACACTTTTAATTAATATATTTGGTTGCTGTGAAACTTTTAATAAATATATTTATTTGCTGAGACACTTTTAATAAATATATTTATTTGCTGCGACACTTTAAATACATATATTTGGTTGCTGCGACATTTTTAATTAATATAATTATTTGCTGCGACACTTTAAATAAATATATTTGATTGCTGCGACACTTTTAATTAATATATTTGGTTGCTGCGACACTTTTAATAAATATATTTGGTTGCTGTGACACTTTCAATGAATATATTTATTTGCTGCGACACTTTAAATAAATATATTTGATTGCTGCGACACTTTTAATTAATATATTTCGTTGCTGTGAAACTTTTAATAAATAAATTTAGTTGCTGTGAAACTTTTAATGAATATCTTTGGTTGCTGCGACACTTTAAATAAATATATTTGGTTGCTGTGATACTTTTAATGAATATATTTGGTTGCTGCGACACTTTTAATGAATATATTTGGTTGCTGTGAAACTTTTAATTAATATATTTGGTTGCTGCGACACTTTTAATGAATATATTTGGTTGCTGTGAAACTTTTAATTAATATATTTGGTTGCTGCGACATTTTTAATAAATATATTTGGTTGCTGCGACACTTTTAATTAATATATTTGGTTGCTGCGACACTTTTAATGAATATATTTGGTTGCTGTGAAACTTTAAATAAATATATTTGGTTGCTGTGACACTTTAAATAAATATATTTGGTTGCTGCGACACTTTTAATGAATATATATTTATTTGCTGCGACACTTAAAATACATAAATGTGGTTGCTGCGACACTTTTAATGAATATATTTATTTGCTGCGACACTTTTAATACATATATTTGGTTGCTGTGAAACTTTTAATAAATATATTTATTTGCTGCGACACTTTAAATACATATATTTGGTTGCTGCGACACTTTTAATTAATATATTGGTTGCTGTGAAACTTTTAATAAATATAATTATTTGCTGCGACACTTTAAATAAATATATTTGGTTGCTGCGACACTTTTAATTAATATACTTCTTTGCCTCGACACTTAAAATACATATATTTGGTTGCTGCGACACTTTTAATGAATATATTTGATTGCTGCGACACTTTTAATGAATATATTTATTTGCTGCGACACTTTTAATGAATATATTTGATTGCTGCGACACTTTTAATTAATATATTTGGTTGCTGTGAAACTTTTAATAAATATATTTATTTGCTGCGACACTTTAAATACATATATTTGGTTGCTGCGACATTTTTAATTAATATATTTCGTTGCTGCGACACTTTAAATAAATATATTTGATTGCTGTGAAACTTTTAATGAATATCTTTGGTTGCTGCGACACTTTAAATAAATATATTATGTTGCTGTGAAACTTTTAATGAATATATTTGGTTGCTGCGACACTTTAAATAAATATATTTGGTTGCTGTGAAACTTTTAATTAATATATTTGGTTGCTGCGACACTTTAAATAAATATATTTGGTTGCTGCGACACTTTTAATTAATATACTTCTTTGATGCGACACTTAAAATACATATATTTGGTTGCTGCGACACTTTGAATGAATATATTTGATTGCTGCGACACTTTTAATTAATATATTTGGTTGCTGTGAAACTTTTAATAAATATATTTATTTGCTGCGACACTTTTAATAAATATATTTGGTTGCTGCGACACTTTAAATAAATATATTTGGTTGCTGTGAAACTTTTAATTAATATATTTGGTTGCTGTGAAACTTTTAATTAATATATTTGGTTGCTGTGAAACTTTTAATAAATATATTTGGTTGCTGCGACACTTTTAATTAATATACTTCTTTGCTGCGACACTTAAAATACATATATTTGGTTGCTGCGACACTTTTAATGAATATATTTGATTGCTGCGACACTTTTAATGAATATATTTATTTGCTGCGACACTTTTAATACATATATTTGGTTGCTGTGAAACTTTTAATAAATATATTTATTTGCTGCGACACTTTAAATACATATATTTGGTTGCTGCGACACTTTTAATTAATATATTTGGTTGCTGTGAAACTTTTAATAAATATAATTATTTGCTGCGACACTTTAAATAAATATATTTGGTTGCTGCGACACTTTTAATTAATATACTTCTTTGCTGCGACACTTAAAATACATATATTTGGTTGCTGCGACACTTTTAATGAATATATTTGATTGCTGCGACACTTTTAATTAATATATTTGGTTGCTGTGAAACTTTTAATAAATATATTTATTTGCTGCGACACTTTAAATACATATATTTGGTTGCTGCGACATTTTTAATTAATATAATTATTTGCTGCGACACTTTAAATAAATATATTTGATTGCTGCGACACTTTTAATTAATATATTTGGTTGCTGCGACACTTTTAATAAATATATTTGGTTGCTGTGACACTTTCAATGAATATATTTATTTGCTGCGACACTTTAAATAAATATATTTGATTGCTGCGACACTTTTAATTAATATATTTCGTTGCTGCGACACTTAAAATAAATATATTTGGTTGCTGTGAAACTTTTAATGAATATCTTTGGTTGCTGCGGCACTTTAAATAAATATATTTGGTTGCTGTGATACTTTTAATGAATATATTTGGTTGCTGCGACACTTTAAAGAAATGTATTTCCTTGCTGTGAAACTTTTAATGAATATATTTGGTTGCTGCGACACTTTTAATGAATATACTTATTTGCTGCGACACTTTTAATGAATATATTTGGTTGCTGCGACACTTTTAATTAATATATTTGGTTGCTGTGAAACTTTTAATAAATATATTTATTTGCTGAGACACTTTAAATACATATATTTGGTTGCTGCGACACTTTAAATAAATATATTTGGTTGCTGTGAAACTTTTAATTAATATATTTGGTTGCTGTGAAACTTTTAATAAATATATTTATTTGCTGCGACAGTTTATATAAATATATTTGGTTCCTGTGAAACATTAAATAAATATATTTGGTTGCTGCGAAACTTTAAATAAATATAATTAGTTGCTGCGAAACTTTAATAAATATATTTGGTTCCTGTGAAACATATTTAGTTGCTGTGAAACATATTTAGTTGCTGTGAAACTTTTAATAAATATTTTTGGTTGCTGCGACACTTTAAATAAATATAATTAGTTGCTGCGAAACTTTAAATAAACATATTTGGTTGCTGCGAAACTTTAAATAAATATGTTTAGTTGCTGTGAAACCTTAAATAAATATATTTGGTTGCTGCGACACTTTATATAAATATATTTGGTTGCTGCGACACTTTAAATAAATATAATTAGTTGCTGCGAAACTTTAAATAAACATATTTGGTTGCTGCGAAACTTTAATAAATATATTTGGTTCCTGTGAAACTTTTAATTAATATATTTGGTTGCTGCGACACTTTAAATAAATATATTTGGTTGCTGCGACACTTTTAATTAATATACTTCTTTGCTGCGACACTTAAAATACATATATTTGGTTGCTGCGACACTTTTAATGAATATATTTGATTGCTGCGACACTTTTAATGAATATATTTATTTGCTGCGACACTTTTAATACATATATTTGGTTGCTGTGAAACTTTTAATAAATATATTTATTTGCTGCGACACTTTAACTACATATATTTGGTTGCTGCGACACTTTTAATTAATATATTTGGTTGCTGTGAAACTTTTAATAAATATAATTATTTGCTGCGACACTTTAAATAAATATATTTGGTTGCTGCGACACTTTTAATTAATATACTTCTTTGCTGCGACACTTAAAATACATATATTTGGTTGCTGCGACACTTTTAATGAATATATTTGATTGCTGCGACACTTTTAATGAATATATTTATTTGCTGCGACACTTTTAATACATATATTTGGTTGCTGTGAAACTTTTAATAAATATATTTATTTGCTGCGACACTTTAAATACATATATTTGGTTGCTGCGACACTTTTAATTAATATATTTGGTTGCTGTGAAACTTTTAATAAATATAATTATTTGCTGCGACACTTTAAATAAATATATTTGGTTGCTGCGACACTTTTAATTAATATACTTCTTTGCCTCGACACTTAAAATACATATATTTGGTTGCTGCGACACTTTTAATGAATATATTTGATTGCTGCGACACTTTTAATGAATATATTTATTTGCTGCGACACTTTTAATGAATATATTTGATTGCTGCGACACTTTTAATTAATATATTTGGTTGCTGTGAAACTTTTAATAAATATATTTATTTGCTGCGACACTTTAAATACATATATTTGGTTGCTGCGACATTTTTAATTAATATATTTCGTTGCTGCGACACTTTTAATTAATATATTTGGTTGCTGTGAAACTTTTAATTAATATATTTGGTTGCTGTGAAACTTTTAATAAATATATTTGGTTGCTGCGACACTTTTAATGAATATATTTGATTGCTGCGACACTTTTAATGAATATATTTGATTGCTGTGAAACTTTTAATGAATATCTTTGCTTGCTGCGACACTATAAATAAATATATTTTGTTGCTGTGAAACTTTTAATGAATATATTTGGTTGCTGCGACACTTTAAATAAATATATTTGGTTGCTGTGAAACTTTTAATTAATATATTTGGTTGCTGCGACACTTTAAATAAATATATTTGGTTGCTGTGAAACTTTTAATTAATATATTTGGTTGCTGTGAAGCTTTTAATTAATATATTTGGTTGCTGCGACACTTTAAATAAATATATTTGGTTGCTGCGACACTTTTAATTAATATACTTCTTTGATGCGACACTTAAAATACATATATTTGGTTGCTGCGACACTTTGAATGAATATATTTGATTGCTGCGACACTTTTAATTAATATATTTGGTTGCTGTGAAACTTTTAATAAATATATTTATTTGCTGCGACACTTTTAATAAATATATTTGGTTGCTGCGACACTTTAAATAAATATATTTGGTTGCTGTGAAACTTTTAATTAATATATTTGGTTGCTGTGAAACTTTTAATTAATATATTTGGTTGCTGTGAAACTTTTAATAAATATATTTGGTTGCTGCGACACTTTTAATTAATATACTTCTTTGCTGCGACACTTAAAATACATATATTTGGTTGCTGCGACACTTTTAATGAATATATTTGATTGCTGCGACACTTTTAATGAATATATTTATTTGCTGCGACACTTTTAATACATATATTTGGTTGCTGTGAAACTTTTAATAAATATATTTATTTGCTGCGACACTTTAAATACATATATTTGGTTGCTGCGACACTTTTAATTAATATATTTGGTTGCTGTGAAACTTTTAATAAATATAATTATTTGCTGCGACACTTTTAATACATATATTTGGTTGCTGTGAAACTTTTAATAAATATATTTATTTGCTGCGACACTTTAAATACATATATTTGGTTGCTGCGACACTTTTAATTAATATATTTGGTTGCTGTGAAACTTTTAATAAATATAATTATTTGCTGCGACACTTTAAATAAATATATTTGGTTGCTGCGACACTTTTAATTAATATACTTCTTTGCTGCGACACTTAAAATACATATATTTGGTTGCTGCGACACTTTTAATGAATATATTTGATTGCTGCGACACTTTTAATTAATATATTTGGTTGCTGTGAAACTTTTAATTAATATATTTGGTTGCTGCGACACTTTAAATAAATATATTTGGTTGCTGCGACACTTTTAATTAATATACTTCTTTGATGCGACACTTAAAATACATATATTTGGTTGCTGCGACACTTTGAATGAATATATTTGATTGCTACGACACTTTTAATTAATATATTTGGTTGCTGCGACACTTTTAATTAATATATTTATTTGCTGCGACACTTTTAATACATATATTTGGTTGCTGCGACACTTTTAATGAATATATTTGATTGCTGCGACACTTTTAATGAATATATTTATTTGCTGCGACACTTTTAATACATATATTTGGTTGCTGTGAAACTTTTAATAAATATATTTATTTGCTGCGACACTTTAAATACATATATTTGGTTGCTGCGACACTTTTAATTAATATATTTGGTTGCTGTGAAACTTTTAATAAATATAATTATTTGCTGCGACACTTGAAATAAATATATTTGGTTGCTGCGACACTTTTAATTAATATACTTCTTTGCTGCGACACTTAAAATACATATATTTGGTTGCTGCGACACTTTTAATGAATATATTTGATTGCTGCGACACTTTTAATGAATATATTTATTTGCTGCGACACTTTTAATACATATATTTGGTTGCTGTGAAACTTTTAATAAATATATTTATTTGCTGCGACACTTTAAATACATATATTTGGTTGCTGCGACACTTTTAATTAATATATTTGGTTGCTGTGAAACTTTTAATAAATATAATTATTTGCTGCGACACTTTAAATAAATATATTTGGTTGCTGCGACACTTTTAATTAATATACTTCTTTGCTGCGACACTTAAAATACATATATTTGGTTGCTGCGACACTTTTAATGAATATATTTGATTGCTGCGACACTTTTAATTAATATATTTGGTTGCTGTGAAACTTTTAATAAATATATTTATTTGCTGCGACACTTTAAATACATATATTTGGTTGCTGCGACATTTTTAATTAATATAATTATTTGCTGCGACACTTTAAATAAATATATTTGATTGCTGCGACACTTTTAATTAATATATTTGGTTGCTGTGAAACTTTTAATTAATATATTTGGTTGCTGTGAAACTTTTAATAAATATATTTGGTTGCTGCGACACTTTTAATTAATATACTTCTTTGCTGCGACACTTAAAATACATATATTTGGTTGCTGCGACACTTTTAATGAATATATTTGATTGCTGTGCCACTTTTAATGAATATATTTATTTGCTGCGACACTTTTAATACATATATTTGGTTGCTGTGAAACTTTTAATAAATATATTTATTTGCTGCGACACTTTAAATACATATATTTGGTTGCTGCGACACTTTTAATTAATATATTTGGTTGCTGTGAAACTTTTAATAAATATAATTATTTGCTGCGACACTTTAAATAAATATATTTGGTTGCTGCGACACTTTTAATTAATATACTTCTTTGCTGCGACACTTAAAATACATATATTTGGTTGCTGCGACACTTTTAATGAATATATTTGATTGCTGCGACACTTTTAATTAATATATTTGGTTGCTGTGAAACTTTTAATAAATATATTTATTTGCTGCGACACTTTAAATACATATATTTATTTGCTGCGACACTTTAAATACATATATTTGGTTGCTGCGACATTTTTAATTAATATAATTATTTGCTGCGACACTTTAAATAAATATATTTGATTGCTGCGACACTTTTAATTAATATATTTGGTTGCTGTGAAACTTTTAATTAATATATTTGGTTGCTGTGAAACTTTTAATAAATATATTTGGTTGCTGCGACACTTTTAATTAATATACTTCTTTGCTGCGACACTTAAAATACATATATTTGGTTGCTGCGACACTTTTAATGAATATATTTGATTGCTGTGCCACTTTTAATGAATATATTTATTTGCTGCGACACTTTTAATACATATATTTGGTTGCTGTGAAACTTTTAATAAATATATTTATTTGCTGCGACACTTTAAATACATATATTTGGTTGCTGCGACACTTTTAATTAATATATTTGGTTGCTGTGAAACTTTTAATAAATATAATTATTTGCTGCGACACTTTAAATAAATATATTTGGTTGCTGCGACACTTTTAATTAATATACTTCTTTGCTGCGACACTTAAAATACATATATTTGGTTGCTGCGACACTTTTAATGAATATATTTGATTGCTGCGACACTTTTAATTAATATATTTGGTTGCTGTGAAACTTTTAATAAATATATTTATTTGCTGCGACACTTTAAATACATATATTTGGTTGCTGCGACATTTTTAATTAATATAATTATTTGCTGCGACACTTTAAATAAATATATTTGATTGCTGCGACACCTTTAATTAATATATTTGGTTGCTGTGAAACTTTTAATTAATATATTTGGTTGCTGTGAAACTTTTAATAAATATATTTGGTTGCTGCGACACTTTTAATTAATATACTTCTTTGCTGCGACACTTAAAATACATATATTTGGTTGCTGCGACACTTTTAATGAATATATTTGATTGCTGCGACACTTTTAATGAATATATTTATTTGCTGCGACACTTTTAATACATATATTTGGTTGCTGTGAAACTTTTAATAAATATATTTATTTGCTGCGACACTTTAAATACATATATTTGGTTGCTGCGACACTTTTAATTAATATATTTGGTTGCTGTGAAACTTTTAATAAATATAATTATTTGCTGCGACACTTTAAATAAATATATTTGGTTGCTGCGACACTTTTAATTAATATACTTCTTTGCTGCGACACTTAAAATACATATATTTGGTTGCTGCGACACTTTTAATTAATATATTTGGTTGCTGTGAAACTTTTAATAAATATATTTATTTGCTGAGACACTTTTAATAAATATATTTATTTGCTGCGACACTTTAAATACATATATTTGGTTGCTGCGACATTTTTAATTAATATAATTATTTGCTGCGACACTTTAAATAAATATATTTGATTGCTGCGACACTTTTAATTAATATATTTGGTTGCTGCGACACTTTTAATAAATATATTTGGTTGCTGTGACACTTTCAATGAATATATTTATTTGCTGCGACACTTTAAATAAATATATTTGATTGCTGCGACACTTTTAATTAATATATTTCGTTGCTGTGAAACTTTTAATAAATAAATTTAGTTGCTGTGAAACTTTTAATGAATATCTTTGGTTGCTGCGACACTTTAAATAAATATATTTGGTTGCTGTGATACTTTTAATGAATATATTTGGTTGCTGCGACACTTTAAAGAAATGTATTTCCTTGCTGTGAAACTTTTAATTAATATATTTGGTTGCTGTGAAACTTTTAATAAATATAATTATTTGCTGCGACACTTTAAATAAATATATTTGGTTGCTGCGACACTTTTAATTAATATACTTCTTTGCTGCGACACTTAAAATACATATATTTGGTTGCTGCGACACTTTTAATGAATATATTTGATTGCTGCGACACTTTTAATTAATATATTTGGTTGCTGTGAAACTTTTAATAAATATATTTATTTGCTGCGACACTTTAAATACATATATTTGGTTGCTGCGACATTTTTAATTAATATAATTATTTGCTGCGACACTTTAAATAAATATATTTGATTGCTGCGACACTTTTAATTAATATATTTGGTTGCTGTGAAACTTTTAATTAATATATTTGGTTGCTGTGAAACTTTTAATAAATATATTTGGTTGCTGCGACACTTTTAATTAATATACTTCTTTGCTGCGACACTTAAAATACATATATTTGGTTGCTGCGACACTTTTAATGAATATATTTGATTGCTGCGACACTTTTAATGAATATATTTATTTGCTGCGACACTTTTAATACATATATTTGGTTGCTGTGAAACTTTTAATAAATATATTTATTTGCTGCGACACTTTAAATACATATATTTGGTTGCTGCGACACTTTTAATTAATATATTTGGTTGCTGTGAAACTTTTAATAAATATAATTATTTGCTGCGACACTTTAAATAAATATATTTGGTTGCTGCGACACTTTTAATTAATATACTTCTTTGCTGCGACACTTAAAATACATATATTTGGTTGCTGCGACACTTTTAATGAATATATTTGATTGCTGCGACACTTTTAATTAATATATTTGGTTGCTGTGAAACTTTTAATAAATATATTTATTTGCTGCGACACTTTAAATACATATATTTGGTTGCTGCGACATTTTTAATTAATATAATTATTTGCTGCGACACTTTAAATAAATATATTTGATTGCTGCGACACTTTTAATTAATATATTTGGTTGCTGCGACACTTTTAATAAATATATTTGGTTGCTGTGACACTTTCAATGAATATATTTATTTGCTGCGACACTTTAAATAAATCTATTTGATTGCTGCGACACTTTTAATTAATATATTTCGTTGCTGTGAAACTTTTAATAAATAAATTTAGTTGCTGTGAAACTTTTAATGAATATCTTTGGTTGCTGCGACACTTTAAATAAATATATTTGGTTGCTGTGATACTTTTAATGAATATATTTGGTTGCTGCGACACTTTAAAGAAATGTATTTCCTTGCTGTGAAACTTTTAATGAATATATTTGGTTGCTGCGACACTTTTAATGAATATATTTATTTGCTGCGACACTTTTAATAAATATATTTGGTTGCTGTGAAACATTTAATGAATATCTTTGGTTGCTGCGACACTCTAAATAAATATATTTGGTTGCTGTGATACTTTTAATGAATATATTTGGTTGCTGCGACACTTTAAAGAAATGTATTTCCTTGCTGTGAAACTTTTAATGAACATATTTGGTTGCTGCGACACTTTTAATGAATATATTTATTTGCTGCGACACTTTTAATTAATATATTTGGTTGCTGTGAAACTTTTAATTAATATATTTGGTTGCTGTGAAACTTCTAATAAATATAATTATTTGCTGCGACACTTTAAATAAATATATTTGGTTGCTGCGACACTTTTAATTAATATACTTCTTTGATGCGACACTTAAAATACATATATTTGGTTGCTGCGACACTTTTAATGAATATATTTGATTGCTGCGACACTTTTAATTAATATATTTGGTTGCTGTGAAACTTTTAATAAATATATTTATTTGCTGAGACACTTTAAATACATATATTTGGTTGCTGCGACACTTTAAATAAATATATTTGGTTGCATTGAAACTTTTAATTAATATATTTGGTTGCTGTGAAACTTCTAATAAATATAATTATTTGCTGCGACACTTTAAATAAATATATTTGGTTGCTGCGACACTTTTAATTAATATACTTCTTTGATGCGACACTTTAAATACATATATTTGGTTGCTGCGACATTTTTAATTAATATAATTATTTGCTGCGACACTTTAAATAAATATATTTGATTGCTGCGACACTTTTAATAAATATAATTATTTGCTGCGACACTTTTAATGAATATATTTATTTGCTGCGACACTTTTAATACATATATTTGGTTGCTGTGAAACTTTTAATAAATATATTTATTTGCTGCGACACTTTAAATACATATATTTGGTTGCTGCGACACTTTTAATTAATATATTTGGTTGCTGTGAAACTTTTAATAAATATAATTATTTGCTGCGACACTTTAAATAAATATATTTGGTTGCTGCGACACTTTTAATTAATATACTTCTTTGCTGCGACACTTAAAATACATATATTTGGTTGCTGCGACACTTTTAATGAATATATTTGATTGCTGCGACACTTTTAATTAATATATTTGGTTGCTGTGAAACTTTTAATAAATATATTTATTTGCTGCGACACTTTAAATACATATATTTGGTTGCTGCGACATTTTTAATTAATATAATTATTTGCTGCGACACTTTAAATAAATATATTTGATTGCTGCGACACTTTTAATTAATATATTTGGTTGCTGCGACACTTTTAATAAATATATTTGGTTGCTGTGACACTTTCAATGAATATATTTATTTGCTGCGACACTTTAAATAAATATATTTGATTGCTGCGACACTTTTAATTAATATATTTCGTTGCTGTGAAACTTTTAATAAATAAATTTAGTTGCTGTGAAACTTTTAATGAATATCTTTGGTTGCTGCGACACTTTAAATAAATATATTTGGTTGCTGTGATACTTTTAATGAATATATTTGGTTGCTGCGACACTTTAAAGAAATGTATTTCCTTGCTGTGAAACTTTTAATGAATATATTTGGTTGCTGCGACACTTTTAATGAATATATTTATTTGCTGCGACACTTTTAATAAATATATTTGGTTGCTGTGAAACTTTTAATGAATATCTTTGGTTGCTGCGACACTTTAAATAAATATATTTGGTTGCTGTGATACTTTTAATGAATATATTTGGTTGCTGCGACACTTTAAAGAAATGTATTTCCTTGCTGTGAAACTTTTAATGAACATATTTGTTTGCTGCGACACTTTTAATGAATATATTTATTTGCTGCGACACTTTTAATTAATATATTTGGTTGCTGTGAAACTTTTAATTAATATATTTGGTTGCTGTGAAACTTTTAATAAATATAATTATTTGCTGCGACACTTTAAATAAATATATTTGGTTGCTGCGACACTTTGATTTAATATACTTCTTTGCTGCGACACTTAAAATACATATATTTGGTTGCTGCGACACTTTTAATGAATATATTTGATTGCTGCGACACTTTTAATTAATATATTTGGTTGCTGTGAAACTTTTAATAAATATATTTATTTGCTGCGACACTTTAAATACATATATTTGGTTGCTGCGACATTTTTAATTAATATAATTATTTGCTGCGACACTTTAAATAAATATATTTGATTGCTGCGACACTTTTAATTAATATATTTGGTTGCTGTGAAACTTTTAATTAATATATTTGGTTGCTGTGAAACTTTTAATAAATATATTTGGTTGCTGCGACACTTTTAATTAATATACTTCTTTGCTGCGACACTTAAAATACATATATTTGGTTGCTGCGACACTTTTAATTAATATATTTGGTTGCTGTGAAACTTTTAATAAATATATTTATTTGCTGCGACACTTTAAATAAATATATTTGATTGCTGCGACACTTTTAATTAATATATTTGGTTGCTGCGACACTTTCAATGAATATATTTATTTGCTGCGACACTTTAAATAAATATATTTGATTGCTGCGACACTTTTAATTAATATATTTCGTTGCTGTGAAACTTTTAATAAATAAATTTAGTTGCTGTGAAACTTTTAATGAATATCTTTGGTTGCTGCGACACTTTAAATAAATATATTTGGTTGCTGTGATACTTTTAATAAATATATTTATTTGCTGCGACACTTTAAATACATATATTTCCTTGCTGTGAAACTTTTAATTAATATATTTGGTTGCTGTGAAACTTTTAATAAATATAATTATTTGCTGCGACACTTTAAATAAATATATTTGGTTGCTGCGACACTTTTAATTAATATACTTCTTTGCTGCGACACTTAAAATACATATATTTGGTTGCTGCGACACTTTTAATGAATATATTTGATTGCTGCGACACTTTTAATTAATATATTTGGTTGCTGTGAAACTTTTAATAAATATATTTATTTGCTGCGACACTTTAAATACATATATTTGGTTGCTGCGACATTTTTAATTAATATAATTATTTGCTGCGACACTTTAAATAAATATATTTGATTGCTGCGACACTTTTAATTAATATATTTGGTTGCTGTGAAACTTTTAATTAATATATTTGGTTGCTGTGAAACTTTTAATAAATATATTTGGTTGCTGCGACACTTTTAATTAATATACTTCTTTGCTGCGACACTTAAAATACATATATTTGGTTGCTGCGACACTTTTAATGAATATATTTGATTGCTGCGACACTTTTAATGAATATATTTATTTGCTGCGACACTTTTAATACATATATTTGGTTGCTGTGAAACTTTTAATAAATATATTTATTTGCTGCGACACTTTAAATACATATATTTGGTTGCTGCGACACTTTTAATTAATATATTTGGTTGCTGTGAAACTTTTAATAAATATAATTATTTGCTGCGACACTTTAAATAAATATATTTGGTTGCTGCGACACTTTTAATTAATATACTTCTTTGCTGCGACACTTAAAATACATATATTTGGTTGCTGCGACACTTTTAATGAATATATTTGATTGCTGCGACACTTTTAATTAATATATTTGGTTGCTGTGAAACTTTTAATAAATATATTTATTTGCTGCGACACTTTAAATACATATATTTGGTTGCTGCGACATTTTTAATTAATATAATTATTTGCTGCGACACTTTAAATAAATATATTTGATTGCTGCGACACTTTTAATTAATATATTTGGTTGCTGCGACACTTTTAATAAATATATTTGGTTGCTGTGACACTTTCAATGAATATATTTATTTGCTGCGACACTTTAAATAAATATATTTGATTGCTGCGACACTTTTAATTAATATATTTCGTTGCTGTGAAACTTTTAATAAATAAATTTAGTTGCTGTGAAACTTTTAATGAATATCTTTGGTTGCTGCGACACTTTAAATAAATATATTTGGTTGCTGTGATACTTTTAATGAATATATTTGGTTGCTGCGACACTTTAAAGAAATGTATTTCCTTGCTGTGAAACTTTTAATGAATATATTTGGTTGCTGCGACACTTTTAATGAATATATTTATTTGCTGCGACACTTTTAATAAATATATTTGGTTGCTGTGAAACTTTTAATACATATATTTGGTTGCTGTGAAACTTTTAATAAATATATTTATTTGCTGCGACACTTTAAATACATATATTTGGTTGCTGCGACACTTTTAATTAATATATTTGGTTGCTGTGAAACTTTTAATAAATATAATTATTTGCTGCGACACTTTAAATAAATATATTTGGTTGCTGCGACACTTTTAATTAATATACTTCTTTGCTGCGACACTTAAAATAATATATTTGGTTGCTGCGACACTTTTAATGAATATATTTGATTGCTGCGACACTTTTAATTAATATATTTGGTTGCTGTGAAACTTTTAATAAATATATTTATTTGCTGCGACACTTTAAATACATATATTTGGTTGCTGCGACATTTTTAATTAATATAATTATTTGCTGCGACACTTTAAATAAATATATTTGATTGCTGCGACACTTTTAATTAATATATTTGGTTGCTGTGAAACTTTTAATTAATATATTTGGTTGCTGTGAAACTTTTAATAAATATATTTGGTTGCTGCGACACTTTTAATTAATATACTTCTTTGCTGCGACACTTAAAATACATATATTTGGTTGCTGCGACACTTTTAATGAATATATTTGATTGCTGCGACACTTTTAATGAATATATTTATTTGCTGCGACACTTTTAATACATATATTTGGTTGCTGTGAAACTTTTAATAAATATATTTATTTGCTGCGACACTTTAAATACATATATTTGGTTGCTGCGACACTTTTAATTAATATATTTGGTTGCTGTGAAACTTTTAATAAATATAATTATTTGCTGCGACACTTTAAATAAATATATTTGGTTGCTGCGACACTTTTAATTAATATACTTCTTTGCTGCGACACTTAAAATACATATATTTGGTTGCTGCGACACTTTTAATTAATATATTTGGTTGCTGTGAAACTTTTAATAAATATATTTATTTGCTGAGACACTTTTAATAAATATATTTATTTGCTGCGACACTTTAAATACATATATTTGGTTGCTGCGACATTTTTAATTAATATAATTATTTGCTGCGACACTTTAAATAAATATATTTGATTGCTGCGACACTTTTAATTAATATATTTGGTTGCTGCGACACTTTTAATAAATATATTTGGTTGCTGTGACACTTTCAATGAATATATTTATTTGCTGCGACACTTTAAATAAATATATTTGATTGCTGCGACACTTTTAATTAATATATTTCGTTGCTGTGAAACTTTTAATAAATAAATTTAGTTGCTGTGAAACTTTTAATGAATATCTTTGGTTGCTGCGACACTTTAAATAAATATATTTGGTTGCTGTGATACTTTTAATGAATATATTTGGTTGCTGCGACACTTTAAAGAAATGTATTTCCTTGCTGTGAAACTTTTAATTAATATATTTGGTTGCTGTGAAACTTTTAATAAATATAATTATTTGCTGCGACACTTTAAATAAATATATTTGGTTGCTGCGACACTTTTAATTAATATACTTCTTTGCTGCGACACTTAAAATACATATATTTGGTTGCTGCGACACTTTTAATGAATATATTTGATTGCTGCGACACTTTTAATTAATATATTTGGTTGCTGTGAAACTTTTAATAAATATATTTATTTGCTGCGACACTTTAAATACATATATTTGGTTGCTGCGACATTTTTAATTAATATAATTATTTGCTGCGACACTTTAAATAAATATATTTGATTGCTGCGACACTTTTAATTAATATATTTGGTTGCTGTGAAACTTTTAATTAATATATTTGGTTGCTGTGAAACTTTTAATAAATATATTTGGTTGCTGCGACACTTTTAATGAATATATTTGATTGCTGCGACACTTTTAATGAATATATTTATTTGCTGCGACACTTAAAATACATATATTTGGTTGCTGCGACACTTTTAATGAATATATTTATTTGCTGCGACACTTTTAATACATATATTTGGTTGCTGTGAAACTTTTAATAAATATATTTATTTGCTGCGACACTTTAAATACATATATTTGGTTGCTGCGACACTTTTAATTAATATATTTGGTTGCTGTGAAACTTTTAATAAATATAATTATTTGCTGCGACACTTTAAATAAATATATTTGGTTGCTGCGACACTTTTAATTAATATACTTCTTTGCTGCGACACTTAAAATACATATATTTGGTTGCTGCGACACTTTTAATGAATATATTTGATTGCTGCGACACTTTTAATTAATATATTTGGTTGCTGTGAAACTTTTAATAAATATATTTATTTGCTGCGACACTTTAAATACATATATTTGGTTGCTGCGACATTTTTAATTAATATAATTATTTGCTGCGACACTTTAAATAAATATATTTGATTGCTGCGACACTTTTAATTAATATATTTGGTTGCTGCGACACTTTTAATAAATATATTTGGTTGCTGTGACACTTTCAATGAATATATTTATTTGCTGCGACACTTTAAATAAATATATTTGATTGCTGCGACACTTTTAATTAATATATTTCGTTGCTGCGACACTTAAAATAAATATATTTGGTTGCTGTGAAACTTTTAATGAATATCTTTGGTTGCTGCGACACTTTAAATAAATATATTTGGTTGCTGCGACACTTTTAATGAATATATTTGATTGCTGCGACACTTTTAATTAATATATTTGGTTGCTGTGAAACTTTTAATAAATATATTTATTTGCTGCGACACTTTAAATACATATATTTGGTTGCTGCGACACTTTAAATAAATATATTTGGTTGCTGTGAAACTTTTAATTAATATATTTGGTTGCTGTGAAACTTTTAATTAATATATTTGGTTGCTGCGACACTTTAAATAAATATATTTGGTTGCTACGACACTTTTAATTAATATACTTCTTTGCTGCGACACTTAAAATACATATATTTGGTTGCTGCGACAATTTTAATGAATATATTTGATTGCTGCGACACTTTTAATGAATATATTTATTTGCTGCGACACTTTTAATACATATATTTGGTTGCTGTGAAACTTTTAATAAATATATTTATTTGCTGCGACACTTTAAATACATATATTTGGTTGCTGCGACACTTTTAATTAATATATTTGGTTGCTTTGAAACTTTTAATAAATATAATTATTTGCTGCGACACTTTAAATAAATATATTTGGTTGCTGCAACACTTTTAATTAATATACTTCTTTGCTGCGACACTTAAAATACATATATTTGGTTGCTGCGACACTTTTAATGAATAGATTTGATTGCTGCGACACTTTTAATTAATATATTTGGTTGCTGTGAGACTTTTAATAAATATATTTATTTGCTGCGACACTTTAAATACATATATTTGGTTGCTGCGACATTTTTAATTAATATAATTATTTGCTGCGACACTTTAAATAAATATATTTGATTGCTGCGACACTTTTAATTAATATATTTGGTTGCTGCGACACTTTTAATAAATATATTTGGTTGCTGTGACACTTTCAATGAATATATTTATTTGCTGCGACACTTTAAATAAATATATTTGATTGCTGCGACACCTTTAATTAATATATTTCGTTGCTGCGACACTTAAAATAAATA
Source organism: Orchesella flavescens (assembly GCA_964034955.1). Classification (NCBI taxonomy): domain Eukaryota; kingdom Metazoa; phylum Arthropoda; class Collembola; order Entomobryomorpha; family Orchesellidae; genus Orchesella; species Orchesella flavescens. The sequence goes on from OZ035955.1 coordinate 6,163,321, forward strand.
TATTTGGTTGCTGTGAAACTTTTAATGAATATCTTTGGTTGCTGCGACACTTTAAATAAATATATTTGGTTGCTGTGAAACTTTTAATGAATATATTTGGTTGCTGCGACACTTTTAATGAATATATTTATTTGCTGCGACACTTTTAATAAATATATTTGGTTGCTGTGAAACTTTTAATGAATATCTTTGGTTGCTGCGACACTTTAAATAAATATATTTGGTTGCTGTGATACTTTTAATGAATATATTTGGTTGCTGCGACACTTTAAAGAAATGTATTTCCTTGCTGTGAAACTTTTAATGAACATATTTGGTTGCTGCGACACTTTTAATGAATATATTTATTTGCTGCGACAGTTTTAATTAATATATTTGGTTGCTGTGAAACTTTTAATAAATATATTTATTTGCTGCGACACTTTAAATACATATATTTGGTTGCTGCGGAATTTTTAATTAATATATTTCGTTGCTGCGACACTTAAAATAAATATATTTGGTTGCTTTGAAACTTTTAATGAATATCTTTGGTTGCTGCGACACTTTAAATAAATATATTTGGTTGCTGTGAAACTTTTAATGAATATATTTGGTTGCTGCGACACTTTTAATTAATATGTTTGGTTGCTGCGACACTTTAAATAAATATATTTGGTTGCTGTGAAACTTTTAATTAATATATTTGGTTGCTGTGAAACTTTTAATTAATATATTTGGTTGCTGCGACACTTTAAATAAATATATTTGGTTGCTGCGACACTTTTAATTAATGTACTTCTTTGCTGCGACACTTAAAATACATATATTTGGTTGGTGCGACACTTTTAATGAATATATTTGATTGCTGCGACACTTTTAATGAATATATTTATTTGCTGCGACACTTTTAATAAATATATTTGGTTGCTGTGAAACTTTTAATGAATATCTTTGGTTGCTGCGACACTTTAAATAAATATATTTGGTTGCTGTGATACTTTTAATGAATATATTTGGTTGCTGCGACACTTTAAAGAAATGTATTTCCTTGCTGTGAAACTTTTAATGAACATATTTGGTTGCTGCGACACTTTTAATGAATATATTTATTTGCTGCGACACTTTTAATTAATATATTTGGTTGCTGTGAAACTTTTAATAAATATATTTATTTGCTGCGACACTTTAAATACATATATTTGGTTGCTTTGAAACTTTTAATGAATATCTTTGGTTGCTGCGACACTTTAAATAAATATATTTGGTTGCTGTGAAACTTTTAATGAATATATTTGGTTGCTGCGACACTTTTAATTAATATGTTTGGTTGCTGCGACACTTTAAATAAATATATTTGGTTGCTGTGAAACTTTTAATTAATATATTTGGTTGCTGTGAAACTTTTAATTAATATATTTGGTTGCTGCGACACTTTAAATAAATATATTTGGTTGCTGCGACACTTTTAATTAATGTACTTCTTTGCTGCGACACTTAAAATACATATATTTGGTTGCTGCGACACTTTTAATGAATATATTTGATTGCTGCGACACTTTTAATAAATATATTTGGTTGCTGTGACACTTTCAATGAATATATTTATTTGCTGCGACACTTTAAATAAATATATTTGATTGCTGCGACACTTTTAATTAATATATTTGGTTGCTGCGACACTTTAAAGAAATGTATTTCCTTGCTGTGAAACTTTTAATGAATATATTTGGTTGCTGCGACACTTTAAATAAATATATTTGGTTGCTGTGATACTTTTAATGAATATATTTGGTTGCTGCGACACTTTTAATGAATATATTTATTTGCTGCGACACTTTTAATGCATATATTTGGTTGCTGTGAAACTTTTAATAAATATATTTATTTGCTGCGACACTTTAAATACATATATTTGGTTGCTGCGACACTTTTAATTAATATATTTGGTTGCTGTGAAACTTTTAATAAATATAATTATTTGCTGCGACACTTTAAATAAATATATTTGGTTGCTGCGACACTTTTAATTAATATACTTCTTTGCCTCGACACTTAAAATACATATATTTTTTTGCTGCGACACTTTTAATGAATATATTTGATTGCTGCGACACTTTTAATGAATATATTTATTTGCTGCGACACTTTTAATACATATATTTGGTTGCTGCGACACTTTTAATTAATATATTTGGTTGCTGTGAAACTTTTAATAAACATAATTATTTGCTGCGACACTTTAAATAAATATATTTGGTTGCTGCGACACTTTTAATGAATATATTTATTTGCTGCGACACTTTTAATGAATATATTTGATTGCTGCGACACTTTTAATGAATATATTTATTTGCTGCGACACTTTTAATACATATATTTGGTTGCTGTGAAACTTTTAATAAATATATTTATTTGCTGCGACACTTTAAATACATATATTTGGTTGCTGTGAAACTTTTAATTAATATATTTGGTTGCTGTGAAACTTTTAATTAATATATTTGGTTGCTGCGACACTTTAAATAAATATATTTGGTTGCTGCGACACTTTTAATTAATATACTTCTTTGCTGCGACACTTAAAATACATATATTTGGTTGCTGCGACACTTTTAATGAATATATTTGATTGCTGCGACACTTTTAATGAATATATTTATTTGCTGCGACACTTTTAATGAATATATTTGATTGCTGCGACACTTTTAATGAATATATTTATTTGCTGCGACACTTTTAATACATATATTTGGTTGCTGTGAAACTTTTAATAAATATATTTATTTGCTGCGACACTTTAAATACATATATTTGGTTGCTGCGACACTTTTAATTAATATATTTGGTTGCTGTGAAACTTTTAATAAATATAATTATTTGCTGCGACACTTTAAATAAATATATTTGGTTGCTGCGACACTTTTAATTAATATACTTCTTTGCCTCGACACTTAAAATACATATATTTGGTTGCTGCGACACTTTTAATGAATATATTTGATTGCTGCGACACTTTTAATGAATATATTTATTTGCTGCGACACTTTTAATACATATATTTGGTTGCTGCGACACTTTTAATTAATATATTTGGTTGCTGTGAAACTTTTAATAAATATAATTATTTGCTGCGACACTTTAAATAAATATATTTGGTTGCTGCGACACTTTTAATGAATATATTTATTTGCTGCGACACTTTTAATGAATATATTTGATTGCTGCGACACTTTTAATGAATATATTTATTTGCTGCGACACTTTTAATACATATATTTGGTTGCTGTGAAACTTTTAATAAATATATTTATTTGCTGCGACACTTTAAATACATATATTTGGTTGCTGCGACACTTTTAATTAATATATTTGATTGCTGTGAAACTTTTAATAAATATAATTATTTGCTGCGACACTTTAAATAAATATATTTGGTTGCTGCGACACTTTTAATTAATATACTTCTTTGCCTCGACACTTAAAATACATATATTTGGTTGCTGCGACACTTTTAATGAATATATTTGATTGCTGCGACACTTTTAATGAATATATTTATTTGCTGCGACACTTTTAATACATATATTTGGTTGCTGTGAAACTTTTAATAAATATATTTATTTGCTGCGACACTTTAAATACATATATTTGGTTGCTGCGACACTTTTAATTAATATATTTGGTTGCTGTGAAACTTTTAATAAATATAATTATTTGCTGCGACACTTTAAATAAATATATTTGGTTGCTGCGACACTTTTAATTAATATACTTCTTTGCTGCGACACTTAAAATACATATATTTGGTTGCTGCGACACTTTTAATGAATATATTTGATTGCTGCGACACTTTTAATTAATATATTTGGTTGCTGTGAAACTTTTAATAAATATATTTATTTGCTGCGACACTTTAAATACATATATTTGGTTGCTGCGACATTTTTAATTAATATATTTCGTTGCTGCGACACTTAAAATAAATATATTTGGTTGCTGCGACACTTTTAATGAATATATTTGATTGCTGCGACACTTTTAATGAATATATTTATTTGCTGCGACACTTTTAATACATATATTTGGTTGCTGTGAAACTTTTAATAAATATATTTATTTGCTGCGACACTTTAAATACATATATTTGGTTGCTGCGACACTTTTAATTAATATATTTGGTTGCTGTGAAACTTTTAATAAATATAATTATTTGCTGCGACACTTTAAATAAATATATTTGGTTGCTGCGACACTTTTAATTAATATACTTCTTTGCTGCGACACTTAAAATACATATATTTGGTTGCTGCGACACTTTTAATGAATATATTTGATTGCTGCGACACTTTTAATTAATATATTTGGTTGCTGTGAAACTTTTAATAAATATATTTATTTGCTGCGACACTTTTAATTAATATATTTGGTTGCTGTGAAACTTTTAATAAATATATTTATTTGCTGCGACACTTTTAATAAATATATTTGGTTGCTTTGAAACTTTTAATGAATATCTTTGGTTGCTGCGACACTTTAAATAAATATATTTGGTTGCTGTGAAACTTTTAATGAATATATTTGGTTGCTGCGACACTTTTAATTAATATGTTTGGTTGCTGCGACACTTTAAATAAATATATTTGGTTGCTGTGAAACTTTTAATTAATATATTTGGTTGCTGTGAAACTTTTAATTAATATATTTGGTTGCTGCGACACTTTAAATAAATATATTTGGTTGCTGCGACACTTTTAATTAATGTACTTCTTTGCTGCGACACTTAAAATACATATATTTGGTTGCTGCGACACTTTTAATGAATATATTTGATTGCTGCGACACTTTTAATAAATATATTTGGTTGCTGTGACACTTTCAATGAATATATTTATTTGCTGCGACACTTTAAATAAATATATTTGATTGCTGCGACACTTTTAATGAATATATTTGATTGCTGCGACACTTTTAATGAATATATTTATTTGCTGCGACACTTTTAATACATATATTTGGTTGCTGTGAAACTTTTAATAAATATATTTATTTGCTGCGACACTTTAAATACATATATTTGGTTGCTGCGACACTTTTAATTAATATATTTGATTGCTGTGAAACTTTTAATAAATATAATTATTTGCTGCGACACTTTAAATAAATATATTTGGTTGCTGCGACACTTTTAATTAATATACTTCTTTGCCTCGACACTTAAAATACATATATTTGGTTGCTGCGACACTTTTAATGAATATATTTGATTGCTGCGACACTTTTAATGAATATATTTATTTGCTGCGACACTTTTAATACATATATTTGGTTGCTGTGAAACTTTTAATAAATATATTTATTTGCTGCGACACTTTAAATACATATATTTGGTTGCTGCGACACTTTTAATTAATATATTTGGTTGCTGTGAAACTTTTAATAAATATAATTATTTGCTGCGACACTTTAAATAAATATATTTGGTTGCTGCGACACTTTTAATTAATATACTTCTTTGCTGCGACACTTAAAATACATATATTTGGTTGCTGCGACACTTTTAATGAATATATTTGATTGCTGCGACACTTTTAATTAATATATTTGGTTGCTGTGAAACTTTTAATAAATATATTTATTTGCTGCGACACTTTAAATACATATATTTGGTTGCTGCGACATTTTTAATTAATATATTTCGTTGCTGCGACACTTAAAATAAATATATTTGGTTGCTGCGACACTTTTAATGAATATATTTGATTGCTGCGACACTTTTAATGAATATATTTATTTGCTGCGACACTTTTAATACATATATTTGGTTGCTGTGAAACTTTTAATAAATATATTTATTTGCTGCGACACTTTAAATACATATATTTGGTTGCTGCGACACTTTTAATTAATATATTTGGTTGCTGTGAAACTTTTAATAAATATAATTATTTGCTGCGACACTTTAAATAAATATATTTGGTTGCTGCGACACTTTTAATTAATATACTTCTTTGCTGCGACACTTAAAATACATATATTTGGTTGCTGCGACACTTTTAATGAATATATTTGATTGCTGCGACACTTTTAATTAATATATTTGGTTGCTGTGAAACTTTTAATAAATATATTTATTTGCTGCGACACTTTTAATTAATATATTTGGTTGCTGTGAAACTTTTAATAAATATATTTATTTGCTGCGACACTTTTAATAAATATATTTGGTTGCTTTGAAACTTTTAATGAATATCTTTGGTTGCTGCGACACTTTAAATAAATATATTTGGTTGCTGTGAAACTTTTAATGAATATATTTGGTTGCTGCGACACTTTTAATTAATATGTTTGGTTGCTGCGACACTTTAAATAAATATATTTGGTTGCTGTGAAACTTTTAATTAATATATTTGGTTGCTGTGAAACTTTTAATTAATATATTTGGTTGCTGCGACACTTTAAATAAATATATTTGGTTGCTGCGACACTTTTAATTAATGTACTTCTTTGCTGCGACACTTAAAATACATATATTTGGTTGCTGCGACACTTTTAATGAATATATTTGATTGCTGCGACACTTTTAATAAATATATTTGGTTGCTGTGACACTTTCAATGAATATATTTATTTGCTGCGACACTTTAAATAAATATATTTGATTGCTGCGACACTTTTAATTAATATATTTGGTTGCTGCGACACTTTAAAGAAATGTATTTCCTTGCTGTGAAACTTTTAATGAATATATTTGGTTGCTGCGACACTTTAAATAAATATATTTGGTTGCTGTGATACTTTTAATGAATATATTTGGTTGCTGCGACACTTTTAATGAATATATTTATTTGCTGCGACACTTTTAATGCATATATTTGGTTGCTGTGAAACTTTTAATAAATATATTTATTTGCTGCGACATTTTAAATACATATATTTGGTTGCTGCGACACTTTTAATTAATATATTTGGTTGCTGTGAAACTTTTAATAAATATAATTATTTGCTGCGACACTTTAAATAAATATATTTGGTTGCTGCGACACTTTTAATTAATATACTTCTTTGCCTCGACACTTAAAATACATATATTTTTTTGCTGCGACACTTTTAATGAATATATTTGATTGCTGCGACACTTTTAATGAATATATTTATTTGCTGCGACACTTTTAATACATATATTTGGTTGCTGCGACACTTTTAATTAATATATTTGGTTGCTGTGAAACTTTTAATAAACATAATTATTTGCTGCGACACTTTAAATAAATATATTTGGTTGCTGCGACACTTTTAATGAATATATTTATTTGCTGCGACACTTTTAATGAATATATTTGATTGCTGCGACACTTTTAATGAATATATTTATTTGCTGCGACACTTTTAATACATATATTTGGTTGCTGTGAAACTTTTAATAAATATATTTATTTGCTGCGACACTTTAAATACATATATTTGGTTGCTGTGAAACTTTTAATTAATATATTTGGTTGCTGTGAAACTTTTAATTAATATATTTGGTTGCTGCGACACTTTAAATAAATATATTTGGTTGCTGCGACACTTTTAATTAATATACTTCTTTGCTGCGACACTTAAAATACATATATTTGGTTGCTGCGACACTTTTAATGAATATATTTGATTGCTGCGACACTTTTAATGAATATATTTATTTGCTGCGACACTTTTAATGAATATATTTGATTGCTGCGACACTTTTAATGAATATATTTATTTGCTGCGACACTTTTAATACATATATTTGGTTGCTGTGAAACTTTTAATAAATATATTTATTTGCTGCGACACTTTAAATACATATATTTGGTTGCTGCGACACTTTTAATTAATATATTTGGTTGCTGTGAAACTTTTAATAAATATAATTATTTGCTGCGACACTTTAAATAAATATATTTGGTTGCTGCGACACTTTTAATTAATATACTTCTTTGCCTCGACACTTAAAATACATATATTTGGTTGCTGCGACACTTTTAATGAATATATTTGATTGCTGCGACACTTTTAATGAATATATTTATTTGCTGCGACACTTTTAATACATATATTTGGTTGCTGCGACACTTTTAATTAATATATTTGGTTGCTGTGAAACTTTTAATAAATATAATTATTTGCTGCGACACTTTAAATAAATATATTTGGTTGCTGCGACACTTTTAATGAATATATTTATTTGCTGCGACACTTTTAATGAATATATTTGATTGCTGCGACACTTTTAATGAATATATTTATTTGCTGCGACACTTTTAATACATATATTTGGTTGCTGTGAAACTTTTAATAAATATATTTATTTGCTGCGACACTTTAAATACATATATTTGGTTGCTGCGACACTTTTAATTAATATATTTGGTTGCTGTGAAACTTTTAATAAATATAATTATTTGCTGCGACACTTTAAATAAATATATTTGGTTGCTGCGACACTTTTAATTAATATACTTCTTTGCCTCGACACTTAAAATACATATATTTGGTTGCTGCGACACTTTTAATGAATATATTTGATTGCTGCGACACTTTTAATGAATATATTTATTTGCTGCGACACTTTTAATACATATATTTGGTTGCTGTGAAACTTTTAATAAATATATTTATTTGCTGCGACACTTTAAATACATATATTTGGTTGCTGCGACACTTTTAATTAATATATTTGGTTGCTGTGAAACTTTTAATAAATATAATTATTTGCTGCGACACTTTAAATAAATATATTTGGTTGCTGCGACACTTTTAATTAATATACTTCTTTGCTGCGACACTTAAAATACATATATTTGGTTGCTGCGACACTTTTAATGAATATATTTGATTGCTGCGACACTTTTAATTAATATATTTGGTTGCTGTGAAACTTTTAATAAATATATTTATTTGCTGCGACACTTTAAATACATATATTTGGTTGCTGCGACATTTTTAATTAATATATTTCGTTGCTGCGACACTTAAAATAAATATATTTGGTTGCTGCGACACTTTTAATGAATATATTTGATTGCTGCGACACTTTTAATGAATATATTTATTTGCTGCGACACTTTTAATACATATATTTGGTTGCTGTGAAACTTTTAATAAATATATTTATTTGCTGCGACACTTTAAATACATATATTTGGTTGCTGCGACACTTTTAATTAATATATTTGGTTGCTGTGAAACTTTTAATAAATATAATTATTTGCTGCGACACTTTAAATAAATATATTTGGTTGCTGCGACACTTTTAATTAATATACTTCTTTGCTGCGACACTTAAAATACATATATTTGGTTGCTGCGACACTTTTAATGAATATATTTGATTGCTGCGACACTTTTAATTAATATATTTGGTTGCTGTGAAACTTTTAATAAATATATTTATTTGCTGCGACACTTTAAATACATATATTTGGTTGCTGCGACATTTTTAATTAATATATTTCGTTGCTGCGACACTTAAAATAAATATATTTGGTTGCTGCGACACTTTGAAGAAATGTATTTCCTTGCTGTGAAACTTTTAATGAATATATTTGGTTGCTGCGACACTTTTAATGAATATATTTATTTGCTGCGACACTTTAAATAAATATATTTGATTGCTGCGACACTTTTAATTAATATATTTCGTTGCTGCGACACTTAAAATAAATATATTTGGTTGCTGTGAAACTTTTAATGAATATATTTGGTTGCTGCGACACTTTTAATGAATATATTTGGTTGCTGTGAAACTTTTAATTAATATATTTGGTTGCTGCGACACTTTAAATAAATATATTTGGTTGCTGTGAAACTTTTAATTAATATATTTGGTTGCTGCGACACTTTAAATAAATATATTTGGTTGCTGCGACACTTTTAATTAATATACTTCTTTGATGCGACACTTAAAATACATATATTTGGTTGCTGCGACACTTTGAATGAATATATTTGATTGCTGCGACACTTTTAATTAATATATTTGGTTGCTGTGAAACTTTTAATAAATATATTTATTTGCTGCGACACTTTAAATACATATATTTGGTTGCTGCGACACTTTAAATAAATATATTTGGTTGCTGTGAAACTTTTAATTAATATATTTGGTTGCTGCGAAACTTTTAATAAATATATTTATTTGCTGCGACACTTTTAATTAATATATTTGGTTGCTGCGACACTTTAAATAAATATATTTGGTTGCTGTGAAATTTTTAATTAATATATTTGGTTGCTGTGAAACTTTTAATTAATATATTTGGTTGCTGCGACACTTTAAATAAATATATTTGGTTGCTGCGACACTTTTAATTAATATACTTCTTTGCTGCGACACTTAAAATACATATATTTGGTTGCTGCGACACTTTTAATGAATATATTTGATTGCTGCGACACTTTTAATTAATATATTTGGTTGCTGTGAAACTTTTAATAAATATATTTATTTGCTGCGACACGTTAAATACATATATTTGGTTGCTGCGACATTTTTAATCAATATAATTATTTGCTGCGACACTTTAAATAAATATATTTGATTGCTGCGACACTTTTAATTAATATATTTGGTTGCTGCGACACTTTTAATAAATATATTTGGTTGCTGTGACACTTTCAATGAATATATTTATTTGCTGCGACACTTTAAATAAATATATTTGATTGCTGCGACACTTTTAATTAATATATTTCGTTGCTGCGACACTTAAAATAAATATATTTGGTTGCTGTGAAACTTTTAATGAATATCTTTGGTTGCTGCGACACTTTAAATAAATATATTTGGTTGCTGTGATACTTTTAATGAATATATTTGGTTGCTGCGACACTTTAAAGAAATGTATTTCCTTGCTGTGAAACTTTTAATGAATATATTTGGTTGCTGCGACACTTTTAATGAATATATTTATTTGCTGCGACACTTTTAATAAATATATTTGGTTGGTTGCTGTGATACTTTTAATGAATATATTTGGTTGCTGCGACACTTTAAAGAAATGTATTTCCTTGCTGTGAAACTTTTAATGAACATATTTGGTTGCTGCGCCACTTTTAATGAATATATTTATTTGCTGCGACACTTTTAATTAATATATTTGGTTGCTGTGAAACTTTTAATTAATATATTTGGTTGCTGTGAAACTTCTAATAAATATAATTATTTGCTGCGACACTTTAAATAAATATATTTGGTTGCTGCGACACTTTTAATTAATATACTTCTTTGATGCGACACTTAAAATACATATATTTGGTTGCTGCGACACTTTTAATGAATATATTTGATTGCTGCGACACTTTTAATTAATATATTTGGTTGCTGTGAAACTTTTAATAAATATATTTATTTGCTGCGACACTTTAAATACATATATTTGGTTGCTGCGACACTTTAAATAAATATATTTGGTTGCTGTGAAACTTTTAATTAATATATTTGGTTGCTGTGAAACTTTTAATAAATATATTTATTTGCTGCGACACTTTTAATACATATATTTGGTTGCTGTGAAACTTTTAATAAATATATTTCTTTGCTGCGACACTTTAAATACATATATTTGGTTGCTGCGACACTTTTAATTAATATATTTGGTTGCTGTGAAACTTTTAATAAATATAATTATTTGCTGCGACACTTTAAATAAATATATTTGGTTGCTGCGACACTTTTAATTAATATACTTCTTTGCCTCGACACTTAAAATACATATATTTGGTTGCTGCGACACTTTTAATGAATATATTTGATTGCTGCGACACTTTTAATGAATATATTTATTTGCTGCGACACTTTTAATACATATATTTGGTTGCTGTGAAACTTTTAATAAATATATTTATTTGCTGCGACACTTTAAATACATATATTTGGTTGCTGCGACACTTTTAATTAATATATTTGGTTGCTGTGAAACTTTTAATAAATATAATTATTTGCTGCGACACTTAAAATAAATATATTTGGTTGCTGCGACACTTTTAATTAATATACTTCTTTGCTGCGACACTTAAAATACATATATTTGGTTGCTGCGACACTTTTAATGAATATATTTGATTGCTGCGACACTTTTAATACATATATTTGGTTGCTGTGAAACTTTTAATAAATATATTTATTTGCTGCGACACTTTAAATACATATATTTGGTTGCTGCGACACTTTTAATTAATATATTTGGTTGCTGTGAAACTTTTAATAAATATATTTATTTGCTGCGACACTTTAAATACATATATTTGGTTGCTGCGACATTTTTAATTAATATATTGCGTTGCTGCGACACTTAAAATAAATATATTTGGTTGCTGCGACACTTTAAAGAAATGTATTTCCTTGCTGTGAAACTTTTAATGAATATATTTGGTTGCTGCGACACTTTTAATGAATATATTTATTTGCTGCGACACTTTAAATTAATATATTTCGTTGCTGCGACACTTAAAATAAATATATTTGGTTGCTGTGAAACTTTTAATGAATATCTTTGGTTGCTGCGACACTTTAAATAAATATATTTTGTTGCTGTGAAACTTTTAATGAATATATTTGGTTGCTGCGACACTTTAAATAAATATATTTGGTTGCTGTGAAACTTTTAATTAATATATTTGGTTGCTGCGACACTTTAAATAAATATATTTGGTCGCTGTGAAACTTTTAATTAATATATTTGGTTGCTGCGACACTTTAAATAAATATATTTGGTTGCTGCGACACTTTTAATTAATATACTTCTTTGATGCGACACTTAAAATACATATATTTGGTTGCTGCGACACTTTGAATGAATATATTTGATTGCTGCGACACTTTTAATTAATATATTTGGTTGCTGCGACACTTTTAATAAATATATTTGGTTGCTGTGACACTTTCAATGAATATATTTATTTGCTGCGACAATTTATAATAAATATATTTGATTGCTGCGACACTTTTAATTAATATATTTCGTTGCTGCGACACTTAAAATAAATATATTTGGTTGCTGTGAAACTTTTAATGAATATCTTTGGTTGCTGCGACACTTTAAATAAATATATTTGGTTGCTGTGATACTTTTAATGAATATATTTGGTTGCTGCGACACTTTAAAGAAATGTATTTCCTTGCTGTGAAACTTTTAATGAATATATTTGGTTGCTGCGACACTTTTAATGAATATATTTATTTGGTGCGACACTTTTAATAAATATATTTGGTTGCTGTGAAACTTTTAATGAATATCTTTGGTTGCTCCGACACTTTAAATAAATATATTTGGTTGCTGTGATACTTTTAATGAATATATTTGGTTGCTGCGACACTTTAAAGAAATGTATTTCCTTGCTGTGAAACTTTTAATGAACATATTTGGTTGCTGCGACACTTTTAATGAATATATTTATTTGCTGCGACACTTTTAATTAATATATTTGGTTGCTGTGAAACTTTTAATTAATATATTTGGTTGCTGTGAAACTTCTAATAAATATAATTATTTGCTGCGACACTTTAAATAAATATATTTGGTTGCTGCGACACTTTTAATTAATATACTTCTTCGATGCGACACTTAAAATACATATATTTGGTTGCTGCGACACTTTTAATGAATATATTTGATTGCTGCGACACTTTTAATTAATATATTTGGTTGCTGCGACACTTTTAATAAATATATTTGGTTGCTGTGACACTTTCAATGAATATATTTATTTGCTGCGACAATTTATAATAAATATATTTGATTGCTGCGACACTTTTAATTAATATATTTCGTTGCTGCGACACTTAAAATAAATATATTTGGTTGCTGTGAAACTTTTAATGAATATCTTTGGTTGCTGCGACACTTTAAATAAATATATTTGGTTGCTGTGATACTTTTAATGAATATATTTGGTTGCTGCGACACTTTAAAGAAATGTATTTCCTTGCTGTGAAACTTTTAATGAACATATTTGGTTGCTGCGACACTTTTAATGAATATATTTATTTGCTGCGACACTTTTAATTAATATATTTGGTTGCTGTGAAACTTTTAATTAATATATTTGGTTGCTGTGAAACTTCTAATAAATATAATTATTTGCTGCGACACTTTAAATAAATATATTTGGTTGCTGCGACACTTTTAATTAATATACTTCTTCGATGCGACACTTAAAATACATATATTTGGTTGCTGCGACACTTTTAATGAATATATTTGATTGCTGCGACACTTTTAATTAATATATTTGGTTGCTGTGAAACTTTTAATAAATATATTTATTTGCTGCGACACTTTAAATACATATATTTGGTTGCTGCGACATTTTTAATTAATATATTTCGTTGCTGCGACACTTAAAATAAATATATTTGGTTGCTGCGACACTTTAAAGAAATGTATTTCCTTGCTGTGAAACTTTTAATGAATATATTTGGTTGCTGCGACACTTTTAATGAATATATTTATTTGCTGCGACACTTTTAATAAATATATTTGGTTGCTGTGAAACTTTTAATGAATATCTTTGGTTGCTCCGACACTTTAAATAAATATATTTGGTTGCTGTGATACTTTTAATGAATATATTTGGTTGCTGCGACACTTTAAAGAAATGTATTTCCTTGCTGTGAAACTTTTAATGAATATATTTGGTTGCTGCGACACTTTTAATGAATATATTTATTTGCTGCGACACTTTAAATAAATATATTTGATTGCTGCGACACTTTTAATTAATATATTTCGTTGCTGCGACACTTAAAATAAATATATTTGGTTGCTGTGAAACTTTTAATGAATATATTTGGTTGCTGCGACACTTTTAATGAATATATTTGGTTGCTGTGAAACTTTTAATTAATATATTTGGTTGCTGCGACACTTTAAATAAATATATTTGGTTGCTGTGAAACTTTTAATTAATATATTTGGTTGCTGCGACACTTTAAATAAATATATTTGGTTGCTGCGACACTTTTAATTAATATACTTCTTTGATGCGACACTTAAAATACATATATTTGGTTGCTGCGACACTTTGAATGAATATATTTGATTGCTGCGACACTTTAAATAAATATATTTGATTGCTGCGACACTTTTAATTAATATATTTCGTTGCTGCGACACTTAAAATAAATATATTTGGTTGCTGTGAAACTTTTAATGAATATATTTGGTTGCTGCGACACTTTTAATGAATATATTTGGTTGCTGTGAAACTTTTAATTAATATATTTGGTTGCTGCGACACTTTTAATAAATATATTTGGTTGCTGCGACACTTTAAATAAATATATTTGGTTGCTGTGAAATTTTTAATTAATATATTTGGTTGCTGTGAAACTTTTAATTAATATATTTGGTTGCTGCGACACTTTAAATAAATATATTTGGTTGCTGCGACACTTTTAATTAATATACTTCTTTGCTGCGACACTTAAAATACATATATTTGGTTGCTGCGACACTTTTAATGAATATATTTGATTGCTGCGACACTTTTAATTAATATATTTGGTTGCTGTGAAACTTTTAATAAATATATTTATTTGCTGCGACACGTTAAATACATATATTTGGTTGCTGCGACATTTTTAATTAATATAATTATTTGCTGCGACACTTTAAATAAATATATTTGATTGCTGCGACACTTTTAATTAATATATTTGGTTGCTGCGACACTTTTAATAAATATATTTGGTTGCTGTGACACTTTCAATGAATATATTTATTTGCTGCGACACTTTAAATAAATATATTTGATTGCTGCGACACTTTTAATTAATATATTTCGTTGCTGCGACACTTAAAATAAATGTATTTGGTTGCTGTGAAACTTTTAATGAATATCTTTGGTTGCTGCGACACTTTAAATAAATATATTTGGTTGCTGTGATACTTTTAATGAATATATTTGGTTGCTGCGACACTTTAAAGAAATGTATTTCCTTGCTGTGAAACTTTTAATGAATATATTTGGTTGCTGCGACACTTTTAATGAATATATTTATTTGCTGCGACACTTTTAATAAATATATTTGGTTGGTTGCTGTGATACTTTTAATGAATATATTTGGTTGCTGCGACACTTTAAAGAAATGTATTTCCTTGCTGTGAAACTTTTAATGAACATATTTGGTTGCTGCGCCACTTTTAATGAATATATTTATTTGCTGCGACACTTTTAATTAATATATTTGGTTGCTGTGAAACTTTTAATTAATATATTTGGTTGCTGTGAAACTTCTAATAAATATAATTATTTGCTGCGACACTTTAAATAAATATATTTGGTTGCTGCGACACTTTTAATTAATATACTTCTTTGATGCGACACTTAAAATACATATATTTGGTTGCTGCGACACTTTTAATGAATATATTTGATTGCTGCGACACTTTTAATTAATATATTTGGTTGCTGTGAAACTTTTAATAAATATATTTATTTGCTGCGACACTTTAAATACATATATTTGGTTGCTGCGACACTTTAAATAAATATATTTGGTTGCTGTGAAACTTTTAATTAATATATTTGGTTGCTGTGAAACTTTTAATAAATATATTTATTTGCTGCGACACTTTTAATACATATATTTGGTTGCTGTGAAACTTTTAATAAATATATTTATTTGCTGCGACACTTTAAATACATATATTTGGTTGCTGCGACACTTTTAATTAATATATTTGGTTGCTGTGAAACTTTTAATAAATATAATTATTTGCTGCGACACTTTAAATAAATATATTTGGTTGCTGCGACACTTTTAATTAATATACTTCTTTGCCTCGACACTTAAAATACATATATTTGGTTGCTGCGACACTTTTAATGAATATATTTGATTGCTGCGACACTTTTAATGAATATATTTATTTGCTGCGACACTTTTAATACATATATTTGGTTGCTGTGAAACTTTTAATAAATATATTTATTTGCTGCGACACTTTAAATACATATATTTGGTTGCTGCGACACTTTTAATTAATATATTTGGTTGCTGTGAAACTTTTAATAAATATAATTATTTGCTGCGACACTTTAAATAAATATATTTGGTTGCTGCGACACTTTTAATTAATATACTTCTTTGCTGCGACACTTAAAATACATATATTTGGTTGCTGCGACACTTTTAATGAATATATTTGATTGCTGCGACACTTTTAATACATATATTTGGTTGCTGTGAAACTTTTAATAAATATATTTATTTGCTGCGACACTTTAAATACATATATTTGGTTGCTGCGACACTTTTAATTAATATATTTGGTTGCTGTGAAACTTTTAATAAATATATTTATTTGCTGCGACACTTTAAATACATATATTTGGTTGCTGCGACATTTTTAATTAATATATTGCGTTGCTGCGACACTTAAAATAAATATATTTGGTTGCTGCGACACTTTAAAGAAATGTATTTCCTTGCTGTGAAACTTTTAATGAATATATTTGGTTGCTGCGACACTTTTAATGAATATATTTATTTGCTGCGACACTTTAAATAAATATATTTGATTGCTGCGACACTTTTAATTAATATATTTCGTTGCTGCGACACTTAAAATAAATATATTTGGTTGCTGTGAAACTTTTAATGAATATCTTTGGTTGCTGCGACACTTTAAATAAATATATTTTGTTGCTGTGAAACTTTTAATGAATATATTTGGTTGCTGCGACACTTTAAATAAATATATTTGGTTGCTGTGAAACTTTTAATTAATATATTTGGTTGCTGCGACACTTTAAATAAATATATTTGGTTGCTGTGAAACTTTTAATTAATATATTTGGTTGCTGCGACACTTTAAATAAATATATTTGGTTGCTGCGACACTTTTAATTAATATACTTCTTTGATGCGACACTTAAAATACATATATTTGGTTGCTGCGACACTTTGAATGAATATATTTGATTGCTGCGACACTTTTAATTAATATATTTGGTTGCTGCGACACTTTTAATAAATATATTTGGTTGCTGTGACACTTTCAATGAATATATTTATTTGCTGCGACAATTTATAATAAATATATTTGATTGCTGCGACACTTTTAATTAATATATTTCGTTGCTGCGACACTTAAAATAAATATATTTGGTTGCTGTGAAACTTTTAATGAATATCTTTGGTTGCTGCGACACTTTAAATAAATATATTTGGTTGCTGTGATACTTTTAATGAATATATTTGGTTGCTGCGACACTTTAAAGAAATGTATTTCCTTGCTGTGAAACTTTTAATGAATATATTTGGTTGCTGCGACACTTTTAATGAATATATTTATTTGGTGCGACACTTTTAATAAATATATTTGGTTGCTGTGAAACTTTTAATGAATATCTTTGGTTGCTCCGACACTTTAAATAAATATATTTGGTTGCTGTGATACTTTTAATGAATATATTTGGTTGCTGCGACACTTTAAAGAAATGTATTTCCTTGCTGTGAAACTTTTAATGAACATATTTGGTTGCTGCGACACTTTTAATGAATATATTTATTTGCTGCGACACTTTTAATTAATATATTTGGTTGCTGTGAAACTTTTAATTAATATATTTGGTTGCTGTGAAACTTCTAATAAATATAATTATTTGCTGCGACACTTTAAATAAATATATTTGGTTGCTGCGACACTTTTAATTAATATACTTCTTCGATGCGACACTTAAAATACATATATTTGGTTGCTGCGACACTTTTAATGAATATATTTGATTGCTGCGACACTTTTAATTAATATATTTGGTTGCTGCGACACTTTTAATAAATATATTTGGTTGCTGTGACACTTTCAATGAATATATTTATTTGCTGCGACATTTTTAATTAATATATTTCGTTGCTGCGACACTTAAAATAAATATATTTGGTTGCTGCGACACTTTAAAGAAATGTATTTCCTTGCTGTGAAACTTTTAATGAATATATTTGGTTGCTGCGACACTTTTAATGAATATATTTATTTGCTGCGACACTTTAAATAAATATATTTGATTGCTGCGACACTTTTAATTAATATATTTCGTTGCTGCGACACTTAAAATAAATATATTTGGTTGCTGTGAAACTTTTAATGAATATCTTTGGTTGCTGCGACACTTTAAATAAATATATTTTGTTGCTGTGAAACTTTTAATGAATATATTTGGTTGCTGCGACACTTTAAATAAATATATTTGGTTGCTGTGAAACTTTTAATTAATATATTTGGTTGCTGCGACACTTTAAATAAATATATTTGGTTGCTGTGAAACTTTTAATTAATATATTTGGTTGCTGCGACACTTTAAATAAATATATTTGGTTGCTGCGACACTTTTAATTAATATACTTCTTTGATGCGACACTTAAAATACATATATTTGGTTGCTGCGACACTTTGAATGAATATATTTGATTGCTGCGACACTTTTAATTAATATATTTGGTTGCTGTGAAACTTTTAATAAATATATTTATTTGCTGCGACACTTTAAATACATATATTTGGTTGCTGCGACACTTTAAATAAATATATTTGGTTGCTGTGATACTTTTAATGAATATATTTGGTTGCTGCGACACTTTAAAGAAATGTATTTCCTTGCTGTGAAACTTTTAATGAACATATTTGGTTGCTGCGACACTTTTAATGAATATATTTATTTGCTGCGACACTTTTAATTAATATATTTGGTTGCTGTGAAACTTTTAATTAATATATTTGGTTGCTGTGAAACTTCTAATAAATATAATTATTTGCTGCGACACTTTTAATAAATATATTTGGTTGCTGTGAAACTTTTAATGAATATCTTTGGTTGCTCCGACACTTTAAATAAATATATTTGGTTGCTGTGATACTTTTAATGAATATATTTGGTTGCTGCGACACTTTAAAGAAATGTATTTCCTTGCTGTGAAACTTTTAATGAATATCTTTGGTTGCTCCGACACTTTAAATAAATATATTTGGTTGCTGCGACACTTTAAATAAATATATTTGATTGCTGCGACACTTTTAATTAATATATTTGGTTGCTGCGACACCTTTAATAAATATATTTGGTTGCTGTGACACTTTCAATGAATATATTTATTTGCTGCGACAATTTATAATAAATATATTTGATTGCTGCGACACTTTTAATTAATATATTTCGTTGCTGCGACACTTAAAATAAATATATTTGGTTGCTGTGAAACTTTTAATGAATATCTTTGGTTGCTGCGACACTTTAAATAAATATATTTGGTTGCTGTGATACTTTTAATGAATATATTTGGTTGCTGCGACACTTTAAAGAAATGTATTTCCTTGCTGTGAAACTTTTAATGAATATATTTGGTTGCTGCGACACTTTTAATGAATATATTTATTTGCTGCGACACTTTTAATAAATATATTTGGTTGCTGTGAAACTTTTAATGAATATCTTTGGTTGCTCCGACACTTTAAATAAATATATTTGGTTGCTGTGATACTTTTAATGAATATATTTGGTTGCTGCGACACTTTAAAGAAATGTATTTCCTTGCTGTGAAACTTTTAATGAACATATTTGGTTGCTGCGACACTTTTAATGAATATATTTATTTGCTGCGACACTTTTAATTAATATATTTGGTTGCTGTGAAACTTTTAATTAATATATTTGGTTGCTGTGAAACTTCTAATAAATATAATTATTTGCTGCGACACTTTAAATAAATATATTTGGTTGCTGCGACACTTTTAATTAATATACTTCTTCGATGCGACACTTAAAATACATATATTTGGTTGCTGCGACACTTTTAATGAATATATTTGATTGCTGCGACACTTTTAATTAATATATTTGGTTGCTGTGAAACTTTTAATGAATATATTTATTTGCTGCGACACTTTAAATACATATATTTGGTTGCTGCGACACTTTAAATAAATATATTTGGTTGCTGTGAAACTTTTAATTAATATATTTGGTTGCTGTGAAACTTTTAATAAATATATTTATTTGCTGCGACACTTTTAATAAATGTATTTGGTTGCTGCGACACTTTAAATAAATATATTTGGTTGCTGTGAAACTTTTAATTAATATATTTGGTTGCTGTGAAACTTTGAATTAATATATTTGGTTGCTGCGACACTTTAAATAAATATATTTGGTTGCTGTGATACTTTTAATGAATATATTTGGTTGCTGCGACACTTTAAAGAAATGTATTTCCTTGCTGTGAAACTTTTAATGAATATATTTGGTTGCTGCGACACTTTTAATGAATATATTTATTTGCTGCGACACTTTTAATAAATATATTTGGTTGCTGTGAAACTTTTAATGAATATCTTTGGTTGCTCCGACACTTTAAATAAATATATTTGGTTGCTGTGATACTTTTAATGAATATATTTGGTTGCTGCGACACTTTAAAGAAATGTATTTCCTTGCTGTGAAACTTTTAATGAACATATTTGGTTGCTGCGACACTTTTAATGAATATATTTATTTGCTGCGACACTTTTAATTAATATATTTGGTTGCTGTGAAACTTTTAATTAATATATTTGGTTGCTGTGAAACTTCTAATAAATATAATTATTTGCTGCGACACTTTAAATAAATATATTTGGTTGCTGCGACACTTTTAATTAATATACTTCTTCGATGCGACACTTAAAATACATATATTTGGTTGCTGCGACACTTTTAATGAATATATTTGATTGCTGCGACACTTTTAATTAATATATTTGGTTGCTGTGAAACTTTTAATGAATATATTTGGTTGCTGTGAAACTTTTAATAAATATATTTATTTGCTGCGACACTTTTAATAAATGTATTTGGTTGCTGCGACACTTTAAATAAATATATTTGGTTGCTGTGAAACTTTTAATTAATATATTTGGTTGCTGTGAAACTTTGAATTAATATATTTGGTTGCTGCGACACTTTAAATAAATATATTTGGTTGCTGTGAAACTTTTAATTAATATATTTGGTTGCTGTGAAACTTTGAATTAATATATTTGGTTGCTGCGACACTTTAAATAAATATATTTGGTTGCTACGACACTTTTAATTAATATACTTCTTTGCTGCGACACTTAAAATACATATATTTGGTTGCTGCGACACTTTTAATGAATATATTTGATTGCTGCGACACTTTTAATGAATATATTTATTTGCTGCGACACTTTTAATACATATATTTGGTTGCTGTGAAACTTTTAATAAATATATTTATTTGCTGCGACACTTTAAATACATATATTTGGTTGCTGCGACACTTTTAATTAATATATTTGGTTGCTGTGAAACTTTTAATTAATATATTTGGTTGCTGTGAAACTTTTAATAAATATATTTGGTTGCTGCGACACTTTTAATTAATATACTTCTTTGCTGCGACACTTAAAATACATATATTTGGTTGCTGCGACACTTTTAATGAATATATTTGATTGCTGCGACACTTTTAATTAATATATTTGGTTGCTGTGAAACTTTTAATAAATATATTTATTTGCTGCGACACTTTAAATACATATATTTGGTTGCTGCGACATTTTTAATTAATATAATTATTTGCTGCGACACTTTAAATAAATATATTTGATTGCTGCGACACTTTTAATTAATATATTTGGTTGCTGCGACACTTTTAATAAATATATTTGGTTGCTGTGACACTTTCAATGAATATATTTATTTGCTGCGACACTTTAAATAAATATATTTGATTGCTGCGACACTTTTAATTAATATATTTCGTTATTGCGACACTTAAAATAAATATATTTGGTTGCTGTGAAACTTTTAATGAATATCTTTGGTTGCTGCGACACTTTAAATAAATATATTTGGTTGCTGTGATACTTTTAATGAATTTATTTGGTTGCTGCGACACTTTAAAGAAATGTATTTCCTTGCTGTGAAACTTTTAATGAATATATTTGGTTGCTGCGACACTTTTAATGAATGTATTTATTTGCTGCGACACTTTTAATAAATATATTTGGTTGCTGTGAAACTTTTAATGAATATCTTTGGTTGCTGCGACACTTTAAATAAATATATTTGGTTGCTGTGATACTTTTAATGAATATATTTGGTTGCTGCGACACTTTAAAGAAATGTATTTTCTTGCTGTGAAACTTTTAATGAACATATTTGGTTGCTGCGACACTTTTAATGAATATATTTATTTGCTGCGACACTTTTAATTAATATATTTGGTTGCTGTGAAACTTTTAATAAATATATTTATTTGCTGCGACACTTTAAATACATATATTTGGTTGCTGCGACATTTTTAATTAATATATTTCGTTGCTGCGACACTTAAAATAAATATATTTGGTTGCTGTGAAACTTTTAATGAATATCTTTGGTTGCTGCGACACTTTAAATAAATATATTTGGTTGCTGTGAAACTTTTAATGAATATATTTGGTTGCTGCGACACTTTTAATAAATATGTTTGGTTGCTGCGACACTTTAAATAAATATATTTGGTTGCTGTGAAACTTTTAATTAATATATTTGGTTGCTGTGAAACTTTTAATTAATATATTTGGTTGCTGCGACACTTTAAATAAATATATTTGGTTGCTGCGACACTTTTAATTAATATACTTCTTTGCTGCGACACTTAAAATACATATATTTGGTTGCTGCGACACTTTTAATGAATATATTTGATTGCTGCGACACTTTTAATGAATATATTTATTTGCTGCGACACTTAAAATACATATATTTGGTTGCTGCGACACTTTTAATGAATATATTTGATTGCTGCGACACTTTTAATGAATATATTTATTTGCTGCGACACTTTTAATACATATATTTGGTTGCTGTGAAACTTTTAATAAATATATTTATTTGCTGCGACACTTTTAATTAATATATTTGGTTGCTGTGAAACTTTTAATAAATATAATTATTTGCTGCGACACTTTAAATAAATATATTTGGTTGCTGCGACACTTTTAATTAATATACTTCTTTGCTGCGACACTTAAAATACATATATTTGGTTGCTGCGACACTTTTAATGAATATATTTGATTGCTGCGACACTTTTAATTAATATATTTGGTTGCTGTGAAACTTTTAATAAATATATTTATTTGCTGCGACACTTTAAATACATATATTTGATTGCTGCGACATTTTTAATTAATATATTTGGTTGCTGCGACACTTTTAATAAATATATTTGGTTGCTGTGACACTTTCAATGAATATATTTATTTGCTGCGGCACTTTAAATAAATATATTTGATTGCTGCGACACTTTTAATTAATATATTTCGTTGCTGCGACACTTTTAATGAATATATTTATTTGCTGCGACACTTTTAATTAATATATTTGGTTGCTGCGACACTTTAAAGAAATGTATTTCCTTGCTGTGAAACTTTTAATGAACATATTTGGTTGCTGCGACACTTTTAATGAATATATTTATTTGCTGCGACACTTTTAATTAATATATTTGGTTGCTGTGAAACTTTTAATAAATATATTTATTTGCTGCGACACTTTAAATACATATATTTGGTTGCTGCGACATTTTTAATTAATATATTTCGTTGCTGCGACACTTAAAATAAATATATTTGGTTGCTGTGAAACTTTTAATGAATATCTTTGGTTGCTGCGACACTTTAAATAAATATATTTGGTTGCTGTGAAACTTTTAATGAATATATTTGGTTGCTGCGACACTTTTAATAAATATGTTTGGTTGCTGCGACACTTTAAATAAATATATTTGGTTGCTGTGAAACTTTTAATTAATATATTTGGTTGCTGTGAAACTTTTAATTAATATATTTGGTTGCTGCGACACTTTTAATTAATATACTTCTTTGCTGCGACACTTAAAATACATATATTTGGTTGCTGCGACACTTTTAATGAATATATTTGATTGCTGCGACACTTTTAATGAATATATTTATTTGCTGCGACACTTTTAATACATATATTTGGTTGCTGTGAAACTTTTAATAAATATATTTATTTGCTGCGACACTTTTAATTAATATATTTGGTTGCTGTGAAACTTTTAATAAATATAATTATTTGCTGCGACACTTTAAATAAATATATTTGGTTGCTGCGACACTTTTAATTAATATACTTCTTTGCTGCGACACTTAAAATACATATATTTGGTTGCTGCGACACTTTTAATGAATATATTTGATTGCTGCGACACTTTTAATTAATATATTTGGTTGCTGTGAAACTTTTAATAAATATATTTATTTGCTGCGACACTTTAAATACATATATTTGATTGCTGCGACATTTTTAATTAATATATTTGGTTGCTGCGACACTTTTAATAAATATATTTGGTTGCTGTGACACTTTCAATGAATATATTTATTTGCTGCGGCACTTTAAATAAATATATTTGATTGCTGCGACACTTTTAATTAATATATTTCGTTGCTGCGACACTTTTAATGAATATATTTATTTGCTGCGACACTTTTAATTAATATATTTGGTTGCTGCGACACTTTAAAGAAATGTATTTCCTTGCTGTGAAACTTTTAATGAACATATTTGGTTGCTGCGACACTTTTAATGAATATATTTATTTGCTGCGACACTTTTAATTAATATATTTGGTTGCTGTGAAACTTTTAATAAATATATTTATTTGCTGCGACACTTTAAATACATATATTTGGTTGCTGCGACATTTTTAATTAATATATTTCGTTGCTGCGACACTTAAAATAAATATATTTGGTTGCTGTGAAACTTTTAATGAATATCTTTGGTTGCTGCGACACTTTAAATAAATATATTTGGTTGCTGTGAAACTTTTAATGAATATATTTGGTTGCTGCGACACTTTTAATAAATATGTTTGGTTGCTGCGACACTTTAAATAAATATATTTGGTTGCTGTGAAACTTTTAATTAATATATTTGGTTGCTGTGAAACTTTTAATTAATATATTTGGTTGCTGCGACACTTTTAATTAATATACTTCTTTGCTGCGACACTTAAAATACATATATTTGGTTGCTGCGACACTTTTAATGAATATATTTGATTGCTGCGACACTTTTAATGAATATATTTATTTGCTGCGACACTTAAAATACATATATTTGGTTGCTGCGACACTTTTAATGAATATATTTCATTGCTGCGACACTTTTAATGAATATATTTATTTGCTGCGACACTTTTAATACATATATTTGGTTGCCATGAAGTTTTAATAAATATATTTATTTGCTGCGACACTTTAAATAAATATATTTGGTTGCTGCGACACTTTTAATTAATATACTTCTTTGCTGCGACACTTAAAATACATATATTTGGTTGCTGCGACACTTTTAATGAATATATTTGATTGCTGCGACACTTTTAATGAATATATTTATTTGCTGCGACACTTTTAATGCATATATTTGGTTGCTGTGAAGTTTTAATAAATATATTTATTTGCTGCGACACTTTAAATACATATATTTGGTTGCTGCGACCTTTTAATTAATATATTTGGTTGCTGTGAAACTTTTAATAAATATAATTATTTGCTGCGACACTTTAAATAAATATATTTGGTTGCTGCGACACTTTTAATTAATATACTTCTTTGCTGCGACACTTAAAATACATATATTTGGTTGCTGCGACACTTTTAATGAACATATTTGATTGCTGCGACACTTTTAATTAATATATTTGGTTGCTGTGAAACTTTTAATAAATATATTTATTTGCTGCGACACTTTAAATACATATATTTGGTTGCTGCGACATTTTTAATTAATATAATTATTTGCTGCGACACTTAAAATAAATATATTTGGTTGCTGCGACACTTTAAAGGAATATATTTAATTGCTGCGACACTTTTAATGAATATCTTTGGTTGCTGCGACACTTTAAATAAATATATTTGGTTGCTGTGATACTTTTAATGAATATATTTGGTTGCTGCGACACTTTAAAGAAATGTATTTCCTTGCTGTGAAACTTTTAATGAATATATTTGGTTGCTGCGACACTTTTAATGAATATATTTATTTGCTGCGACACTTTTAATTAATATATTTGGTTGCTGTGAAACTTTTAATAAATATATTTATTTGCTGCGACACTTTAAATACATATATTTGGTTGCTGCGACATTTTTAATTAATATATTTCGTTGCTGCGACACTTAAAATAAATATATTTGGTTGCTGTGAAACTTTTAATGAATATCTTTGGTTGCTGCGACACTTTAAATAAATATATTTGGTTGCTGTGAAACTTTTAATGAATATATTTGGTTGCTGCGACACTTTAAATAAATACATTTGGTTGCTGCGACACTTTTAATAAATATATTTGGTTGCTGCGACACTTTAAATAAATATATTTGGTTGCTGTGAAACTTTTAATTATTATATTTGGTTGCTGTGAAACTTTTAATTAATATATTTGGTTGCTGCGACACTTTAAATAAATATATTTGGTTGCTGCGACACTTTTAATTAATATACTTCTTTGCTGCGACACTTAAAATACATATATTTGGTTGCTGCGACACTTTAAATAAATATATTTGGTTGCTGCGACACTTTTAATTAATATACTTCTTTGCTGCGACACTTAAAATACATATATTTGGTTGCTGTGAAACTTTTAATAAATATATTTATTTGCTGCGACACTTTTAATGAATATATTTATTTGCTGCGACACTTTTAATACATATATTTGGTTGCTGTGAAGTTTTAATAAATATATTTATTTGCTGCGACACTTTAAATAAATATATTTGGTTGCTGCGACACTTTTAATTAATATACTTCTTTGCTGCGACACTTTAAATACATATATTTGGTTGCTGCGACACATTTAATGAATATATTTGATTGCTGCGACACTTTTAATGAATATATTTATTTGCTGCGACACTTTAAATAAATATATTTGGTTGCTGTGATACTTTTAATGAATATATTTGGTTGCTGCGACACTTTAAAGAAATGTATTTCCTTGCTGTGAAACTTTTAATAAATATAATTATTTGCTGCGACACTTTAAATAAATATATTTGGTTGCTGTGATACTTTTAATGAATATATTTGGTTGCTGCGACACTTTAAAGAAATGTATTTCCTTGCTGTGAAACTTTTAATGAATATATTTGGTTGCTGCGACACTTTAAATGAATATATTTGGTTGCTGCGACACTTTAAATGAATATATTTATTTGCTGCGACACTTTTAATACATATATATGGTTGCTGTGAAACTTTTAATAAATATATTTATTTGCTGCGACACTTTAAATACATATATTTGGTTGCTGCGACACTTTTAATAAATATATTTGGTTGCTGCGACACTTTAAATAAATATATTTGGTTGCTGTGAAACTTTTAATTAATATATTTGGTTGCTGTGAAACTTTTAATTAATATATTTGGTTGCTGCGACACTTTTAATTAATATACTTCTTTGCTGCGACACTTAAAATACATATATTTGGTTGCTGCGACACTTTTAATGAATATATTTGATTGCTGCGACACTTTTAATGAATATATTTATTTGCTGCGACACTTTTAATACATATATTTGGTTGCTGTGAAACTTTTAATAAATATATTTATTTGCTGCGACACTTTAAATACATATATTTGGTTGCTGCGACCTTTTAATTAATATATTTGGTTGCTGTGAAGCTTTTAATAAATATAATTATTTGCTGCGACACTTTAAATAAATATATTTGGTTGCTGTGATACTTTTAATGAATATATTTGGTTGCTGCGACACTTTAAAGAAATGTATTTCCTTGCTGTGAAACTTTTAATGAATATATTTGGTTGCTGCGACACTTTAAATGAATATATTTGGTTGCTGCGACACTTTAAATGAATATATTTGGTTGCTGCGACACTTTAAATAAATATATTTGGTTGCTGCGACACTTTTAATTAATATACTTCTTTGCTGCGACACTTAAAATACATATATTTGGTTGCTGCGACACTTTTAATGAATATATTTGATTGCTGCGACACTTTTAATGAATATATTTATTTGCTGCGACACTTTTAATACATATATTTGGTTGCTGTGAAGTTTTAATAAATATATTTATTTGCTGCGACACTTTAAATAAATATATTTGGTTGCTGCGACACTTTTAATTAATATACTTCTTTGCTGCGACACTTTAAATACATATATTTGGTTGCTGCGACACTTTTAATGAATATATTTGATTGCTGCGACACTTTTAATGAATATATTTATTTGCTGCGACACTTTTAATACATATATTTGGTTGCTTTGAAGTTTTAATAAATATATTTATTTGCTGCGACACTTTAAATACATATATTTGGTTGCTGCGACCTTTTAATTAATATATTTGGTTGCTGTGAAACTTTTAATAAATATAATTATTTGCTGCGACACTTTAAATAAATATATTTGGTTGCTGCGACACTTTTAATTAATATACTTCTTTGCTGCGACACTTAAAATACATATATTTGGTTGCTGCGACACTTTTAATGAATATATTTGATTGCTGCGACACTTTTAATTAATATATTTGGTTGCTGTGAAACTTTTAATAAATATATTTATTTGCTGCGACACTTTAAATAAATATATTTGATTGCTGCGACACTTTTAATTAATATATTTCGTTGCTGCGACACTTTAAATGAATATATTTGGTTGCTGTGAAACTTTTAATTAATATATTTGGTTGCTGCGACATTTTTAATTAATATAATTATTTGCTGCGACACTTAAAATAAATATATTTGGTTGCTGCGACACTTTAAAGGAATATATTTAATTGCTGCGACACTTTTAATGAATATCTTTGGTTGCTGCGACACTTTAAATAAATATATTTGGTTGCTGTGATACTTTTAATGAATATATTTGGTTGCTGCGACACTTTAAAGAAATGTATTTCCTTGCTGTGAAACTTTTAATGAATATATTTGGTTGCTGCGACACTTTTAATGAATATATTTATTTGCTGCGACACTTTTAATTAATATATTTGGTTGCTGTGAAACTTTTAATAAATATATTTATTTGCTGCGACACTTTAAATACATATATTTGGTTGCTGCGACATTTTTAATTAATATATTTGGTTGCTGCGACACTTTTAATTAATATACTTCTTTGCTGCGACACTTAAAATACATATATTTGGTTGCTGCGACACTTTTAATGAATATATTTATTTGCTGCGACACTTTTAATACATATATTTGGTTGCTGTGAAACTTTTAATAAATATATTTATTTGCTGCGACACTTTAAATACATATATTTGGTTGCTGCGACACTTTTAATAAATATATTTGGTTGCTGCGACACTTTAAATAAATATATTTGGTTGCTGTGAAACTTTTAATTAATATATTTGGTTGCTGTGAAACTTTTAATTAATATATTTGGTTGCTGCGACACTTTTAATTAATATACTTCTTTGCTGCGACACTTAAAATACATATATTTGGTTGCTGCGACACTTTTAATGAATATATTTGATTGCTGCGACACTTTTAATGAATATATTTATTTGCTGCGACACTTTAAATAAATATATTTGGTTGCTGTGAAACTTCTAATAAATATAATTATTTGCTGCGACACTTTAAATAAATATATTTGGTTGCTGCGACACTTTTAATTAATATACTTCTTCGATGCGACACTTAAAATACATATATTTGGTTGCTGCGACACTTTTAATGAATATATTTGATTGCTGCGACACTTTTAATTAATATATTTGGTTGCTGTGAAACTTTTAATGAATATATTTATTTGCTGCGACACTTTAAATACATATATTTGGTTGCTGCGACACTTTAAATAAATATATTTGGTTGCTGTGAAATTTTTAATTAATATATTTGGTTGCTGTGAAACTTTTAATAAATATATTTATTTGCTGCGACACTTTTAATAAATGTATTTGGTTGCTGCGACACTTTAAATAAATATATTTGGTTGCTGTGAAACTTTTAATTAATATATTTGGTTGCTGTGAAACTTTTAATTAATATATTTGGTTGCTGCGACACTTTAAATAAATATATTTGGTTGCTACGACACTTTTAATTAATATACTTCTTTGCTGCGACACTTAAAATACATATATTTGGTTGCTGCGACACTTTTAATGAATATATTTGATTGCTGCGACACTTTTAATGAATATATTTATTTGCTGCGACACTTTAAATACATATAGTTGGTTGCTGCGCACTTTTAATTAATATATTTGGTTGCTGTGAAACTTTTAATAAATATAATTATTTGCTGCGACACTTTAAATAAATATATTTGGTTGCTGCGACACTTTTAATTAATATACTTCTTTGCTGCGACACTTAAAATACATATATTTGGTTGCTGCGACACTTTTAATGAATATATTTGATTGCTGCGACACTTTTAATTAATATATTTGGTTGCTGTGAAACTTTTAATAAATATATTTATTTGCTGCGACACTTTAAATACATATATTTGGTTGCTGCGACATTTTTAATTAATATAATTATTTGCTGCGACACTTTAAATAAATATATTTGATTGCTGCGACACTTTTAATTAATATATTTGGTTGCTGCGACACTTTTAATAAATATATTTGGTTGCTGTGACACTTTCAATGAATATATTTATTTGCTGCGACACTTTAAATAAATATATTTGGTTGCTGCGACACTTTAAATAAATATATTTGGTTGCTGCGACACTTTTAATTAATATACTTCTTTGCTGCGACACTTAAAATACATATATTTGGTTGCTGCGACACTTTTAATGAATATATTTGATTGCTGCGACACTTTTAATGAATATATTTATTTGCTGCGACACTTTTAATACATATATTTGGTTGCTGTGAAGTTTTAATAAATATATTTATTTGCTGCGACACTTTAAATAAATATATTTGGTTGCTGCGACACTTTTAATTAATATACTTCTTTGCTGCGACACTTTAAATACATATATTTGGATGCTGCGACACTTTTAATGAATATATTTGATTGCTGCGACACTTTTAATGAATATATTTATTTGCTGCGACACTTTTAATACATATATTTGGTTGCTTTGAAGTTTTAATAAATATATTTATTTTCTGCGACACTTTAAATACATATATTTGGTTGCTGCGACCTTTTAATTAATATATTTGGTTGCTGTGAAACTTTTAATAAATATAATTATTTGCTGCGACACTTTAAATAAATATATTTGGTTGCTGCGACACTTTTAATTAATATACTTCTTTGCTGCGACACTTAAAATACATATATTTGGTTGCTGCGACACTTTTAATGAATATATTTGATTGCTGCGACACTTTTAATTAATATATTTGGTTGCTGTGAAACTTTTAATAAATATATTTATTTGCTGCGACACTTTAAATAAATATATTTGATTGCTGCGACACTTTTAATTAATATATTTCGTTGCTGCGACACTTTAAATGAATATATTTGGTTGCTGTGAAACTTTTAATTAATATATTTGGTTGCTGCGACATTTTTAATTAATATAATTATTTGCTGCGACACTTAAAATAAATATATTTGGTTGCTGCGACACTTTAAAGGAATATATTTAATTGCTGCGACACTTTTAATGAATATCTTTGGTTGCTGCGACACTTTAAATAAATATATTTGGTTGCTGTGATACTTTTAATGAATATATTTGGTTGCTGCGACACTTTAAAGAAATGTATTTCCTTGCTGTGAAACTTTTAATGAATATATTTGGTTGCTGCGACACTTTTAATGAATATATTTATTTGCTGCGACACTTTTAATTAATATATTTGGTTGCTGTGAAACTTTTAATAAATATATTTATTTGCTGCGACACTTTAAATACATATATTTGGTTGCTGCGACATTTTTAATTAATATATTTGGTTGCTGCGACACTTTTAATTAATATACTTCTTTGCTGCGACACTTAAAATACATATATTTGGTTGCTGCGACACTTTTAATGAATATATTTATTTGCTGCGACACTTTTAATACATATATTTGGTTGCTGTGAAACTTTTAATAAATATATTTATTTGCTGCGACACTTTAAATACATATATTTGGTTGCTGCGACACTTTTAATAAATATATTTGGTTGCTGCGACACTTTAAATAAATATATTTGGTTGCTGTGAAACTTTTAATTAATATATTTGGTTGCTGTGAAACTTTTAATTAATATATTTGGTTGCTGCGACACTTTTAATTAATATACTTCTTTGCTGCGACACTTAAAATACATATATTTGGTTGCTGCGACACTTTTAATGAATATATTTGATTGCTGCGACACTTTTAATAAATATATTTGGTTGCTGCGACACTTTAAATAAATATATTTGGTTGCTGTGAAACTTTTAATTAATATATTTGGTTGCTGTGAAACTTTTAATTAATATATTTGGTTGCTGCGACACTTTTAATTAATATACTTCTTTGCTGCGACACTTAAAATACATATATTTGGTTGCTGCGACACTTTTAATGAATATATTTGATTGCTGCGACACTTTTAATTAATATATTTGGTTGCTGTGAAACTTTTAATGAATATATTTATTTGCTGCGACACTTTAAATACATATATTTGGTTGCTGCGACACTTTAAATAAATATATTTGGTTGCTGTGAAATTTTTAATTAATATATTTGGTTGCTGTGAAACTTTTAATAAATATATTTATTTGCTGCGACACTTTTAATAAATGTATTTGGTTGCTGCGACACTTTAAATAAATATATTTGGTTGCTGTGAAACTTTTAATTAATATATTTGGTTGCTGTGAAACTTTTAATTAATATATTTGGTTGCTGCGACACTTTAAATAAATATATTTGGTTGCTACGACACTTTTAATTAATATACTTCTTTGCTGCGACACTTAAAATACATATATTTGGTTGCTGCGACACTTTTAATGAATATATTTGATTGCTGCGACACTTTTAATGAATATATTTATTTGCTGCGACACTTTAAATACATATAGTTGGTTGCTGCGACACTTTTAATTAATATATTTGGTTGCTGTGAAACTTTTAATAAATATAATTATTTGCTGCGACACTTTAAATAAATATATTTGGTTGCTGCGACACTTTTAATTAATATACTTCTTTGCTGCGACACTTAAAATACATATATTTGGTTGCTGCGACACTTTTAATGAATATATTTGATTGCTGCGACACTTTTAATTAATATATTTGGTTGCTGTGAAACTTTTAATAAATATATTTATTTGCTGCGACACTTTAAATACATATATTTGGTTGCTGCGACATTTTTAATTAATATAATTATTTGCTGCGACACTTTAAATAAATATATTTGATTGCTGCGACACTTTTAATTAATATATTTGGTTGCTGCGACACTTTTAATAAATATATTTGGTTGCTGTGACACTTTCAATGAATATATTTATTTGCTGCGACACTTTAAATAAATATATTTGATTGCTGCGACATTTTTAATTAATATATTTGGTTGCTGCGACACTTTTAATAAATATATTTGGTTGCTGTGACACTTTCAATGAATATATTTATTTGCTGCGGCACTTTAAATAAATATATTTGATTGCTGCGACACTTTTAATTAATATATTTCGTTGCTGCGACACTTAAAATAAATATATTTGGTTGCTGTGAAACTTTTAATGAATATCTTTGGTTGCTGCGACACTTTAAATAAATATATTTGGTTGCTGTGATACTTTTAATGAATATATTTGGTTGCTGCGACACTTTAAAGAAATGTATTTCCTTGCTGTGAAACTTTTAATGAATATATTTGGTTGCTGCGACACTTTAAATGAATATATTTGGTTGCTGCGACACTTTTAATTAATATACTTCTTTGCTGCGACACTTAAAATACATATATTTGGTTGCTGCGACACTTTTAATGAATATATTTGATTGCTGCGACACTTTTAATGAATATATTTATTTGCTGCGACACTTTTAATACATATATTTGGTTGCTGTGAAGTTTTAATAAATATATTTATTTGCTGCGACACTTTAAATAAATATATTTGGTTGCTGCGACACTTTTAATTAATATACTTCTTTGCTGCGACACTTAAAATACATATATTTGGTTGCTGCGACACTTTTAATGAATATATTTGATTGCTGCGACACTTTTAATGAATATATTTATTTGCTGCGACACTTTTAATACATATATTTGGTTGCTGTGAAGTTTTAATAAATATATTTATTTGCTGCGACACTTTAAATACATATATTTGGTTGCTGCGACCTTTTAATTAATATATTTGGTTGCTGTGAAACTTTTAATAAATATAATTATTTGCTGCGACACTTTAAATAAATATATTTGGTTGCTGCGACACTTTTAATTAATATACTTCTTTGCTGCGACACTTAAAATACATATATTTGGTTGCTGCGACACTTTTAATGAACATATTTGATTGCTGCGACACTTTTAATTAATATATTTGGTTGCTGTGAAACTTTTAATAAATATATTTATTTGCTGCGACACTTTAAATACATATATTTAGTTGCTGCGACATTTTTAATTAATATAATTATTTGCTGCGACACTTAAAATAAATATATTTGGTTGCTGCGACACTTTAAAGGAATATATTTAATTGCTGCGACACTTTTAATGAATATCTTTGGTTGCTGCGACACTTTAAATAAATATATTTGGTTGCTGTGATACTTTTAATGAATATATTTGGTTGCTGCGACACTTTAAAGAAATGTATTTCCTTGCTGTGAAACTTTTAATGAATATATTTGGTTGCTGCGACACTTTTAATGAATATATTTATTTGCTGCGACACTTTTAATTAATATATTTGGTTGCTGTGAAACTTTTAATAAATATATTTATTTGCTGCGACACTTAAAATACATATATTTGGTTGCTGCGGCATTTTTAATTAGTATATTTCGTTGCTGCGACACTTAAAATAAATATATTTGGTTGCTGTGAAACTTTTAATGAATATCTTTGGTTGCTGCGACACTTTAAATAAATATATTTGGTTGCTGTGAAACTTTTAATGAATATATTTGGTTGCTGCGACACTTTAAATAAATACATTTGGTTGCTGCGACACTTTTAATAAATATATTTGGTTGCTGCGACACTTTAAATAAATATATTTGGTTGCTGTGAAACTTTTAATTAATATATTTGGTTGCTGTGAAACTTTTAATTAATATATTTGGTTGCTGCGACACTTTAAATAAATATATTTGGTTGCTGCGACACTTTTAATTAATATACTTCTTTGCTGCGACACTTAAAATACATATATTTGGTTGCTGCGACACTTTTAATGAATATATTTGATTGCTGCGACACTTTTAATGAATATATTTATTTGCTGCGACACTTTTAATACATATATTTGGTTGCTGTGAAACTTTTAATAAATATATTTATTTGCTGCGACACTTTAAATACATATATTTGGTTGCTGCGACACTTTAAATAAATATATTTGATTGCTGCGACACTTTTAATAAATATATTTGGTTGCTGTGACACTTTCAATGAATATATTTATTTGCTGCGACACTTTAAATAAATATATTTGATTGCTGCGACACTTTTAATTAATATATTTCGTTGCTGCGACACTTAAAATAAATATATTTGGTTGCTGTGAAACTTTTAATGAATATCTTTGGTTGCTGCGACACTTTAAATAAATATATTTGGTTGCTGTGAAACTTTTAATGAATATATTTGGTTGCTGCGACACTTTAAATAAATATATTTGGTTGCTGCGACACTTTTAATAAATATATTTGGTTGCTGCGACACTTTAAATAAATATATTTGGTTGCTGTGAAACTTTTAATGAATATATTTGGTTGCTGCGACACTTTAAATAAATATATTTGGTTGCTGCGACACTTTTAATTAATATACTTCTTTGCTGCGACACTTAAAATACATATATTTGGTTGCTGCGACACTTTTAATGAATATATTTGATTGCTGCGACACTTTTAATGAATATATTTATTTGCTGCGACACTTTTAATACATATATTTGGTTGCTGTGAAACTTTTAATAAATATATTTATTTGCTGCGACACTTTAAATACATATATTTGGTTGCTGCGACACTTGTAATTAATATATTTGGTTGCTGTGAAACTTTTAATAAATATAATTATTTGCTGCGACACTTTAAATAAATATATTTGGTTGCTGTGAAACTTTTAATGAATATATTTGGTTGCTGCGACACTTTAAATAAATATATTTGGTTGCTGCGACACTTTTAATTAATATACTTCTTTGCTGCGACACTTAAAATACATATATTTGGTTGCTGCGACACTTTTAATGAATATATTTGATTGCTGCGACACTTTTAATGAATATATTTATTTGCTGCGACACTTTTAATACATATATTTGGTTGCTGTGAAACTTTTAATAAATATATTTGGTTGCTGCGACACTTTAAATAAATATATTTGGTTGCTGTGAAACTTTTAATGAATATATTTGGTTGCTGCGACACTTTAAATAAATATATTTGGTTGCTGCGACACTTTTAATAAATATATTTGGTTGCTGCGACACTTTAAATAAATATATTTGGTTGCTGCGACACTTTAAATAAATATATTTGGTTGCTGCGACACTTTTAATTAATATACTTCTTTGCTGCGACACTTAAAATACATATATTTGGTTGCTGCGACACTTTTAATGAATATATTTGATTGCTGCGACACTTTTAATGAATATATTTATTTGCTGCGACACTTTTAATACATATATTTGGTTGCTGTGAAACTTTTAATAAATATATTTATTTGCTGCGACACTTTAAATACATATATTTGGTTGCTGTGAAACTTTTAATGAATATATTTGGTTGCTGCGACACTTTAAATAAATATATTTGGTTGCTGCGACACTTTTAATAAATATATTTGATTGCTGCGACACTTTTAATTAATATATTTCGTTGCTGCGACACTTAAAATAAATATATTTGGTTGCTGTGAAACTTTTAATGAATATATTTGGTTGCTGCGACACTTTTAATTAATATATTTGGTTGCTGTGAAACTTTTAATAAATATATTTATTTGCTGCGACACTTTAAATACATATATTTGGTTGCTGCGACATTTTTAATTAATATAATTATTTGCTGCGACACTTTAAATAAATATATTTGATTGCTGCGACACTTTAAAGAAATGTATTTCCTTGCTGTGAAACTTTTAATGAATATATTTGGTTGCTGCGACACTTTTAATGAATATATTTATTTGCTGCGACACTTTAAATAAATATATTTGATTGCTGCGACACTTTTAATTAATATATTTCGTTGCTGCGACACTTAAAATAAATATATTTGGTTGCTGTGAAACTTTTAATGAATATCTTTGGTTGCTGCGACACTTTAAATAAATATATTTGGTTGCTGTGAAACTTTTAATGAATATATTTGGTTGCTGCGACACTTTAAATAAATATATTTGGTTGCTGCGACACTTTTAATAAATATATTTGGTTGCTGCGACACTTTAAATAAATATATTTGGTTGCTGTGAAACTTTTAATGAATATATTTGGTTGCTGCGACACATTAAATAAATATATTTGGTTGCTGCGACACTTTTAATAAATATATTTGGTTGCTGCGACACTTTAAATAAATATATTTGGTTGCTGCGACACTTTTAATTAATATACTTCTTTGCTGCGACACTTAAAATACATATATTTGGTTGCTGCGACACTTTTAATGAATATATTTATTTGCTGCGACACTTTTAATACATATATTTGGTTGCTGTGAAACTTTTAATAAATATATTTATTTGCTGCGACACTTTAAATACATATATTTATTTGCTGCGACACTTTTAATACATATATTTGGTTGCTGTGAAACTTTTAATAAATATATTTGGTTGCTGCGACACTTTAAATAAATATATTTGGTTGCTGTGAAACTTTTAATGAATATATTTGGTTGCTGCGACACTTTAAATAAATATATTTGGTTGCTGCGACACTTTTAATACATATATTTGGTTGCTGC
Source organism: Orchesella flavescens (assembly GCA_964034955.1). Taxonomy (NCBI): domain Eukaryota; kingdom Metazoa; phylum Arthropoda; class Collembola; order Entomobryomorpha; family Orchesellidae; genus Orchesella; species Orchesella flavescens. The sequence continues at coordinate 6,202,516 of OZ035955.1, forward strand.
GACACTTTTAATACATATATTTGGTTGCTGTGAAACTTTTAATAAATATATTTATTTGCTGCGACACTTTAAATACATATATTTGGTTGCTGTGAAACTTTTAATTAATATATTTCGTTGCTGCGACACTTTAAATAAATATATTTGGTTGCTGCGACACTTTAAATAAATATATTTGGTTGCTGCGACACTTTTAATACATATATTTGGTTGCTGCGACACTTTTAATACATATATTTGGTTGCTGTGAAACTTTTAATAAATATATTTATTTGCTGCGACACTTTAAATACATATATTTGGTTGCTGTGAAACTTTTAATGAATATATTTGGTTGCTGCGACACTTTAAATAAATATATTTGGTTGCTGCGACACTTTTAATAAATATATTTGATTGCTGCGACACTTTTAATTAATATATTTCGTTGCTGCGACACTTAAAATAAATATATTTGGTTGCTGTGAAACTTTTAATGAATATATTTGGTTGCTGCGACACTTTTAATTAATATATTTGGTTGCTGTGAAACTTTTAATAAATATATTTGGTTGCTGCGACACTTTTAATAAATATATTTGGTTGCTGCGACACTTTAAATAAATATATTTGGTTGCTGCGACACTTTTAATTAATATACTTCTTTGCTGCGACACTTAAAATACATATATTTGGTTGCTGCGACACTTTTAATGAATATATTTGATTGCTGCGACACTTTTAATGAATATATTTATTTGCTGCGACACTTTAAATAAATATATTTGATTGCTGCGACACTTTTAATTAATATATTTCGTTGCTGCGACACTTAAAATAAATATATTTGGTTGCTGTGAAACTTTTAATGAATATCTTTGGTTGCTGCGACACTTTAAATAAATATATTTGGTTGCTGTGAAACTTTTAATGAATATATTTGGTTGCTGCGACACTTTAAATAAATATATTTGGTTGCTGCGACACTTTTAATAAATATATTTGGTTGCTGCGACACTTTAAATAAATATATTTGGTTGCTGTGAAACTTTTAATGAATATATTTGGTTGCTGCGACACTTTAAATAAATATATTTGGTTGCTGCGACACTTTTAATAAATATATTTGGTTGCTGCGACACTTTAAATAAATATATTTGGTTGCTGCGACACTTTTAATTAATATACTTCTTTGCTGCGACACTTAAAATACATATATTTGGTTGCTGCGACACTTTTAATGAATATATTTATTTGCTGCGACACTTTTAATACATATATTTGGTTGCTGTGAAACTTTTAATAAATATATTTATTTGCTGCGACACTTTAAATACATATATTTATTTGCTGCGACACTTTTAATACATATATTTGGTTGCTGTGAAACTTTTAATAAATATATTTGGTTGCTGCGACACTTTAAATAAATATATTTGGTTGCTGCGACACTTTAAATAAATATATTTGGTTGCTGCGACACTTTTAATTAATATACTTCTTTGCTGCGACACTTAAAATACATATATTTGGTTGCTGCGACACTTTTAATGAATATATTTGATTGCTGCGACACTTTTAATGAATATATTTATTTGCTGCGACACTTTAAATAAATATATTTGATTGCTGCGACACTTTTAATTAATATATTTCGTTGCTGCGACACTTAAAATAAATATATTTGGTTGCTGTGAAACTTTTAATGAATATCTTTGGTTGCTGCGACACTTTAAATAAATATATTTGGTTGCTGTGAAACTTTTAATGAATATATTTGGTTGCTGCGACACTTTAAATAAATATATTTGGTTGCTGCGACACTTTTAATAAATATATTTGGTTGCTGCGACACTTTAAATAAATATATTTGGTTGCTGTGAAACTTTTAATGAATATATTTGGTTGCTGCGACACTTTAAATAAATATATTTGGTTGCTGCGACACTTTTAATAAATATATTTGGTTGCTGCGACACTTTAAATAAATATATTTGGTTGCTGCGACACTTTTAATTAATATACTTCTTTGCTGCGACACTTAAAATACATATATTTGGTTGCTGCGACACTTTTAATGAATATATTTATTTGCTGCGACACTTTTAATACATATATTTGGTTGCTGTGAAACTTTTAATAAATATATTTATTTGCTGCGACACTTTAAATACATATATTTATTTGCTGCGACACTTTTAATACATATATTTGGTTGCTGTGAAACTTTTAATAAATATATTTGGTTGCTGCGACACTTTAAATAAATATATTTGGTTGCTGTGAAACTTTTAATGAATATATTTGGTTGCTGCGACACTTTAAATAAATATATTTGGTTGCTGCGACACTTTTAATAAATATATTTGGTTGCTGCGACACTTTAAATAAATATATTTGGTTGCTGCGACACTTTTAATTAATATACTTCTTTGCTGCGACACTTAAAATACATATATTTGGTTGCTGCGACACTTTTAATGAATATATTTGATTGCTGCGACACTTTTAATGAATATATTTATTTGCTGCGACACTTTTAATACATATATTTGGTTGCTGTGAAACTTTTAATAAATATATTTATTTGCTGCGACACTTTAAATACATATATTTGGTTGCTGCGACACTTTTAATTAATATATTTGGTTGCTGTGAAACCTTTAATAAATATAATTATTTGCTGCGACACTTTAAATAAATATATTTGGTTGCTGCGACACTTTTAATTAATATACTTCTTTGCTGCGACACTTAAAATACATATATTTGGTTGCTGCGACACTTTTAATGAATATATTTGGTTGCTGCGACACTTTTAATTAATATATTTGGTTGCTGTGAAACTTTTAATAAATATATTTATTTGCTGCGACACTTTAAATACATATATTTGGTTGCTGCGACATTTTTAATTAATATAATTATTTGCTGCGACACTTTAAATAAATATATTTGATTGCTGCGACACTTTAAAGAAATGTATTTCCTTGCTGTGAAACTTTTAATGAATATATTTGGTTGCTGCGACACTTTTAATGAATATATTTATTTGCTGCGACACTTTAAATAAATATATTTGATTGCTGCGACACTTTTAATTAATATATTTCGTTGCTGCGACACTTAAAATAAATATATTTGGTTGCTGCGACACTTTTAATTAATATATTTCGTTGCTGCGACACTTAAAATAAATATATTTGGTTGCTGTGAAACTTTTAATGAATATCTTTGGTTGCTGCGACACTTTAAATAAATATATTTGGTTGCTGTGAAACTTTTAATGAATATATTTGGTTGCTGCGACACTTTAAATAAATATATTTGGTTGCTGCGACACTTTTAATACATATATTTGGTTGCTGTGAAACTTTTAATAAATATATTTATTTGCTGCGACACTTTAAATACATATATTTGGTTGCTGTGAAACTTTTAATGAATATATTTGGTTGCTGCGACACTTTAAATAAATATATTTGGTTGCTGCGACACTTTTAATAAATATATTTGATTGCTGCGACACTTTAAAGAAATGTATTTCCTTGCTGTGAAACTTTTAATGAATATATTTGGTTGCTGCGACACTTTTAATGAATATATTTATTTGCTGCGACACTTTAAATAAATATATTTGATTGCTGCGACACTTTTAATTAATATATTTCGTTGCTGCGACACTTAAAATAAATATATTTGGTTGCTGTGAAACTTTTAATGAATATCTTTGGTTGCTGCGACACTTTAAATAAATATATTTGGTTGCTGTGAAACTTTTAATGAATATATTTGGTTGCTGCGACACTTTAAATAAATATATTTGGTTGCTGCGACACTTTTAATAAATATATTTGGTTGCTGCGACACTTTAAATAAATATATTTGGTTGCTGTGAAACTTTTAATGAATATATTTGGTTGCTGCGACACTTTAAATAAATATATTTGGTTGCTGCGACACTTTTAATAAATATATTTGGTTGCTGCGACACTTTAAATAAATATATTTGGTTGCTGCGACACTTTTAATTAATATACTTCTTTGCTGCGACACTTAAAATACATATATTTGGTTGCTGCGACACTTTTAATGAATATATTTATTTGCTGCGACACTTTTAATACATATATTTGGTTGCTGTGAAACTTTTAATAAATATATTTGGTTGCTGCGACACTTTAAATAAATATATTTGGTTGCTGCGACACTTTTAATTAATATACTTCTTTGCTGCGACACTTAAAATACATATATTTGGTTGCTGCGACACTTTTAATGAATATATTTGATTGCTGCGACACTTTTAATGAATATATTTATTTGCTGCGACACTTTTAATACATATATTTGGTTGCTGTGAAACTTTTAATAAATATATTTATTTGCTGCGACACTTTAAATACATATATTTGGTTGCTGCGACACTTTTAATTAATATATTTGGTTGCTGTGAAACTTTTAATAAATATAATTATTTGCTGCGACACTTTAAATAAATATATTTGGTTGCTGCGACACTTTTAATTAATATACTTCTTTGCTGCGACACTTAAAATACATATATTTGGTTGCTGCGACACTTTTAATGAATATATTTGATTGCTGCGACACTTTTAATTAATATATTTGGTTGCTGTGAAACTTTTAATAAATATATTTATTTGCTGCGACACTTTAAATACATATATTTGGTTGCTGCGACATTTTTAATTAATATAATTATTTGCTGCGACACTTTAAATAAATATATTTGATTGCTGCGACACTTTTAATAAATATATTTGGTTGCTGTGACACTTTCAATGAATATATTTATTTGCTGCGACACTTTAAATAAATATATTTGATTGCTGCGACACTTTTAATTAATATATTTCGTTGCTGCGACACTTAAAATAAATATATTTGGTTGCTGTGAAACTTTTAATGAATATATTTGGTTGCTGCGACACTTTTAATTAATATATTTGGTTGCTGTGAAACTTTTAATAAATATATTTATTTGCTGCGACACTTTAAATACATATATTTGGTTGCTGCGACATTTTTAATTAATATAATTATTTGCTGCGACACTTTAAATAAATATATTTGATTGCTGCGACACTTTAAAGAAATGTATTTCCTTGCTGTGAAACTTTTAATGAATATATTTGGTTGCTGCGACACTTTTAATGAATATATTTATTTGCTGCGACACTTTAAATAAATATATTTGATTGCTGCGACACTTTTAATTAATATATTTCGTTGCTGCGACACTTAAAATAAATATATTTGGTTGCTGTGAAACTTTTAATGAATATCTTTGGTTGCTGCGACACTTTAAATAAATATATTTGGTTGCTGTGAAACTTTTAATGAATATATTTGGTTGCTGCGACACTTTAAATAAATATATTTGGTTGCTGCGACACTTTTAATAAATATATTTGGTTGCTGCGACACTTTAAATAAATATATTTGGTTGCTGTGAAACTTTTAATGAATATATTTGGTTGCTGCGACACTTTAAATAAATATATTTGGTTGCTGCGACACTTTTAATAAATATATTTGGTTGCTGCGACACTTTAAATAAATATATTTGGTTGCTGCGACACTTTTAATTAATATACTTCTTTGCTGCGACACTTAAAATACATATATTTGGTTGCTGCGACACTTTTAATGAATATATTTGATTGCTGCGACACTTTTAATGAATATATTTATTTGCTGCGACACTTTTAATACATATATTTGGTTGCTGTGAAACTTTTAATAAATATATTTATTTGCTGCGACACTTTAAATACATATATTTTTTTGCTGCGACACTTTTAATACATATATTTGGTTGCTGTGAAACTTTTAATAAATATATTTATTTGCTGCGACACTTTAAATACATATATTTTTTTGCTGCGACACTTTTAATACATATATTTGGTTGCTGTGAAACTTTTAATAAATATATTTGGTTGCTGCGACACTTTAAATAAATATATTTGGTTGCTGTGAAACTTTTAATGAATATATTTGGTTGCTGCGACACTTTAAATAAATATATTTGGTTGCTGCGACACTTTTAATAAATATATTTGGTTGCTGCGACACTTTAAATAAATATATTTGGTTGCTGCGACACTTTTAATACATATATTTGGTTGCTGCGACACTTTTAATAAATATATTTGGTTGCTGTGAAACTTTTAATGAATATATTTGGTTGCTGCGACACTTTTAATTAATATACTTCTTTGCTGCGACACTTAAAATACATATATTTGGTTGCTGCGACACTTTTAATGAATATATTTGATTGCTGCGACACTTTTAATGAATATATTTATTTGCTGCGACACTTTTAATACATATATTTGGTTGCTGCGACACTTTTAATAAATATATTTGGTTGCTGCGACACTTTAAATAAATATATTTGGTTGCTGCGACACTTTTAATTAATATACTTCTTTGCTGCGACACTTAAAATACATATATTTGGTTGCTGCGACACTTTTAATTAATATATTTCGTTGCTGCGACACTTAAAATAAATATATTTGGTTGCTGTGAAACTTTTAATGAATATATTTGGTTGCTGCGACACTTTTAATTAATATACTTCTTTGCTGCGACACTTAAAATAAATATATTTGGTTGCTGTGAAACTTTTAATGAATATCTTTGGTTGCTGCGACACTTTAAATAAATATATTTGGTTGCTGTGAAACTTTTAATGAATATATTTGGTTGCTGCGACACTTTAAATAAATATATTTGGTTGCTGCGACACTTTTAATAAATATATTTGGTTGCTGCGACACTTTAAATAAATATATTTGGTTGCTGTGAAACTTTTAATGAATATATTTGGTTGCTGCGACACTTTAAATAAATATATTTGGTTGCTGCGACACTTTTAATAAATATATTTGGTTGCTGCGACACTTTAAATAAATATATTTGGTTGCTGCGACACTTTTAATTAATATACTTCTTTGCTGCGACACTTAAAATACATATATTTGGTTGCTGCGACACTTTTAATGAATATATTTGATTGCTGCGACACTTTTAATGAATATATTTATTTGCTGCGACACTTTTAATACATATATTTGGTTGCTGTGAAACTTTTAATAAATATATTTATTTGCTGCGACACTTTAAATACATATATTTTTTTGCTGCGACACTTTTAATACATATATTTGGTTGCTGTGAAACTTTTAATAAATATATTTATTTGCTGCGACACTTTAAATACATATATTTTTTTGCTGCGACACTTTTAATACATATATTTGGTTGCTGTGAAACTTTTAATAAATATATTTGGTTGCTGCGACACTTTAAATAAATATATTTGGTTGCTGTGAAACTTTTAATGAATATATTTGGTTGCTGCGACACTTTAAATAAATATATTTGGTTGCTGCGACACTTTTAATAAATATATTTGGTTGCTGCGACACTTTAAATAAATATATTTGGTTGCTGCGACACTTTTAATACATATATTTGGTTGCTGCGACACTTTTAATAAATATATTTGGTTGCTGTGAAACTTTTAATGAATATATTTGGTTGCTGCGACACTTTTAATTAATATACTTCTTTGCTGCGACACTTAAAATACATATATTTGGTTGCTGCGACACTTTTAATGAATATATTTGATTGCTGCGACACTTTTAATGAATATATTTATTTGCTGCGACACTTTTAATACATATATTTGGTTGCTGCGACACTTTTAATAAATATATTTGGTTGCTGCGACACTTTAAATAAATATATTTGGTTGCTGCGACACTTTTAATTAATATACTTCTTTGCTGCGACACTTAAAATACATATATTTGGTTGCTGCGACACTTTTAATTAATATATTTCGTTGCTGCGACACTTAAAATAAATATATTTGGTTGCTGTGAAACTTTTAATGAATATATTTGGTTGCTGCGACACTTTTAATTAATATACTTCTTTGCTGCGACACTTAAAATACATATATTTGGTTGCTGCGACACTTTTAATGAATATATTTGATTGCTGCGACACTTTTAATGAATATATTTATTTGCTGCGACACTTTTAATACATATATTTGGTTGCTGCGACACTTTTAATTAATATACTTCTTTGCTGCGACACTTTTAATAAATATATTTGGTTGCTGCGACACTTTAAATAAATATATTTGGTTGCTGCGACACTTTTAATTAATATACTTCTTTGCTGCGACACTTAAAATACATATATTTGGTTGCTGCGACACTTTTAATGAATATATTTGATTGCTGCGACACTTTTAATGAATATATTTATTTGCTGCGACACTTTAAATAAATATATTTGATTGCTGCGACACTTTTAATTAATATATTTCGTTGCTGCGACACTTAAAATAAATATATTTGGTTGCTGTGAAACTTTTAATGAATATCTTTGGTTGCTGCGACACTTTAAATAAATATATTTGGTTGCTGTGAAACTTTTAATGAATATATTTGGTTGCTGCGACACTTTAAATAAATATATTTGGTTGCTGCGACACTTTTAATAAATATATTTGGTTGCTGCGACACTTTAAATAAATATATATTTGGTTGCTGTGAAACTTTTAATGAATATATTTGGTTGCTGCGACACTTTAAATAAATATATTTGGTTGCTGCGACACTTTTAATAAATATATTTGGTTGCTGCGACACTTTAAATAAATATATTTGGTTGCTGCGACACTTTTAATTAATATACTTCTTTGCTGCGACACTTAAAATACATATATTTGGTTGCTGCGACACTTTTAATGAATATATTTATTTGCTGCGACACTTTTAATACATATATTTGGTTGCTGTGAAACTTTTAATAAATATATTTATTTGCTGCGACACTTTAAATACATATATTTATTTGCTGCGACACTTTTAATACATATATTTGGTTGCTGTGAAACTTTTAATAAATATATTTGGTTGCTGCGACACTTTAAATAAATATATTTGGTTGCTGTGAAACTTTTAATGAATATATTTGGTTGCTGCGACACTTTAAATAAATATATTTGGTTGCTGCGACACTTTTAATAAATATATTTGGTTGCTGCGACACTTTAAATAAATATATTTGGTTGCTGCGACACTTTTAATTAATATACTTCTTTGCTGCGACACTTAAAATACATATATTTGGTTGCTGCGACACTTTTAATGAATATATTTGATTGCTGCGACACTTTTAATGAATATATTTATTTGCTGCGACACTTTTAATACATATATTTGGTTGCTGTGAAACTTTTAATAAATATATTTATTTGCTGCGACACTTTAAATACATATATTTGGTTGCTGCGACACTTTTAATTAATATATTTGGTTGCTGTGAAACTTTTAATAAATATAATTATTTGCTGCGACACTTTAAATAAATATATTTGGTTGCTGCGACACTTTTAATTAATATACTTCTTTGCTGCGACACTTAAAATACATATATTTGGTTGCTGCGACACTTTTAATGAATATATTTGGTTGCTGCGACACTTTTAATTAATATATTTGGTTGCTGTGAAACTTTTAATAAATATATTTATTTGCTGCGACACTTTAAATACATATATTTGGTTGCTGCGACATTTTTAATTAATATAATTATTTGCTGCGACACTTTAAATAAATATATTTGATTGCTGCGACACTTTAAAGAAATGTATTTCCTTGCTGTGAAACTTTTAATGAATATATTTGGTTGCTGCGACACTTTTAATGAATATATTTATTTGCTGCGACACTTTAAATAAATATATTTGATTGCTGCGACACTTTTAATTAATATATTTCGTTGCTGCGACACTTAAAATAAATATATTTGGTTGCTGCGACACTTTTAATTAATATATTTCGTTGCTGCGACACTTAAAATAAATATATTTGGTTGCTGTGAAACTTTTAATGAATATCTTTGGTTGCTGCGACACTTTAAATAAATATATTTGGTTGCTGTGAAACTTTTAATGAATATATTTGGTTGCTGCGACACTTTAAATAAATATATTTGGTTGCTGCGACACTTTTAATACATATATTTGGTTGCTGTGAAACTTTTAATAAATATATTTATTTGCTGCGACACTTTAAATACATATATTTGGTTGCTGTGAAACTTTTAATGAATATATTTGGTTGCTGCGACACTTTAAATAAATATATTTGGTTGCTGCGACACTTTTAATAAATATATTTGATTGCTGCGACACTTTTAATTAATATATTTCGTTGCTGCGACACTTAAAATAAATATATTTGGTTGCTGTGAAACTTTTAATGAATATATTTGGTTGCTGCGACACTTTTAATTAATATATTTGGTTGCTGTGAAACTTTTAATAAATATATTTATTTGCTGCGACACTTTAAATACATATATTTGGTTGCTGCGACATTTTTAATTAATATAATTATTTGCTGCGACACTTTAAATAAATATATTTGATTGCTGCGACACTTTAAAGAAATGTATTTCCTTGCTGTGAAACTTTTAATGAATATATTTGGTTGCTGCGACACTTTTAATGAATATATTTATTTGCTGCGACACTTTAAATAAATATATTTGATTGCTGCGACACTTTTAATTAATATATTTCGTTGCTGCGACACTTAAAATAAATATATTTGGTTGCTGTGAAACTTTTAATGAATATCTTTGGTTGCTGCGACACTTTAAATAAATATATTTGGTTGCTGTGAAACTTTTAATGAATATATTTGGTTGCTGCGACACTTTAAATAAATATATTTGGTTGCTGCGACACTTTTAATAAATATATTTGGTTGCTGCGACACTTTAAATAAATATATTTGGTTGCTGTGAAACTTTTAATGAATATATTTGGTTGCTGCGACACTTTAAATAAATATATTTGGTTGCTGCGACACTTTTAATAAATATATTTGGTTGCTGCGACACTTTAAATAAATATATTTGGTTGCTGCGACACTTTTAATTAATATACTTCTTTGCTGCGACACTTAAAATACATATATTTGGTTGCTGCGACACTTTTAATGAATATATTTATTTGCTGCGACACTTTTAATACATATATTTGGTTGCTGTGAAACTTTTAATAAATATATTTGGTTGCTGCGACACTTTAAATAAATATATTTGGTTGCTGCGACACTTTTAATTAATATACTTCTTTGCTGCGACACTTAAAATACATATATTTGGTTGCTGCGACACTTTTAATGAATATATTTGATTGCTGCGACACTTTTAATGAATATATTTATTTGCTGCGACACTTTTAATACATATATTTGGTTGCTGTGAAACTTTTAATAAATATATTTATTTGCTGCGACACTTTAAATACATATATTTGGTTGCTGCGACACTTTTAATTAATATATTTGGTTGCTGTGAAACTTTTAATAAATATAATTATTTGCTGCGACACTTTAAATAAATATATTTGGTTGCTGCGACACTTTTAATTAATATACTTCTTTGCTGCGACACTTAAAATACATATATTTGGTTGCTGCGACACTTTTAATGAATATATTTGATTGCTGCGACACTTTTAATTAATATATTTGGTTGCTGTGAAACTTTTAATAAATATATTTATTTGCTGCGACACTTTAAATACATATATTTGGTTGCTGCGACATTTTTAATTAATATAATTATTTGCTGCGACACTTTAAATAAATATATTTGATTGCTGCGACACTTTTAATAAATATATTTGGTTGCTGTGACACTTTCAATGAATATATTTATTTGCTGCGACACTTTAAATAAATATATTTGATTGCTGCGACACTTTTAATTAATATATTTCGTTGCTGCGACACTTAAAATAAATATATTTGGTTGCTGTGAAACTTTTAATGAATATATTTGGTTGCTGCGACACTTTTAATTAATATATTTGGTTGCTGTGAAACTTTTAATAAATATATTTATTTGCTGCGACACTTTAAATACATATATTTGGTTGCTGCGACATTTTTAATTAATATAATTATTTGCTGCGACACTTTAAATAAATATATTTGATTGCTGCGACACTTTAAAGAAATGTATTTCCTTGCTGTGAAACTTTTAATGAATATATTTGGTTGCTGCGACACTTTTAATGAATATATTTATTTGCTGCGACACTTTAAATAAATATATTTGATTGCTGCGACACTTTTAATTAATATATTTCGTTGCTGCGACACTTAAAATAAATATATTTGGTTGCTGTGAAACTTTTAATGAATATCTTTGGTTGCTGCGACACTTTAAATAAATATATTTGGTTGCTGTGAAACTTTTAATGAATATATTTGGTTGCTGCGACACTTTAAATAAATATATTTGGTTGCTGCGACACTTTTAATAAATATATTTGGTTGCTGCGACACTTTAAATAAATATATTTGGTTGCTGTGAAACTTTTAATGAATATATTTGGTTGCTGCGACACTTTAAATAAATATATTTGGTTGCTGCGACACTTTTAATAAATATATTTGGTTGCTGCGACACTTTAAATAAATATATTTGGTTGCTGCGACACTTTTAATTAATATACTTCTTTGCTGCGACACTTAAAATACATATATTTGGTTGCTGCGACACTTTTAATGAATATATTTGATTGCTGCGACACTTTTAATGAATATATTTATTTGCTGCGACACTTTTAATACATATATTTGGTTGCTGTGAAACTTTTAATAAATATATTTATTTGCTGCGACACTTTAAATACATATATTTTTTTGCTGCGACACTTTTAATACATATATTTGGTTGCTGTGAAACTTTTAATAAATATATTTGGTTGCTGCGACACTTTAAATAAATATATTTGGTTGCTGTGAAACTTTTAATGAATATATTTGGTTGCTGCGACACTTTAAATAAATATATTTGGTTGCTGCGACACTTTTAATAAATATATTTGGTTGCTGCGACACTTTAAATAAATATATTTGGTTGCTGCGACACTTTTAATACATATATTTGGTTGCTGCGACACTTTTAATAAATATATTTGGTTGCTGTGAAACTTTTAATGAATATATTTGGTTGCTGCGACACTTTTAATTAATATACTTCTTTGCTGCGACACTTAAAATACATATATTTGGTTGCTGCGACACTTTTAATGAATATATTTGATTGCTGCGACACTTTTAATGAATATATTTATTTGCTGCGACACTTTTAATACATATATTTGGTTGCTGCGACACTTTTAATAAATATATTTGGTTGCTGCGACACTTTAAATAAATATATTTGGTTGCTGCGACACTTTTAATTAATATACTTCTTTGCTGCGACACTTAAAATACATATATTTGGTTGCTGCGACACTTTTAATTAATATATTTCGTTGCTGCGACACTTAAAATAAATATATTTGGTTGCTGTGAAACTTTTAATGAATATATTTGGTTGCTGCGACACTTTTAATTAATATACGTCTTTGCTGCGACACTTAAAATACATATATTTGGTTGCTGCGACACTTTTAATGAATATATTTGATTGCTGCGACACTTTTAATGAATATATTTATTTGCTGCGACACTTTTAATACATATATTTGGTTGCTGCGACACTTTTAATTAATATACTTCTTTGCTGCGACACTTAAAATACATATATTTGGTTGCTGCGACACTTTTAATGAATATATTTGATTGCTGCGACACTTTTAATTAATATATTTGGTTGCTGTGAAACTTTTAATAAATATATTTATTTGCTGCGACACTTTAAATACATATATTTGGTTGCTGCGACATTTTAAATAAATATATTTGGTTGCTGCGACACTTTTAATAAATATATTTGGTTGCTGCGACACTTTAAATAAATATATTTGGTTGCTGTGAAACTTTTAATGAATATATTTGGTTGCTGCGACACTTTAAATAAATATATTTGGTTGCTGCGACACTTTTAATAAATATATTTGGTTGCTGCGACACTTTAAATAAATATATTTGGTTGCTGCGACACTTTTAATTAATATACTTCTTTGCTGCGACACTTAAAATACATATATTTGGTTGCTGCGACACTTTTAATGAATATATTTGATTGCTGCGACACTTTTAATGAATATATTTATTTGCTGCGACACTTTTAATACATATATTTGGTTGCTGTGAAACTTTTAATAAATATATTTATTTGCTGCGACACTTTAAATACATATATTTTTTTGCTGCGACACTTTTAATACATATATTTGGTTGCTGTGAAACTTTTAATAAATATATTTGGTTGCTGCGACACTTTAAATAAATATATTTGGTTGCTGTGAAACTTTTAATGAATATATTTGGTTGCTGCGACACTTTAAATAAATATATTTGGTTGCTGCGACACTTTTAATAAATATATTTGGTTGCTGCGACACTTTAAATAAATATATTTGGTTGCTGCGACACTTTTAATACATATATTTGGTTGCTGCGACACTTTTAATAAATATATTTGGTTGCTGTGAAACTTTTAATGAATATATTTGGTTGCTGCGACACTTTTAATTAATATACTTCTTTGCTGCGACACTTAAAATACATATATTTGGTTGCTGCGACACTTTTAATGAATACATTTGATTGCTGCGACACTTTTAATGAATATATTTATTTGCTGCGACACTTTTAATACATATATTTGGTTGCTGCGACACTTTTAATAAATATATTTGGTTGCTGCGACACTTTAAATAAATATATTTGGTTGCTGCGACACTTTTAATTAATATACTTCTTTGCTGCGACACTTAAAATACATATATTTGGTTGCTGCGACACTTTTAATTAATATATTTCGTTGCTGCGACACTTAAAATAAATATATTTGGTTGCTGTGAAACTTTTAATGAATATATTTGGTTGCTGCGACACTTTTAATTAATATACTTCTTTGCTGCGACACTTAAAATACATATATTTGGTTGCTGCGACACTTTTAATGAATATATTTGATTGCTGCGACACTTTTAATGAATATATTTATTTGCTGCGACACTTTTAATACATATATTTGGTTGCTGCGACACTTTTAATTAATATACTTCTTTGCTGCGACACTTAAAATACATATATTTGGTTGCTGCGACACTTTTAATGAATATATTTGATTGCTGCGACACTTTTAATTAATATATTTGGTTGCTGTGAAACTTTTAATAAATATATTTATTTGCTGCGACACTTTAAATACATATATTTGGTTGCTGCGACATTTTTAATTAATATAATTATTTGCTGCGACACTTTAAATAAATATATTTGATTGCTGCGACACTTTTAATGAATATATTTGATTGCTGCGACACTTTTAATGAATATATTTGGTTGCTGCGACACTTTTAATTAATATACTTCTTTGCTGCGACACTTAAAATACATATATTTGGTTGCTGCGACACTTTTAATGAATATATTTGATTGCTGCGACACTTTTAATTAATATATTTGGTTGCTGTGAAACTTTTAATAAATATATTTATTTGCTGCGACACTTTAAATACATATATTTGGTTGCTGCGACATTTTTAATTAATATAATTATTTGCTGCGACACTTTAAATAAATATATTTGATTGCTGCGACACTTTTAATAAATATATTTGGTTGCTGTGACACTTTCAATGAATATATTTATTTGCTGCGACACTTTAAATAAATATATTTGATTGCTGCGACACTTTTAATTAATATATTTCGTTGCTGCGACACTTAAAATAAATATATTTGGTTGCTGTGAAACTTTTAATGAATATATTTGGTTGCTGCGACACTTTTAATTAATATATTTGTTTGCTGTGAAACTTTTAATAAATATATTTATTTGCTGCGACACTTTAAATACATATATTTGGTTGCTGCGACATTTTTAATTAATATAATTATTTGCTGCGACACTTTAAATAAATATATTTGATTGCTGCGACACTTTAAAGAAATGTATTTCCTTGCTGTGAAACTTTTAATGAATATATTTGGTTGCTGCGACACTTTTAATGAATATATTTATTTGCTGCGACACTTTAAATAAATATATTTGATTGCTGCGACACTTTTAATTAATATATTTCGTTGCTGCGACACTTTAAATAAATATATTTGGTTGCTGCGACACTTTAAATAAATATATTTGGTTGCTGTGAAACTTTTAATGAATATATTTGGTTGCTGCGACACTTTAAATAAATATATTTGGTTGCTGCGACACTTTTAATAAATATATTTGGTTGCTGCGACACTTTAAATAAATATATTTGGTTGCTGTGAAACTTTTAATGAATATATTTGGTTGCTGCGACACTTTAAATAAATATATTTGGTTGCTGCGACACTTTTAATAAATATATTTGATTGCTGCGACACTTTTAATTAATATATTTCGTTGCTGCGACACTTAAAATAAATATATTTGGTTGCTGTGAAACTTTTAATGAATATATTTGGTTGCTGCGACACTTTTAATTAATATATTTGGTTGCTGTGAAACTTTTAATAAATATATTTATTTGCTGCGACACTTTAAATACATATATTTGGTTGCTGCGACATTTTTAATTAATATAATTATTTGCTGCGACACTTTAAATAAATATATTTGATTGCTGCGACACTTTAAAGAAATGTATTTCCTTGCTGTGAAACTTTTAATGAATATATTTGGTTGCTGCGACACTTTTAATGAATATATTTATTTGCTGCGACACTTTAAATAAATATATTTGATTGCTGCGACACTTTTAATTAATATATTTCGTTGCTGCGACACTTAAAATAAATATATTTGGTTGCTGTGAAACTTTTAATGAATATCTTTGGTTGCTGCGACACTTTAAATAAATATATTTGGTTGCTGCGACACTTTAAATAAATATATTTGGTTGCTGCGACACTTTAAATAAATATATTTGGTTGCTGTGAAACTTTTAATGAATATATTTGGTTGCTGCGACACTTTAAATAAATATATTTGGTTGCTGCGACACTTTTAATAAATATATTTGGTTGCTGCGACACTTTAAATAAATATATTTGGTTGCTGCGACACTTTTAATAAATATATTTGGTTGCTGCGACACTTTAAATAAATATATTTGGTTGCTGTGAAACTTTTAATGAATATATTTGGTTGCTGCGACACTTTAAATAAATATATTTGGTTGCTGCGACACTTTTAATAAATATATTTGGTTGCTGCGACACTTTAAATAAATATATTTGGTTGCTGCGACACTTTTAATTAATATACTTCTTTGCTGCGACACTTAAAATACATATATTTGGTTGCTGCGACACTTTTAATGAATATATTTGATTGCTGCGACACTTTTAATGAATATATTTATTTGCTGCGACACTTTTAATACATATATTTGGTTGCTGTGAAACTTTTAATAAATATATTTATTTGCTGCGACACTTTAAATACATATATTTATTTGCTGCGACACTTTTAATACATATATTTGGTTGCTGTGAAACTTTTAATAAATATATTTGGTTGCTGCGACACTTTAAATAAATATATTTGGTTGCTGTGAAACTTTTAATGAATATATTTGGTTGCTGCGACACTTTAAATAAATATATTTGGTTGCTGCGACACTTTTAATAAATATATTTGGTTGCTGCGACACTTTAAATAAATATATTTGGTTGCTGCGACACTTTTAATTAATATACTTCTTTGCTGCGACACTTAAAATACATATATTTGGTTGCTGCGACACTTTTAATGAATATATTTGATTGCTGCGACACTTTTAATGAATATATTTATTTGCTGCGACACTTTTAATACATATATTTGGTTGCTGTGAAACTTTTAATAAATATATTTATTTGCTGCGACATTTTAAATACATATATTTGGTTGCTGCGACACTTTTAATTAATATATTTGGTTGCTGTGAAACTTTTAATAAATATATTTATTTGCTGCGACACTTTAAATACATATATTTATTTGCTGCGACACTTTTAATACATATATTTGGTTGCTGTGAAACTTTTAATAAATATATTTGGTTGCTGCGACACTTTAAATAAATATATTTGGTTGCTGTGAAACTTTTAATGAATATATTTGGTTGCTGCGACACTTTAAATAAATATATTTGGTTGCTGCGACACTTTTAATAAATATATTTGGTTGCTGCGACACTTTAAATAAATATATTTGGTTGCTGCGACACTTTTAATTAATATACTTCTTTGCTGCGACACTTAAAATACATATATTTGGTTGCTGCGACACTTTTAATGAATATATTTGATTGCTGCGACACTTTTAATGAATATATTTATTTGCTGCGACACTTTTAATACATATATTTGGTTGCTGTGAAACTTTTAATAAATATATTTATTTGCTGCGACACTTTAAATACATATATTTGGTTGCTGCGACACTTTTAATTAATATATTTGGTTGCTGTGAAACTTTTAATAAATATAATTATTTGCTGCGACACTTTAAATAAATATATTTGGTTGCTGCGACACTTTTAATTAATATACTTCTTTGCTGCGACACTTAAAATACATATATTTGGTTGCTGCGACACTTTTAATGAATATATTTGATTGCTGCGACACTTTTAATTAATATATTTGGTTGCTGTGAAACTTTTAATAAATATATTTATTTGCTGCGACACTTTAAATACATATATTTGGTTGCTGCGACATTTTTAATTAATATAATTATTTGCTGCGACACTTTAAATAAATATATTTGATTGCTGCGACACTTTTAATAAATATATTTGGTTGCTGTGACACTTTCAATGAATATATTTATTTGCTGCGACACTTTAAATAAATATATTTGATTGCTGCGACACTTTTAATTAATATATTTCGTTGCTGCGACACTTAAAATAAATATATTTGGTTGCTGTGAAACTTTTAATGAATATATTTGGTTGCTGCGACACTTTTAATTAATATATTTGGTTGCTGTGAAACTTTTAATAAATATATTTATTTGCTGCGACACTTTAAATACATATATTTGGTTGCTGCGACATTTTTAATTAATATAATTATTTGCTGCGACACTTTAAATAAATATATTTGATTGCTGCGACACTTTAAAGAAATGTATTTCCTTGCTGTGAAACTTTTAATGAATATATTTGGTTGCTGCGACACTTTTAATGAATATATTTATTTGCTGCGACACTTTAAATAAATATATTTGATTGCTGCGACACTTTTAATTAATATATTTCGTTGCTGCGACACTTAAAATAAATATATTTGGTTGCTGTGAAACTTTTAATGAATATCTTTGGTTGCTGCGACACTTTAAATAAATATATTTGGTTGCTGTGAAACTTTTAATGAATATATTTGGTTGCTGCGACACTTTAAATAAATATATTTGGTTGCTGCGACACTTTTAATAAATATATTTGGTTGCTGCGACACTTTAAATAAATATATTTGGTTGCTGCGACACTTTTAATTAATATACTTCTTTGCTGCGACACTTAAAATACATATATTTGGTTGCTGCGACACTTTTAATGAATATATTTGATTGCTGCGACACTTTTAATGAATATATTTATTTGCTGCGACACTTTTAATACATATATTTGGTTGCTGTGAAACTTTTAATAAATATATTTATTTGCTGCGACACTTTAAATACATATATTTATTTGCTGCGACACTTTTAATACATATATTTGGTTGCTGTGAAACTTTTAATAAATATATTTGGTTGCTGCGACACTTTAAATAAATATATTTGGTTGCTGTGAAACTTTTAATGAATATATTTGGTTGCTGCGACACTTTAAATAAATATATTTGGTTGCTGCGACACTTTTAATAAATATATTTGGTTGCTGCGACACTTTTAATGAATATATTTATTTGCTGCGACACTTTTAATACATATATTTGGTTGCTGTGAAACTTTTAATAAATATATTTGGTTGCTGCGACACTTTAAATAAATATATTTGGTTGCTGCGACACTTTTAATTAATATACTTCTTTGCTGCGACACTTAAAATACATATATTTGGTTGCTGCGACACTTTTAATGAATATATTTGATTGCTGCGACACTTTTAATGAATATATTTATTTGCTGCGACACTTTTAATACATATATTTGGTTGCTGTGAAACTTTTAATAAATATATTTATTTGCTGCGACACTTTAAATACATATATTTGGTTGCTGCGACACTTTTAATTAATATATTTGGTTGCTGTGAAACTTTTAATAAATATATTTATTTGCTGCGACACTTTAAATACATATATTTATTTGCTGCGACACTTTTAATACATATATTTGGTTGCTGTGAAACTTTTAATAAATATATTTGGTTGCTGCGACACTTTAAATAAATATATTTGGTTGCTGTGAAACTTTTAATGAATATATTTGGTTGCTGCGACACTTTAAATAAATATATTTGGTTGCTGCGACACTTTTAATAAATATATTTGGTTGCTGCGACACTTTAAATAAATATATTTGGTTGCTGCGACACTTTTAATTAATATACTTCTTTGCTGCGACACTTAAAATACATATATTTGGTTGCTGCGACACTTTTAATGAATATATTTGATTGCTGCGACACTTTTAATTAATATATTTCGTTGCTGCGACACTTAAAATAAATATATTTGGTTGCTGTGAAACTTTTAATGAATATCTTTGGTTGCTGCGACACTTTAAATAAATATATTTGGTTGCTGCGACACTTTAAATAAATATATTTGGTTGCTGCGACACTTTAAATAAATATATTTGGTTGCTGTGAAACTTTTAATGAATATATTTGGTTGCTGCGACACTTTAAATAAATATATTTGGTTGCTGCGACACTTTTAATAAATATATTTGGTTGCTGCGACACTTTAAATAAATATATTTGGTTGCTGCGACACTTTTAATAAATATATTTGGTTGCTGCGACACTTTAAATAAATATATTTGGTTGCTGTGAAACTTTTAATGAATATATTTGGTTGCTGCGACACTTTAAATAAATATATTTGGTTGCTGCGACACTTTTAATAAATATATTTGGTTGCTGCGACACTTTAAATAAATATATTTGGTTGCTGCGACACTTTTAATTAATATACTTCTTTGCTGCGACACTTAAAATACATATATTTGGTTGCTGCGACACTTTTAATGAATATATTTGATTGCTGCGACACTTTTAATGAATATATTTATTTGCTGCGACACTTTTAATACATATATTTGGTTGCTGTGAAACTTTTAATAAATATATTTATTTGCTGCGACACTTTAAATACATATATTTATTTGCTGCGACACTTTTAATACATATATTTGGTTGCTGTGAAACTTTTAATAAATATATTTGGTTGCTGCGACACTTTAAATAAATATATTTGGTTGCTGTGAAACTTTTAATGAATATATTTGGTTGCTGCGACACTTTAAATAAATATATTTGGTTGCTGCGACACTTTTAATAAATATATTTGGTTGCTGCGACACTTTAAATAAATATATTTGGTTGCTGCGACACTTTTAATTAATATACTTCTTTGCTGCGACACTTAAAATACATATATTTGGTTGCTGCGACACTTTTAATGAATATATTTGATTGCTGCGACACTTTTAATGAATATATTTATTTGCTGCGACACTTTTAATAAATATATTTGGTTGCTGCGACACTTTAAATAAATATATTTGGTTGCTGCGACACTTTTAATTAATATACTTCTTTGCTGCGACACTTAAAATACATATATTTGGTTGCTGTGAAACTTTTAATAAATATAATTATTTGCTGCGACACTTTAAATAAATATATTTGGTTGCTGCGACACTTTTAATTAATATACTTCTTTGCTGCGACACTTAAAATACATATATTTGGTTGCTGCGACACTTTTAATGAATATATTTGATTGCTGCGACACTTTTAATTAATATATTTGGTTGCTGTGAAACTTTTAATAAATATATTTATTTGCTGCGACACTTTAAATACATATATTTGGTTGCTGCGACATTTTTAATTAATATAATTATTTGCTGCGACACTTTAAATAAATATATTTGATTGCTGCGACACTTTTAATAAATATATTTGGTTGCTGTGACACTTTCAATGAATATATTTATTTGCTGCGACACTTTAAATAAATATATTTGATTGCTGCGACACTTTTAATTAATATATTTCGTTGCTGCGACACTTAAAATAAATATATTTGGTTGCTGTGAAACTTTTAATGAATATATTTGGTTGCTGCGACACTTTTAATTAATATATTTGGTTGCTGTGAAACTTTTAATAAATATATTTATTTGCTGCGACACTTTAAATACATATATTTGGTTGCTGCGACATTTTTAATTAATATAATTATTTGCTGCGACACTTTAAATAAATATATTTGATTGCTGCGACACTTTAAAGAAATGTATTTCCTTGCTGTGAAACTTTTAATGAATATATTTGGTTGCTGCGACACTTTTAATGAATATATTTATTTGCTGCGACACTTTAAATAAATATATTTGATTGCTGCGACACTTTTAATTAATATATTTCGTTGCTGCGACACTTAAAATAAATATATTTGGTTGCTGTGAAACTTTTAATGAATATCTTTGGTTGCTGCGACACTTTAAATAAATATATTTGGTTGCTGTGAAACTTTTAATGAATATATTTGGTTGCTGCGACACTTTAAATAAATATATTTGGTTGCTGCGACACTTTTAATAAATATATTTGGTTGCTGCGACACTTTAAATAAATATATTTGGTTGCTGCGACACTTTTAATTAATATACTTCTTTGCTGCGACACTTAAAATACATATATTTGGTTGCTGCGACACTTTTAATTAATATATTTGGTTGCTGTGAAACTTTTAATAAATATATTTATTTGCTGCGACACTTTAAATACATATATTTATTTGCTGCGACACTTTTAATACATATATTTGGTTGCTGTGAAACTTTTAATAAATATATTTGGTTGCTGCGACACTTTAAATAAATATATTTGGTTGCTGTGAAACTTTTAATGAATATATTTGGTTGCTGCGACACTTTAAATAAATATATTTGGTTGCTGCGACACTTTTAATAAATATATTTGGTTGCTGCGACACTTTAAATAAATATATTTGGTTGCTGCGACACTTTTAATTAATATACTTCTTTGCTGCGACACTTAAAATACATATATTTGGTTGCTGTGACACTTTTAATGAATATATTTGATTGCTGCGACACTTTTAATGAATATATTTATTTGCTGCGACACTTTTAATACATATATTTGGTTGCTGTGAAACTTTTAATAAATATATTTATTTGCTGCGACACTTTAAATACATATATTTGGTTGCTGCGACACTTTTAATTAATATATTTGGTTGCTGTGAAACTTTTAATAAATATAATTATTTGCTGCGACACTTTAAATAAATATATTTGGTTGCTGCGACACTTTTAATTAATATACTTCTTTGCTGCGACACTTAAAATACATATATTTGGTTGCTGCGACACTTTTAATGAATATATTTGATTGCTGCGACACTTTTAATTAATATATTTGGTTGCTGTGAAACTTTTAATAAATATATTTATTTGCTGCGACACTTTAAATACATATATTTGGTTGCTGCGACATTTTTAATTAATATAATTATTTGCTGCGACACTTTAAATAAATATATTTGATTGCTGCGACACTTTTAATAAATATATTTGGTTGCTGTGACACTTTCAATGAATATATTTATTTGCTGCGACACTTTAAATAAATATATTTGATTGCTGCGACACTTTTAATTAATATATTTCGTTGCTGCGACACTTAAAATAAATATATTTGGTTGCTGTGAAACTTTTAATGAATATATTTGGTTGCTGCGACACTTTTAATTAATATATTTGGTTGCTGTGAAACTTTTAATAAATATATTTATTTGCTGCGACACTTTAAATACATATATTTGGTTGCTGCGACATTTTTAATTAATATAATTATTTGCTGCGACACTTTAAATAAATATATTTGATTGCTGCGACACTTTAAAGAAATGTATTTCCTTGCTGTGAAACTTTTAATGAATATATTTGGTTGCTGCGACACTTTTAATGAATATATTTATTTGCTGCGACACTTTAAATAAATATATTTGATTGCTGCGACACTTTTAATTAATATATTTCGTTGCTGCGACACTTAAAATAAATATATTTGGTTGCTGCGACACTTTTAATAAATATCTTTGGTTGCTGCGACACTTTAAATAAATATATTTGGTTGCTGCGACACTTTTAATAAATATATTTGGTTGCTGCGACACTTTAAATAAATATATTTGGTTGCTGCGACACTTTTAATTAATATACTTCTTTGCTGCGACACTTAAAATACAAATATTTGGTTGCTGCGACACTTTTAATGAATATATTTGATTGCTGCGACACTTTTAATGAATATATTTATTTGCTGCGACACTTTAAATAAATATATTTGGTTGCTGCGACACTTTTAATAAATATATTTGGTTGCTGCGACACTTTAAATAAATATATTTGGTTGCTGCGACACTTTTAATTAATATACTTCTTTGCTGCGACACTTAAAATACAAATATTTGGTTGCTGCGACACTTTTAATGAATATATTTGATTGCTGCGACACTTTTAATGAATATATTTATTTGCTGCGACACTTTTAATACATATATTTGGTTGCTGTGAAACTTTTAATAAATATATTTATTTGCTGCGACACTTTAAATACATATATTTATTTGCTGCGACACTTTTAATACATATATTTGGTTGCTGTGAAACTTTTAATAAATATATTTGGTTGCTGCGACACTTTAAATAAAAATATTTGGTTGCTGTGAAACTTTTAATGAATATATTTGGTTGCTGCGACACTTTAAATAAATATATTTGGTTGCTGCGACACTTTTAATAAATATATTTGGTTGCTGCGACACTTTAAATAAATATATTTGGTTGCTGCGACACTTTTAATTAATATACTTCTTTGCTGCGACACTTAAAATACATATATTTGGTTGCTGCGACACTTTTAATGAATATATTTGATTGCTGCGACACTTTTAATGAATATATTTATTTGCTGCGACACTTTTAATACATATATTTGGTTGCTGTGAAACTTTTAATAAATATATTTATTTGCTGCGACACTTTAAATACATATATTTGGTTGCTGCGACACTTTTAATTAATATATTTGGTTGCTGTGAAACTTTTAATAAATATATTTATTTGCTGCGACACTTTAAATACATATATTTATTTGCTGCGACACTTTTAATACATATATTTGGTTGCTGTGAAACTTTTAATAAATATATTTGGTTGCTGCGACACTTTAAATAAATATATTTGGTTGCTGTGAAACTTTTAATGAATATATTTGGTTGCTGCGACACTTTAAATAAATATATTTGGTTGCTGCGACACTTTTAATAAATATATTTGGTTGCTGCGACACTTTAAATAAATATATTTGGTTGCTGCGACACTTTTAATTAATATACTTCTTTGCTGCGACACTTAAAATACATATATTTGGTTGCTGCGACACTTTTAATGAATATATTTGATTGCTGCGACACTTTTAATTAATATATTTCGTTGCTGCGACACTTAAAATAAATATATTTGGTTGCTGTGAAACTTTTAATGAATATCTTTGGTTGCTGCGACACTTTAAATAAATATATTTGGTTGCTGCGACACTTTAAATAAATATATTTGGTTGCTGCGACACTTTAAATAAATATATTTGGTTGCTGTGAAACTTTTAATGAATATATTTGGTTGCTGCGACACTTTAAATAAATATATTTGGTTGCTGCGACACTTTTAATAAATATATTTGGTTGCTGCGACACTTTAAATAAATATATTTGGTTGCTGCGACACTTTTAATAAATATATTTGGTTGCTGCGACACTTTAAATAAATATATTTGGTTGCTGTGAAACTTTTAATGAATATATTTGGTTGCTGCGACACTTTAAATAAATATATTTGGTTGCTGCGACACTTTTAATAAATATATTTGGTTGCTGCGACACTTTAAATAAATATATTTGGTTGCTGCGACACTTTTAATTAATATACTTCTTTGCTGCGACACTTAAAATACATATATTTGGTTGCTGCGACACTTTTAATGAATATATTTGATTGCTGCGACACTTTTAATGAATATATTTATTTGCTGCGACACTTTTAATACATATATTTGGTTGCTGTGAAACTTTTAATAAATATATTTATTTGCTGCGACACTTTAAATACATATATTTATTTGCTGCGACACTTTTAATACATATATTTGGTTGCTGTGAAACTTTTAATAAATATATTTGGTTGCTGCGACACTTTAAATAAATATATTTGGTTGCTGTGAAACTTTTAATGAATATATTTGGTTGCTGCGACACTTTAAATAAATATATTTGGTTGCTGCGACACTTTTAATAAATATATTTGGTTGCTGCGACACTTTAAATAAATATATTTGGTTGCTGCGACACTTTTTATTAATATACTTCTTTGCTGCGACACTTAAAATACATATATTTGGTTGCTGCGACACTTTTAATGAATATATTTGATTGCTGCGACACTTTTAATGAATATATTTATTTGCTGCGACACTTTTAATACATATATTTGGTTGCTGTGAAACTTTTAATAAATATATTTATTTGCTGCGACACTTTAAATACATATATTTGGTTGCTGCGACACTTTTAATTAATATATTTGGTTGCTGTGAAACTTTTAATAAATATATTTATTTGCTGCGACACTTTAAATACATATATTTATTTGCTGCGACACTTTTAATACATATATTTGGTTGCTGTGAAACTTTTAATAAATATATTTGGTTGCTGCGACACTTTAAATAAATATATTTGGTTGCTGTGAAACTTTTAATGAATATATTTGGTTGCTGCGACACTTTAAATAAATATATTTGGTTGCTGCGACACTTTTAATAAATATATTTGGTTGCTGCGACACTTTAAATAAATATATTTGGTTGCTGCGACACTTTTAATTAATATACTTCTTTGCTGCGACACTTAAAATACATATATTTGGTTGCTGCGACACTTTTAATGAATATATTTGATTGCTGCGACACTTTTAATGAATATATTTATTTGCTGCGACACTTTTAATACATATATTTGGTTGCTGTGAAACTTTTAATAAATATATTTATTTGCTGCGACACTTTAAATACATATATTTGGTTGCTGCGACACTTTTAATTAATATATTTGGTTGCTGTGAAACTTTTAATAAATATAATTATTTGCTGCGACACTTTAAATAAATATATTTGGTTGCTGCGACACTTTTAATTAATATACTTCTTTGCTGCGACACTTGAAATACATATATTTGGTTGCTGCGACACTTTTAATGAATATATTTGATTGCTGCGACACTTTTAATTAATATATTTGGTTGCTGTGAAACTTTTAATAAATATATTTATTTGCTGCGACACTTTAAATACATATATTTGGTTGCTGCGACATTTTTAATTAATATAATTATTTGCTGCGACACTTTAAATAAATATATTTGATTGCTGCGACACTTTTAATAAATATATTTGGTTGCTGTGACACTTTCAATGAATATATTTATTTGCTGCGACACTTTAAATAAATATATTTGATTGCTGCGACACTTTTAATTAATATATTTCGTTGCTGCGACACTTAAAATAAATATATTTGGTTGCTGTGAAACTTTTAATGAATATATTTGGTTGCTGCGACACTTTAAATAAATATATTTGGTTGCTGCGACACTTTTAATAAATATATTTGGTTGCTGCGACACTTTAAATAAATATATTTGGTTGCTGTGAAACTTTTAATGAATATATTTGGTTGCTGCGACACTTTAAATAAATATATTTGGTTGCTGCGACACTTTTAATAAATATATTTGGTTGCTGCGACACTTTAAATAAATATATTTGGTTGCTGCGACACTTTTAATTAATATATTTGGTTGCTGTGAAACTTTTAATAAATATATTTATTTGCTGCGACACTTTAAATACATATATTTGGTTGCTGCGACATTTTTAATTAATATAATTATTTGCTGCGACACTTTAAATAAATATATTTGATTGCTGCGACACTTTAAAGAAATGTATTTCCTTGCTGTGAAACTTTTAATGAATATATTTGGTTGCTGCGACACTTTTAATGAATATATTTATTTGCTGCGACACTTTAAATAAATATATTTGATTGCTGCGACACTTTTAATTAATATATTTCGTTGCTGCGACACTTAAAATAAATATATTTGGTTGCTGTGAAACTTTTAATGAATATCTTTGGTTGCTGCGACACTTTAAATAAATATATTTGGTTGCTGTGAAACTTTTAATGAATATATTTGGTTGCTGCGACACTTTAAATAAATATATTTGGTTGCTGCGACACTTTTAATAAATATATTTGGTTGCTGCGACACTTTAAATAAATATATTTGGTTGCTGCGACACTTTTAATTAATATACTTCTTTGCTGCGACACTTAAAATACATATATTTGGTTGCTGCGACACTTCTAATTAATATATTTGGTTGCTGTGAAACTTTTAATAAATATATTTATTTGCTGCGACACTTTAAATACATATATTTATTTGCTGCGACACTTTTAATACATATATTTGGTTGCTGTGAAACTTTTAATAAATATATTTGGTTGCTGCGACACTTTAAATAAATATATTTGGTTGCTGTGAAACTTTTAATGAATATATTTGGTTGCTGCGACACTTTAAATAAATATATTTGGTTGCTGCGACACTTTTAATAAATATATTTGGTTGCTGCGACACTTTAAATAAATATATTTGGTTGCTGCGACACTTTTAATTAATATACTTCTTTGCTGCGACACTTAAAATACATATATTTGGTTGCTGCGACACTTTTAATGAATATATTTGATTGCTGCGACACTTTTAATGAATATATTTATTTGCTGCGACACTTTTAATACATATATTTGGTTGCTGTGAAACTTTTAATAAATATATTTATTTGCTGCGACACTTTAAATACATATATTTGGTTGCTGCGACACTTTTAATTAATATATTTGGTTGCTGTGAAACTTTTAATAAATATAATTATTTGCTGCGACACTTTAAATAAATATATTTGGTTGCTGCGACACTTTTAATTAATATACTTCTTTGCTGCGACACTTAAAATACATATATTTGGTTGCTGCGACACTTTTAATGAATATATTTGATTGCTGCGACACTTTTAATTAATATATTTGGTTGCTGTGAAACTTTTAATAAATATATTTATTTGCTGCGACACTTTAAATACATATATTTGGTTGCTGCGACATTTTTAATTAATATAATTATTTGCTGCGACACTTTAAATAAATATATTTGATTGCTGCGACACTTTTAATAAATATATTTGGTTGCTGTGACACTTTCAATGAATATATTTATTTGCTGCGACACTTTAAATAAATATATTTGATTGCTGCGACACTTTTAATTAATATATTTCGTTGCTGCGACACTTAAAATAAATATATTTGGTTGCTGTGAAACTTTTAATGAATATATTTGGTTGCTGCGACACTTTTAATTAATATATTTGGTTGCTGTGAAACTTTTAATAAATATATTTATTTGCTGCGACACTTTAAATACATATATTTGGTTGCTGCGACATTTTTAATTAATATAATTATTTGCTGCGACACTTTAAATAAATATATTTGATTGCTGCGACACTTTAAAGAAATGTATTTCCTTGCTGTGAAACTTTTAATGAATATATTTGGTTGCTGCGACACTTTTAATGAATATATTTATTTGCTGCGACACTTTAAATAAATATATTTGATTGCTGCGACACTTTTAATTAATATATTTCGTTGCTGCGACACTTAAAATAAATATATTTGGTTGCTGTGAAACTTTTAATGAATATCTTTGGTTGCTGCGACACTTTAAATAAATATATTTGGTTGCTGTGAAACTTTTAATGAATATATTTGGTTGCTGCGACACTTTAAATAAATATATTTGGTTGCTGCGACACTTTTAATAAATATATTTGGTTGCTGCGACACTTTAAATAAATATATTTGGTTGCTGTGAAACTTTTAATGAATATATTTGGTTGCTGCGACACTTTAAATAAATATATTTGGTTGCTGCGACACTTTTAATAAATATATTTGATTGCTGCGACACTTTTAATTAATATATTTCGTTGCTGCGACACTTTAAATAAATATATTTGGTTGCTGTGAAACTTTTAATGAATATATTTGGTTGCTGCGACACTTTAAATAAATATATTTGGTTGCTGCGACACTTTTAATAAATATATTTGGTTGCTGCGACACTTTAAATAAATATATTTGGTTGCTGCGACACTTTTAATTAATATACTTCTTTGCTGCGACACTTAAAATACATATATTTGGTTGCTGCGACACTTTTAATTAATATATTTGGTTGCTGTGAAACTTTTAATAAATATATTTATTTGCTGCGACACTTTAAATACATATATTTATTTGCTGCGACACTTTTAATACATATATTTGGTTGCTGTGAAACTTTTAATAAATATATTTGGTTGCTGCGACACTTTAAATAAATATATTTGGTTGCTGTGAAACTTTTAATGAATATATTTGGT
Organism: Orchesella flavescens; assembly: GCA_964034955.1. Taxonomy (NCBI): domain Eukaryota; kingdom Metazoa; phylum Arthropoda; class Collembola; order Entomobryomorpha; family Orchesellidae; genus Orchesella; species Orchesella flavescens. Next base: position 6,233,357 of record OZ035955.1, read on the forward strand.
TGCTGCGACACTTTAAATAAATATATTTGGTTGCTGCGACACTTTTAATAAATATATTTGGTTGCTGCGACACTTTAAATAAATATATTTGGTTGCTGCGACACTTTTAATTAATATACTTCTTTGCTGCGACACTTAAAATACATATATTTGGTTGCTGCGACACTTTTAATGAATATATTTGATTGCTGCGACACTTTTAATGAATATATTTATTTGCTGCGACACTTTTAATACATATATTTGGTTGCTGTGAAACTTTTAATAAATATATTTATTTGCTGCGACACTTTAAATACATATATTTGGTTGCTGCGACACTTTTAATTAATATATTTGGTTGCTGTGAAACTTTTAATAAATATAATTATTTGCTGCGACACTTTAAATAAATATATTTGGTTGCTGCGACACTTTTAATTAATATACTTCTTTGCTGCGACACTTAAAATACATATATTTGGTTGCTGCGACACTTTTAATGAATATATTTGATTGCTGCGACACTTTTAATTAATATATTTGGTTGCTGTGAAACTTTTAATAAATATATTTATTTGCTGCGACACTTTAAATACATATATTTGGTTGCTGCGACATTTTTAATTAATATAATTATTTGCTGCGACACTTTAAATAAATATATTTGATTGCTGCGACACTTTTAATAAATATATTTGGTTGCTGTGACACTTTCAATGAATATATTTATTTGCTGCGACACTTTAAATAAATATATTTGATTGCTGCGACACTTTTAATTAATATATTTCGTTGCTGCGACACTTAAAATAAATATATTTGGTTGCTGTGAAACTTTTAATGAATATATTTGGTTGCTGCGACACTTTTAATTAATATATTTGGTTGCTGTGAAACTTTTAATAAATATATTTATTTGCTGCGACACTTTAAATACATATATTTGGTTGCTGCGACATTTTTAATTAATATAATTATTTGCTGCGACACTTTAAATAAATATATTTGATTGCTGCGACACTTTAAAGAAATGTATTTCCTTGCTGTGAAACTTTTAATGAATATATTTGGTTGCTGCGACACTTTTAATGAATATATTTATTTGCTGCGACACTTTAAATAAATATATTTGATTGCTGCGACACTTTTAATTAATATATTTCGTTGCTGCGACACTTAAAATAAATATATTTGGTTGCTGTGAAACTTTTAATGAATATCTTTGGTTGCTGCGACACTTTAAATAAATATATTTGGTTGCTGTGAAACTTTTAATGAATATATTTGGTTGCTGCGACACTTTAAATAAATATATTTGGTTGCTGCGACACTTTTAATAAATATATTTGGTTGCTGCGACACTTTAAATAAATATATTTGGTTGCTGTGAAACTTTTAATGAATATATTTGGTTGCTGCGACACTTTAAATAAATATATTTGGTTGCTGCGACACTTTTAATTAATATATTTGGTTGCTGTGAAACTTTTAATAAATATATTTATTTGCTGCGACACTTTAAATACATATATTTGGTTGCTGCGACATTTTTAATTAATATAATTATTTGCTGCGACACTTTAAATAAATATATTTGATTGCTGCGACACTTTAAAGAAATGTATTTCCTTGCTGTGAAACTTTTAATGAATATATTTGGTTGCTGCGACACTTTTAATGAATATATTTATTTGCTGCGACACTTTTAATTAATATATTTGGTTGCTGTGAAACTTTTAATTAATATATTTGGTTGCTGTGAAACTTCTAATAAATATAATTATTTGCTGCGACACTTTAAATAAATATATTTGATTGCTGCGACACTTTTAATTAATATATTTCGTTGCTGCGACACTTAAAATAAATATATTTGGTTGCTGTGAAACTTTTAATGAATATCTTTGGTTGCTGCGACACTTTAAATAAATATATTTGGTTGCTGCGACACTTTTAATAAATATATTTGGTTGCTGCGACACTTTAAATAAATATATTTGGTTGCTGTGAAACTTTTAATGAATATATTTGGTTGCTGCGACACTTTAAATAAATATATTTGGTTGCTGCGACACTTTTAATAAATATATTTGGTTGCTGCGACACTTTAAATAAATATATTTGGTTGCTGCGACACTTTTAATTAATATACTTCTTTGCTGCGACACTTAAAATACATATATTTGGTTGCTGCGACACTTTTAATGAATATATTTGATTGCTGCGACACTTTTAATGAATATATTTATTTGCTGCGACACTTTTAATAAATATATTTGGTTGCTGTGAAACTTTTAATGAATATATTTATTTGCTGCGACACTTAAAATAAATATATTTGGTTGCTGTGAAACTTTTAATGAATATCTTTGGTTGCTGCGACACTTTAAATAAATATATTTGGTTGCTGCGACACTTTTAATAAATATATTTGGTTGCTGTGAAACTTTTAATAAATATATTTATTTGCTGCGACACTTTAAATACATATATTTATTTGCTGCGACACTTTTAATACATATATTTGGTTGCTGTGAAACTTTTAATAAATATATTTGGTTGCTGCGACACTTTAAATAAATATATTTGGTTGCTGTGAAACTTTTAATGAATATATTTGGTTGCTGCGACACTTTAAATAAATATATTTGGTTGCTGTGAAACTTTTAATAAATATATTTGGTTGCTGCGACACTTTAAATAAATATATTTGGTTGCTGTGAAACTTTTAATGAATATATTTGGTTGCTGCGACACTTTAAATAAATATATTTGGTTGCTGCGACACTTTTAATAAATATATTTGGTTGCTGCGACACTTTAAATAAATATATTTGGTTGCTGCGACACTTTTAATTAATATACTTCTTTGCTGCGACACTTAAAATACATATATTTGGTTGCTGCGACACTTTTAATGAATATATTTGATTGCTGCGACACTTTTAATGAATATATTTATTTGCTGCGACACTTTTAATACATATATTTGGTTGCTGTGAAACTTTTAATAAATATATTTATTTGCTGCGACACTTTAAATACATATATCTGGTTGCTGCGACACTTTAAAGAAATGTATTTCCTTGCTGTGAAACTTTAAATACATATATTTGGTTGCTGCGACATTTTTAATTAATATAATTATTTGCTGCGACACTTTAAATAAATATATTTGATTGCTGCGACACTTTAAAGAAATGTATTTCCTTGCTGTGAAACTTTTAATGAATATATTTGGTTGCTGCGACACTTTTAATGAATATATTTATTTGCTGCGACACTTTAAATAAATATATTTGATTGCTGCGACACTTTTAATTAATATATTTCGTTGCTGCGACACTTAAAATAAATATATTTGGTTGCTGTGAAACTTTTAATGAATATCTTTGGTTGCTGCGACACTTTAAATAAATATATTTGGTTGCTGCGACACTTTTAATAAATATATTTGGTTGCTGCGACACTTTAAATAAATATATTTGGTTGCTGTGAAACTTTTAATGAATATATTTGGTTGCTGCGACACTTTAAATAAATATATTTGGTTGCTGCGACACTTTTAATAAATATATTTGGTTGCTGCGACACTTTAAATAAATATATTTGGTTGCTGCGACACTTTTAATTAATATACTTCTTTGCTGCGACACTTAAAATACATATATTTGGTTGCTGCGACACTTTTAATGAATATATTTGATTGCTGCGACACTTTTAATGAATATATTTATTTGCTGCGACACTTTTAATACATATATTTGGTTGCTGTGAAACTTTTAATAAATATATTTATTTGCTGCGACACTTTAAATACATATATTTATTTGCTGCGACACTTTTAATACATATATTTGGTTGCTGTGAAACTTTTAATAAATATATTTGGTTGCTGCGACACTTTAAATAAATATATTTGGTTGCTGTGAAACTTTTAATGAATATATTTGGTTGCTGCGACACTTTAAATAAATATATTTGGTTGCTGCGACACTTTTAATAAATATATTTGGTTGCTGCGACACTTTAAATAAATATATTTGGTTGCTGCGACACTTTTAATTAATATACTTCTTTGCTGCGACACTTAAAATACATATATTTGGTTGCTGCGACACTTTTAATGAATATATTTGATTGCTGCGACACTTTTAATGAATATATTTATTTGCTGCGACACTTTTAATACATATATTTGGTTGCTGTGAAACTTTTAATAAATATATTTATTTGCTGCGACACTTTAAATACATATATTTGGTTGCTGCGACACTTTAAATAAATATATTTGGTTGCTGCGACACTTTTAATTAATATACTTCTTTGCTGCGACACTTAAAATACATATATTTGGTTGCTGCGACACTTTTAATGAATATATTTGATTGCTGCGACACTTTTAATGAATATATTTATTTGCTGCGACACTTTTAATACATATATTTGGTTGCTGTGAAACTTTTAATAAATATATTTATTTGCTGCGACACTTTAAATACATATATTTGGTTGCTGCGACACTTTTAATTAATATATTTGGTTGCTGTGAAACTTTTAATAAATATAATTATTTGCTGCGACACTTTAAATAAATATATTTGGTTGCTGCGACACTTTTAATTAATATACTTCTTTGCTGCGACACTTAAAATACATATATTTGGTTGCTGCGACACTTTTAATGAATATATTTGATTGCTGCGACACTTTTAATTAATATATTTGGTTGCTGTGAAACTTTTAATAAATATATTTATTTGCTGCGACACTTTAAATACATATATTTGGTTGCTGCGACATTTTTAATTAATATAATTATTTGCTGCGACACTTTAAATAAATATATTTGATTGCTGCGACACTTTTAATAAATATATTTGGTTGCTGTGACACTTTCAATGAATATATTTATTTGCTGCGACACTTTAAATAAATATATTTGATTGCTGCGACACTTTTAATTAATATATTTCGTTGCTGCGACACTTAAAATAAATATATTTGGTTGCTGTGAAACTTTTAATGAATATATTTGGTTGCTGCGACACTTTTAATTAATATATTTGGTTGCTGTGAAACTTTTAATAAATATATTTATTTGCTGCGACACTTTAAATACATATATTTGGTTGCTGCGACATTTTTAATTAATATAATTATTTGCTGCGACACTTTAAATAAATATATTTGATTGCTGCGACACTTTAAAGAAATGTATTTCCTTGCTGTGAAACTTTTAATGAATATATTTGGTTGCTGCGACACTTTTAATGAATATATTTATTTGCTGCGACACTTTAAATAAATATATTTGATTGCTGCGACACTTTTAATTAATATATTTCGTTGCTGCGACACTTAAAATAAATATATTTGGTTGCTGTGAAACTTTTAATGAATATATTTGGTTGCTGTGAAACTTTTAATGAATATATTTGATTGCTGCGACACTTTTAATTAATATATTTCGTTGCTGCGACACTTAAAATAAATATATTTGGTTGCTGTGAAACTTTTAATGAATATATTTGGTTGCTGCGACACTTTTAATTAATATATTTGGTTGCTGTGAAACTTTTAATAAATATATTTATTTGCTGCGACACTTTAAATACATATATTTGGTTGCTGCGACATTTTTAATTAATATAATTATTTGCTGCGACACTTTAAATAAATATATTTGATTGCTGCGACACTTTAAAGAAATGTATTTCCTTGCTGTGAAACTTTTAATGAATATATTTGGTTGCTGCGACACTTTTAATGAATATATTTATTTGCTGCGACACTTTAAATAAATATATTTGATTGCTGCGACACTTTTAATTAATATATTTCGTTGCTGCGACACTTAAAATAAATATATTTGGTTGCTGTGAAACTTTTAATGAATATATTTGGTTGCTGTGAAACTTTTAATGAATATATTTGGTTGCTGCGACACTTTAAATAAATATATTTGGTTGCTGCGACACTTTTAATAAATATATTTGGTTGCTGCGACACTTTAAATAAATATATTTGGTTGCTGCGACACTTTTAATTAATATACTTCTTTGCTGCGACACTTAAAATACATATATTTGGTTGCTGCGACACTTTTAATGAATATATTTGATTGCTGCGACACTTTTAATGAATATATTTATTTGCTGCGACACTTTTAATACATATATTTGGTTGCTGTGAAACTTTTAATAAATATATTTATTTGCTGCGACACTTTAAATACATATATTTATTTGCTGCGATACTTTTAATACATATATTTGGTTGCTGTGAAACTTTTAATAAATATATTTGGTTGCTGCGACACTTTAAATAAATATATTTGGTTGCTGTGAAACTTTTAATGAATATATTTGGTTGCTGCGACACTTTAAATAAATATATTTGGTTGCTGCGACACTTTTAATAAATATATTTAGGTTGCTGCGACACTTTAAATAAATATATTTGGTTGCTGCGACACTTTTAATTAATATACTTCTTTGCTGCGACACTTAAAATACATATATTTGGTTGCTGCGACACTTTTAATGAATATATTTGAGTGCTGCGACACTTTTAATGAATATATTTATTTGCTGCGACACTTTTAATACATATATTTGGTTGCTGTGAAACTTTTAATAAATATATTTGGTTGCTGTGAAACTTTTAATAAATATATTTATTTGCTGCGACACTTTAAATACATATATTTATTTGCTGCGACACTTTTAATACATATATTTGGTTGCTGTGAAACTTTTAATAAATATATTTGGTTGCTGCGACACTTTAAATAAATATATTTGGTTGCTGTGAAACTTTTAATGAATATATTTGGTTGCTGCGACACTTTAAATAAATATATTTGGTTGCTGCGACACTTTTAATAAATATATTTAGGTTGCTGCGACACTTTAAATAAATATATTTGGTTGCTGCGACACTTTTAATTAATATATTTCGTTGCTGCGACACTTAAAATAAATATATTTGGTTGCTGTGAAACTTTTAATGAATATATTTGGTTGCTGCGACACTTTTAATTAATATATTTGGTTGCTGTGAAACTTTTAATAAATATATTTATTTGCTGCGACACTTTAAATACATATATTTGGTTGCTGCGACATTTTTAATTAATATAATTATTTGCTGCGACACTTTAAATAAATATATTTGATTGCTGCGACACTTTAAAGAAATGTATTTCCTTGCTGTGAAACTTTTAATGAATATATTTGGTTGCTGCGACACTTTTAATGAATATATTTATTTGCTGCGACACTTTAAATAAATATATTTGATTGCTGCGACACTTTTAATTAATATATTTCGTTGCTGCGACACTTAAAATAAATATATTTGGTTGCTGTGAAACTTTTAATGAATATATTTGGTTGCTGTGAAACTTTTAATGAATATATTTGGTTGCTGCGACACTTTAAATAAATATATTTGGTTGCTGCGACACTTTTAATAAATATATTTGGTTGCTGCGACACTTTAAATAAATATATTTGGTTGCTGTGAAACTTTTAATGAATATATTTGGTTGCTGCGACACTTTAAATAAATATATTTGGTTGCTGCGACACTTTTAATAAATATATTTGGTTGCTGCGACACTTTAAATAAATATATTTGGTTGCTGCGACACTTTTAATTAATATACTTCTTTGCTGCGACACTTAAAATACATATATTTGGTTGCTGCGACACTTTTAATGAATATATTTGATTGCTGCGACACTTTTAATGAATATATTTATTTGCTGCGACACTTTTAATACATATATTTGGTTGCTGTGAAACTTTTAATAAATATATTTATTTGCTGCGACACTTTAAATACATATATTTATTTGCTGCGACACTTTTAATACATATATTTGGTTGCTGTGAAACTTTTAATAAATATATTTGGTTGCTGCGACACTTTTAATTAATATATTTGATTGCTGCGACACTTTTAATTAATATATTTGGTTGCTGTGAAACTTTTAATAAATATATTTGGTTGCTGTGAAACTTTTAATGAATATATTTGGTTGCTGCGACACTTTTAATAAATATATTTAGGTTGCTGCGACACTTTAAATAAATATATTTGGTTGCTGCGACACTTTTAATTAATATACTTCTTTGCTGCGACACTTAAAATACATATATTTGGTTGCTGCGACACTTTTAATGAATATATTTGATTGCTGCGACACTTTTAATGAATATATTTATTTGCTGCGACACTTTTAATACATATATTTGGTTGCTGTGAAACTTTTAATAAATATATTTGGTTGCTGTGAAACTTTTAATAAATATATTTATTTGCTGCGACACTTTAAATACATATATTTGGTTGCTGCGACATTTTTAATTAATATAATTATTTGCTGCGACACTTTAAATAAATATATTTGATTGCTGCGACACTTTTAATTAATATACTTCTTTGCTGCGACACTTAAAATACATATATTTGGTTGCTGCGACACTTTTAATGAATATATTTGATTGCTGCGACACTTTTAATTAATATATTTGGTTGCTGTGAAACTTTTAATAAATATATTTATTTGCTGCGACACTTTAAATACATATATTTGGTTGCTGCGACATTTTTAATTAATATAATTATTTGCTGCGACACTTTAAATAAATATATTTGATTGCTGCGACACTTTTAATAAATATATTTGGTTGCTGTGACACTTTCAATGAATATATTTATTTGCTGCGACACTTTAAATAAATATATTTGATTGCTGCGACACTTTTAATTAATATATTTCGTTGCTGCGACACTTAAAATAAATATATTTGGTTGCTGTGAAACTTTTAATGAATATATTTGGTTGCTGCGACACTTTTAATTAATATATTTGGTTGCTGTGAAACTTTTAATAAATATATTTATTTGCTGCGACACTTTAAATACATATATTTGGTTGCTGCGACATTTTTAATTAATATAATTATTTGCTGCGACACTTTAAATAAATATATTTGATTGCTGCGACACTTTAAAGAAATGTATTTCCTTGCTGTGAAACTTTTAATGAATATATTTGTTTGCTGCGACACTTTTAATGAATATATTTATTTGCTGCGACACTTTAAATAAATATATTTGATTGCTGCGACACTTTTAATTAATATATTTCGTTGCTGCGACACTTAAAATACATATAGTTGGTTGCTGCGACATTTTTAATTAATATAATTATTTGCTGCGACACTTTAAATAAATATATTTGATTGCTGCGACACTTTTAATAAATATATTTGGTTGCTGTGACACTTTCAATGAATATATTTATTTGCTGCGACACTTTAAATAAATATATTTGATTGCTGCGACACTTTTAATTAATATATTTCGTTGCTGCGACACTTAAAATAAATATATTTGGTTGCTGTGAAACTTTTAATGAATATCTTTGGTTGCTGCGACACTTTAAATAAATATATTTGGTTGCTGCGACACTTTAAAGAAATGTATTTCCTTGCTGTGAAACTTTTAATGAATATATTTGGTTGCTGCTACACTTTTAATGAATATATTTATTTGCTGCGACACTTTTAATAAATATATTTGGTTGCTGTGAAACTTTTAATGAATATCTTTGGTTGCTGCGACACTTTAAATAAATACATTTGGTTGCTGTGAAACTTTTAATGAATATATTTGGTTGCTGCGACACTTTAAATAAATATATTTGGTTGGTGCGACACTTTTAATAAATATATTTGGTTGCTGCGACACTTTAAATAAATATATTTGGTTGCTGTGAAACTTTTAATGAATATATTTGGTTGCTGCGACACTTTAAATAAATATATTTGGTTGCTGCGACACTTTTAATAAATATATTTGGTTGCTGCGACACTTTAAATAAATATATTTGGTTGCTGCGACACTTTTAATTAATATACTTCTTTGCTGCGACACTTAAAATACATATATTTGGTTGCTGCGACACTTTTAATGAATATATTTGATTGCTGCGACACTTTTAATGAATATATTTGGTTGCTGTGAAACTTTTAATGAATATATTTGGTTGCTGCGACACTTTTAATACATATATTTGGTTGCTGTGAAACTTTTAATAAATATATTTATTTGCTGCGACACTTTAAATACATATATTTGGTTGCTGCGACACTTTTAATTAATATATTTGGTTGCTGTGAAACTTTTAATAAATATAATTATTTGCTGCGACACTTTAAATAAATATATTTGGTTGCTGCGACACTTTTAATTAATATACTTCTTTGCTGCGACACTTAAAATACATATATTTGGTTGCTGCGACACTTTTAATGAATATATTTGATTGCTGCGACACTTTTAATTAATATATTTGGTTGCTGTGAAAATTTTAATAAATATATTTATTTGCTGCGACACTTTAAATACATATATTTGGTTGCTGCGACACTTTTAATAAATATATTTGGTTGCTGTGACACTTTCAATGAATATATTTATTTGCTGCGACACTTTAAATAAATATATTTGATTGCTGCGACACTTTTAATTAATATATTTCGTTGCTGCGACACTTAAAATAAATATATTTGGTTGCTGTGAAACTTTTAATGAATATCTTTGGTTGCTGCGACACTTTAAATAAATATATTTGGTTGCTGCGACACTTTAAAGAAATGTATTTCCTTGCTGTGAAACTTTTAATGAATATATTTGGTTGCTGCTACACTTTTAATGAATATATTTATTTGCTGCGACACTTTTAATAAATATAGTTGGTTGCTGTGAAACTTTTAATGAATATCTTTGGTTGCTGCGACACTTTAAATAAATACATTTGGTTGCTGTGAAACTTTTAATGAATATATTTGGTTGCTGCGACACTTTAAATAAATATATTTGGTTGCTGCGACACTTTTAATAAATATATTTGGTTGCTGCGACACTTTAAATAAATATATTTGGTTGCTGTGAAACTTTTAATGAATATATTTGGTTGCTGCGACACTTTAAATAAATATATTTGGTTGCTGCGACACTTTTAATAAATATATTTGGTTGCTGCGACACTTTAAATAAATATATTTGGTTGCTGCGACACTTTTAATTAATATACTTCTTTGCTGCGACACTTAAAATACATATATTTGGTTGCTGCGACACTTTTAATGAATATATTTGATTGCTGCGACACTTTTAATGAATATATTTGATTGCTGCGACACTTTTAATGAATATATTTATTTGCTGCGACACTTTTAATACATATATTTGGTTGCTGTGAAACTTTTAATAAATATATTTATTTGCTGCGAAACTTTAAATACATATATTTGGTTGCTGCGACACTTTTAATTAATATATTTGGTTGCTGTGAAACTTTTAATAAATATAATTATTTGCTGCGACACTTTAAATAAATATATTTGGTTGCTGCGACACTTTTAATTAATATACTTCTTTGCTGCGACACTTAAAATACATATATTTGGTTGCTGCGACACTTTTAATGAATATATTTGATTGCTGCGACACTTTTAATTAATATATTTGGTTGCTGTGAAAATTTTAATAAATATATTTATTTGCTGCGACACTTTAAATACATATATTTGGTTGCTGCGACATTTTTAATTAATATAATTATTTGCTGCGACACTTTAAATAAATATATTTGATTGCTGCGACACTTTTAATAAATATATTTGGTTGCTGTGACACTTTCAATGAATATATTTATTTGCTGCGACACTTTAAATAAATATATTTGATTGCTGCGACACTTTAAATTAATATATTTCGTTGCTGCGACACTTAAAATAAATATATTTGGTTGCTGTGAAACTTTTAATGAATATATTTGGTTGCTGCGACACTTTTAATTAATATATTTGGTTGCTGTGAAACTTTTAATAAATATATTTATTTGCTGCGACACTTTAAATACATATATTTGGTTGCTGCGACATTTTTAATAAATATATTTGGTTGCTGTGACACTTTTAATAAATATATTTGGTTGCTGTGACACTTTCAATGAATATATTTATTTGCTGCGACACTTTAAATAAATATATTTGATTGCTGCGACACTTTTAATTAATATATTTCGTTGCTGCGACACTTAAAATAAATATATTTGGTTGCTGTGAAACTTTTAATGAATATCTTTGGTTGCTGCGACACTTTAAATAAATATATTTGGTTGCTGCGACACTTTAAAGAAATGTATTTCCTTGCTGTGAAACTTTTAATGAATATATTTGGTTGCTGCTACACTTTTAATGAATATATTTATTTGCTGCGACACTTTTAATAAATATATTTGGTTGCTGTGAAACTTTTAATGAATATCTTTGGTTGCTGCGACACTTTAAATAAATATATTTGGTTGCTGTGATACTTTTAATGAATATATTTGGTTGCTGTGAAACTTTTAATAAATATATTTATTTGCTGCGACACTTTAAATACATATATTTGGTTGCTGCGACATTTTTAATTAATATAATTATTTGCTGCGACACTTTAAATAAATATATTTGATTGCTGCGACACTTTTAATAAATATATTTGGTTGCTGCGACACTTTTAATGAATATCTTTGGTTGCTGCGACACTTTTAATTAATATATTGGGTTGCTGTGAAACTTTTAATTAATATCTTTGGTTGCTGTGAAACTTTTAATTAATATATTTGGTTGCTGTGAAACTTTTAATGAATATATTTGGTTGCTGCGACACTTTAAATAAATATATTTGGTTGCTGCGACACTTTTAATAAATATATTTGGTTGCTGCGACACTTTAAATAAATATATTTGGTTGCTGTGAAACTTTTAATGAATATATTTGGTTGCTGCGACACTTTAAATAAATATATTTGGTTGCTGCGACACTTTTAATAAATATATTTGGTTGCTGCGACACTTTAAATAAATATATTTGGTTGCTGTGAAACTTTTAATTAATATATTTATTTGCTGCGACACTTTAAATACATATATTTGGTTGCTGCGACACTTTTAATTAATATATTTGGTTGCTGTGAAACTTTTAATAAATATAATTATTTGCTGCGGCACTTTAAATAAATATATTTGGTTGCTGCGACACTTTTAATTAATATACTTCTTTGCTGCGACACTTAAAATACATATATTTGGTTGCTGCGACACTTTTAATGAATATAATTTATTGCTGCGACACTTTTAATTAATATATTTGGTTGCTGTGAAACTTTTAATAAATATATTTATTTGCTGCGACACTTTAAATACATATATTTGGTTGCTGCGACATTTTTAATTAATATAATTATTTGCTGCGACACTTTAAATAAATATATTTGATTGCTGCGACACTTTTAATACATATATTTGGTTGCTGTGAAACTTTTAATACATATATATTTATTTGCTGCGACACTTTAAATACATATATTTGGTTGCTGCGACACTTTTAATTAATATATTTGGTTGCTGTGAAACTTTTAATAAATATAATTATTTGCTGCGACACTTTAAATAAATATATTTGGTTGCTGCGACACTTTTAATTAATATATTTCGTTGCTGCGACACTTAAAATAAATATATTTGGTTGCTGTGAAACTTTTAATGAATATCTTTGGTTGCTGCGACACTTTAAATAAATATATTTGGTTGCTGTGATACTTTTAATGAATATATTTGGTTGCTGCGACACTTTAAAGAAATGTATTTCCTTGCTGTGAAACTTTTAATGAATATATTTGGTTGCTGCGACACTTTTAATGAATATATTTATTTGCTGCGACACTTTTAATAAATATATTTGGTTGCTGTGAAACTTTTAATGAATATCTTTGGTTGCTGCGACACTTTAAATAAATATATTTGGTTGCTGTGATACTTTAAATGAATATATTTGGTTGCTGCGACACTTTAAAGAAATGTATTTCCTTGCTGTGAAACTTTTAATGAATATATTTGGTTGCTGCGACACTTTTAATGAATATATTTATTTGCTGCGACACTTTTAATAAATACATTTGGTTGCTGTGAAACTTTTAATAAATATATTTATTTGCTGCGACACTTTAAAGAAATGTATTTCCTTGCTGTGAAACTTTTAATGAATATATTTGGTTGCTGCGACACTTTTAATGAATATATTTATTTGCTGCGACACTTTTAATAAATACATTTGGTTGCTGTGAAACTTTTAATAAATATATTTATTTGCTGCGACACTTTAAATACATATATTTGGTTGCTGCGACATTTTTAATTAATATATTTCGTTGCTGCGACACTTAAAATAAATATATTTGGTTGCTGTGAAACTTTTAATGAATATCTTTGGTTGCTGCGACACTTTAAATAAATATATTTGGTTGCTGCGACACTTTTAATAAATATATTTGGTTGCTGTGAAACTTTTAATAAATATAATTATTTGCTGCGACACTTTAAATAAATATATTTGGTTGCTGCGACACTTTTAATTAATATACTTCTTTGCTGCGACACTTAAAATACATATATTTGGTTGCTGCGACACTTTTAATGAATATATTTGATTGCTGCGACACTTTTAATGAATATATTTGGTTGCTGCGACACTTTAAAGAAATGTATTTCCTTGCTGTGAAACTTTTAATGAATATATTTGGTTGCTGCTACACTTTTAATGAATATATTTGGTTGCTGCGACACTTTAAATAAATATATTTGATTGCTGCGACACTTTTAATTAATATATTTGGTTGCTGTGAAACTTTTAATAAATATATTTCGTTGCTGCGACACTTAAAATAAATATATTTGATTGCTGCGACACTTTTAATTAATATATTTGGTTGCTGTGAAACTTTTAATAAATATATTTCGTTGCTGCGACACTTAAAATAAATATATTTGGTTGCTGCGACATTTTTAATTAATATATTTCGTTGCTGCGACACTTAAAATAAATATATTTGGTTGCTGCGACACTTTAAAGAAATGTATTTCCTTGCTGTGAAACTTTTAATGAATATATTTGGTTGCTGCGACACTTTTAATGAATATATTTATTTGCTGCGACACTTTAAATAAATATATTTGATTGCTGCGACACTTTTAATTAATATATTTCGTTGCTGCGACACTTAAAATAAATATATTTGGTTGCTGTGAAACTTTTAATGAATATCTTTGGTTGCTGCTACACTTTAAATAAATATATTTGGTTGCTGTGATACTTTTAATGAATATATTTGGTTGCTGCGACACTTTAAAGAAATGTATTTCCTTGCTGTGAAACTTTTAATGAATATATTTGGTTGCTGCTACACTTTTAATGAATATATTTGGTTGCTGCGACACTTTAAGAAACTTTTAATAAATATATTTATTTGCTGCGACACTTTAAATAAATATATTTGATTGCTGCGACACTTTTAATTAATATATTTCGTTGCTGCGACACTTAAAATAAATATATTTGGTTGCTGTGAATTTTTTAATGAATATCTTTGGTTGCTGCGACACTTTAAATAAATATATTTGGTTGCTGTGATACTTTTAATGAATATATTTGGTTGCTGCGACACTTTAAAGAAATGTATTTCCTTGCTGTGAAACTTTTAATGAATATATTTGGTTGCTGCTACACTTTTAATGAATATATTTATTTGCTGCGACACTTTTAATAAATATATTTGGTTGCTGTGAAACTTTTAATGAATATGTTTGGTTGCTGCGACACTTTAAATAAATATATTTGGTTGCAGTGATACTTTTAATGAATATATTTGGTTGCTGCGACACTTTAAAGAAATGTATTTCCTTGCTGTGAAACTTTTAATGAATATATTTGGTTGCTGCGACACTTTTAATGAATATATTTATTTGCTGCGACACTTTTAATAAATATATTTGGTTGCTGTGAAACTTTTAATAAATATATTTATTTGCTGCGACACTTTAAATAAATATATTTGGTTGCTGTGAAACTTTTAATGAATATCTTTGGTTGCTGCGACACTTTAAATAAATATATTTGGTTGCTGTGAAACTTTTAATAAATATATTTATTTGCTGCGACACTTTAAATACATATATTTGGTTGCTGCGACACTTTTAATTAATATATTTCGTTGCTGCGACACTTAAAATAAATATATTTGGTTGCTGTGAAACTTTTAATGAATATCTTTGGTTGCTGCGACACTTTAAATAAATATATTTGGTTGCTGTGAAACTTTTAATGAATATATTTATTTGCTGCGACACTTTAAATACATATATTTGGTTGCTGCGACACTTTTAATTAATATATTTGGTTGCTGTGAAACTTTTAATAAATATAATTATTTGCTGCGACACTTTAAATAAATATATTTGGTTGCTGCGACACTTTTAATTAATATATTTCGTTGCTGCGACACTTAAAATAAATATATTTGGTTGCTAAGAAACTTTTAATGAATATCTTTGGTTGCTGCGACACTTTTAATTAATATATTGGGTTGCTGTGAAACTTTTAATAAATATATTTATTTGCTGCGACACTTTAAATACATATATTTGGTTGCTGCGACATTTTTAATTAATATATTTCGTTGCTGCGACACTTAAAATAAATATATTTGGTTGCTGCGACACTTTAAAGAAATGTATTTCCTTGCTGTGAAACTTTTAATGAATATATTTGGTTGCTGCGACACTTTTAATGAATATATTTATTTGCTGCGACACTTTAAATAAATATATTTGATTGCTGTGACACTTTTAATTAATATATTTCGTTGCTGCGACACTTAAAATAAATATATTTGGTTGCTGTGAAACTTTTAATGAATATATTTGGTTGCTGCGACACTTTTAATGAATATATTTATTTGCTGCGACACTTTAAATAAATATATTTGGTTGCTGCGACACTTTTAATTAATATATTTCGTTGCTGCGACACTTAAAATAAATATATTTGGTTGCTAAGAAACTTTTAATGAATATCTTTGGTTGCTGCGACACTTTTAATTAATATATTGGGTTGCTGTGAAACTTTTAATAAATATATTTATTTGCTGCGACACTTTAAATACATATATTTGGTTGCTGCGACATTTTTAATTAATATATTTCGTTGCTGCGACACTTTAAAGAAATGTATTTCCTTGCTGTGAAACTTTTAATGAATATATTTGGTTGCTGCGACACTTTTAATGAATATATTTATTTGCTGCGACACTTTAAATAAATATATTTGATTGCTGCGACACTTTTAATTAATATATTTCGTTGCTGCGACACTTAAAATAAATATATTTGGTTGCTGTGAAACTTTTAATGAATATCTTTGGTTGCTGCGACACTTTAAATAAATATATTTGGTTGCTGTGAAACTTTTAATAAATATATTTATTTGCTGCGACACTTTAAATACATATATTTGGTTGCTGCGACACTTTAAATAAATATATTTGGTTGCTGCGACACTTTAAATAAATATATTTGGTTGCTGTGAAACTTTTAATTAATATATTTGGTTGCTGTGAAACTTTTAATTAATATATTTGGTTGCTGCGACACTTTTAATTAATATATTTCGTTGCTGCGACACTTAAAATAAATATATTTGGTTGCTGTGAAACTTTTAATGAATATCTTTGGTTGCTGCGACACTTTAAATAAATATATTTGGTTGCTGTGAAACTTTTAATGAATATATTTATTTGCTGCGACACTTTTAATACATATATTTGATTGCTGCGACACTTTTAATTAATATATTTCGTTGCTGCGACACTTAAAATAAATATATTTGGTTGCTGTGAAACTTTTAATGAATATCTTTGGTTGCTGCGACACTTTAAATAAATATATTTGGTTGCTGTGAAACTTTTAATGAATATATTTATTTGCTGCGACACTTTAAATACATATATTTGGTTGCTGCGAAACTTTTAATTAATATATTTGGTTGCTGTGAAACTTTTAATAAATATAATTATTTGCTGCGACACTTTAAATAAATATATTTGGTTGCTGCGACACTTTTAATTAATATATTTCGTTGCTGCGACACTTAAAATAAATATATTTGGTTGCTAAGAAACTTTTAATGAATATCTTTGGTTGCTGCGACACTTTTAATTAATATATTGGGTTGCTGTGAAACTTTTAATAAATATATTTATTTGCTGCGACACTTTAAATACATATATTTGGTTGCTGCGACATTTTTAATTAATATATTTCGTTGCTGCGACACTTAAAATAAATATATTTGGTTGCTGCGACACTTTAAAGAAATGTATTTCCTTGCTGTGAAACTTTTAATGAATATATTTGGTTGCTGCGACACTTTTAATGAATATATTTATTTGCTGCGACACTTTAAATAAATATATTTGATTGCTGTGACACTTTTAATTAATATATTTCGTTGCTGCGACACTTAAAATAAATATATTTGGTTGCTGTGAAACTTTTAATGAATATATTTGGTTGCTGCGACACTTTTAATGAATATATTTATTTGCTGCGACACTTTAAATAAATATATTTGGTTGCTGCGACACTTTTAATTAATATATTTCGTTGCTGCGACACTTAAAATAAATATATTTGGTTGCTAAGAAACTTTTAATGAATATCTTTGGTTGCTGCGACACTTTTAATTAATATATTGGGTTGCTGTGAAACTTTTAATAAATATATTTATTTGCTGCGACACTTTAAATACATATATTTGGTTGCTGCGACATTTTTAATTAATATATTTGGTTGCTGCGACACTTTAAATAAATATATTTGGTTGCTGTGAAACTTTTAATTAATATATTTGGTTGCTGTGAAACTTTTAATTAATATATTTCGTTGCTGCGACACTTTAAATAAATATATTTGATTGCTGCGACACTTTTAATTAATATATTTCGTTGCTGCGACACTTAAAATACATATAGTTGGTTGCTGCGACATTTTTAATTAATATAATTATTTGCTGCGACACTTTAAATAAATATATTTATTTGCTGCGACACTTTTAATACATATATTTGATTGCTGCGACACTTTTAATTAATATATTTCGTTGCTGCGACACTTAAAATAAATATATTTGGTTGCTGTGAAACTTTTAATGAATATCTTTGGTTGCTGCGACACTTTAAATAAATATATTTGGTTGCTGTGAAACTTTTAATGAATATATTTATTTGCTGCGACACTTTAAATACATATATTTGGTTGCTGCGACACTTTTAATTAATATATTTGGTTGCTGTGAAACTTTTAATAAATATAATTATTTGCTGCGACACTTTAAATAAATATATTTGGTTGCTGCGACACTTTTAATTAATATATTTCGTTGCTGCGACACTTAAAATAAATATATTTGGTTGCTGCGACACTTTAAAGAAATGTATTTCCTTGCTGTGAAACTTTTAATGAATGTATTTGGTTGCTGCGACACTTTTAATGAATATATTTATTTGCTGCGACACTTTAAATAAATATATTTGATTGCTGTGACACTTTTAATTAATATATTTCGTTGCTGCGACACTTAAAATAAATATATTTGGTTGCTGTGAAACTTTTAATGAATATATTTGGTTGCTGCGACACTTTTAATGAATATATTTATTTGCTGCGACACTTTAAATAAATATATTTGATTGCTGCGACACTTTAAAGAAATGTATTTCCTTGCTGTGAAACTTTTAATGAATATATTTGGTTGCTGCGACACTTTTAATGAATATATTTATTTGCTGCGACACTTTAAATAAATATATTTGATTGCTGTGACACTTTTAATTAATATATTTCGTTGCTGCGACACTTAAAATAAATATATTTGGTTGCTGTGAAACTTTTAATGAATATATTTGGTTGCTGCGACACTTTTAATGAATATATTTATTTGCTGCGACACTTTAAATAAATATATTTGATTGCTGCGACACTTTTAATTAATATATTTCGTTGCTGCGACACTTAAAATAAATATATTTGGTTGCTGTGAAACTTTTAATGAATATCTTTGGTTGCTGCGACACTTTAAATAAATATATTTGGTTGCTGTGAAACTTTTAATGAATATATTTATTTGCTGCGACACTTTTAATACATATATTTGATTGCTGCGACACTTTTAATTAATATATTTCGTTGCTGCGACACTTAAAATAAATATATTTGGTTGCTGTGAAACTTTTAATGAATATCTTTGGTTGCTGCGACACTTTAAATAAATATATTTGGTTGCTGTGAAACTTTTAATGAATATATTTATTTGCTGCGACACTTTAAATACATATATTTGGTTGCTGCGACACTTTTAATTAATATATTTGGTTGCTGTGAAACTTTTAATAAATATAATTATTTGCTGCGACACTTTAAATAAATATATTTGGTTGCTGCGACACTTTTAATTAATATATTTCGTTGCTGCGACGCTTAAAATAAATATATTTGGTTGCTAAGAAACTTTTAATGAATATCTTTGGTTGCTGCGACACTTTAAATAAATATATTTGGTTGCTGTGAAACTTTTAATAAATATATTTATTTGCTTCGACACTTTAAATACATATATTTGGTTGCTGCGACATTTTTAATTAATACATTTGGTTGCTGCGACACTTAAAATAAATATATTTGGTTGCTAAGAAACTTTTAATGAATATCTTTGGTTGCTGCGACACTTTAAATAAATATATTTGGTTGCTGTGAAACTTTTAATGAATATATTTGGTTGCTGCGACACTTAAAATAAATATATTTGGTTGCTGTGAAACTTTAAATTAATATATTTCGTTGCTGCGACACTTAAAATAAATATATTTGGTTGCTGCGACACTTTTAATGAATATATTTATTTGCTGCGACACTTTAAATAAATATATTTGATTGCTGCGACACTTTAAATTAATATATTTCGTTGCTGCGACACTTAAAATAAATATATTTGGTTGCTGCGACACTTTTAATGAATATATTTATTTGCTGCGACACTTTAAATAAATATATTTGATTGCTGCGACACTTTTAATTAATATATTTCGTTGCTGCGACACTTAAAATAAATATATTTGGTTGCTGTGAAACTTTTAATGAATATATTTGGTTGCTGCGACACTTTAAATTAATATATTTCGTTGCTGCGACACTTAAAATAAATATATTTGGTTGCTGTGAAACTTTTAATGAATATCTTTGGTTGCTGCGACACTTTAAATAAATATATTTGGTTGCTGTGATACTTTTAATGAATATATTTGGTTGCTGCGACACTTTAAAGAAATGTATTTCCTTGCTGTGAAACTTTTAATGAATATATTTGGTTGCTGCGACACTTTTAATGAATATATTTATTTGCTGCGACACTTTTAATAAATATATTTGGTTGCTGTGATACTTTTAATGAATATCTTTGGTTGCTGCGACACTTTAAATAAATATATTTGGTTGCTGTGATACTTTTAATGAATATATTTGGTTGCTGCGACACTTTAAAGAAATGTATTTCCTTGCTGTGAAACTTTTAATGAATATATTTGGTTGCTGCGACACTTTTAATGAATATATTTATTTGCTGCGACACTTTTAATAAATATATTTGGTTGCTGTGAAACTTTTAATAAATATATTTATTTGCTGCGACACTTTAAATACATATATTTGGTTGCTGCGATATTTTTAATTAATATATTTCGTTGCTGCGACACTTAAAATAAATATATTTGGTTGCAGCGACACTTTAAAGAAATGTATTTCCTTGCTGTGAAACTTTTAATGAATATATTTGGTTGCTGCGACACTTTTAATGAATATATTTATTTGCTGCGACACTTTAAATAAATATATTTGATTGCTGCGACACTTTTAATTAATATATTTCGTTGCTGCGACACTTAAAATAAATATATTTGGTTGCTGCGACACTTTTAATGAATATATTTGATTGCTGCGACACTTTTAATGAATATATTTGATTGCTGCGACACTTTTAATGAATATATTTATTTGCCGCGACACTTTTAATACATATATTTGGTTGCTGTGAAACTTTTAATAAATATATTTATTTGCTGCGACACTTTAAATACATATATTTGGTTGCTGCGACACTTTTAATTAATATATTTGGTTGCTGTGAAACTTTTAATAAATATAATTATTTGCTGCGACACTTTAAATAAATATATTTGGTTGCTGCGACACTTTTAATTAATATACTTCTTTGCTGCGACACTTAAAATACATATATTTGGTTGCTACGACACTTTTAATGAATATATTTGATTGCTGCGACACTTTTAATTAATATATTTGGTTGCTGTGAAACTTTTAATAAATATATTTCGTTGCTGCGACACTTAAAATAAATATATTTGGTTGCTGCGACATTTTTAATTAATATATTTCGTTGCTGCGACACTTAAAATAAATATATTTGGTTGCTGCGACACTTTAAAGAAATGTATTTCCTTGCTGTGAAACTTTTAATGAATATATTTGGTTGCTGCGACACTTTTAATGAATATATTTATTTGCTGCGACACTTTTAATAAATATATTTGGTTGCTGTGATACTTTTAATGAATATCTTTGGTTGCTGCGACACTTTAAATAAATATATTTGGTTGCTGTGATACTTTTAATGAATATATTTGGTTGCTGCGACACTTTAAAGAAACGTATTTCCTTGCTGTGAAACTTTTAATGAATATATTTGGTTGCTGCGACACTTTTAATGAATATATTTATTTGCTGCGACACTTTAAAGAAATGTATTTCCTTGCTGTGAAACTTTTAATGAATATATTTGGTTGCTGTGAAACTTTTAATAAATATAATTATTTGCTGCGACACTTTAAATAAATATATTTGGTTGCTGCGACACTTTTAATTAATATACTTCTTTGCTGCGACACTTAAAATACATATATTTGGTTGCTGCGACACTTTTAATGAATATATTTGATTGCTGCGACACTTTTAATTAATATATTTCGTTGCTGCGACACTTAAAATAAATATATTTGGTTGCTGCGACACTTTAAAGAAATGTATTTCCTTGCTGTGAAACTTTTAATGAATATATTTGGTTGCTGCGACACTTTTAATGAATATATTTATTTGCTGCGACACTTTAAATAAATATATTTGATTGCTGCGACACTTTTAATTAATATATTTCGTTGCTGCGACACTTAAAATAAATATATTTGGTTGCTGTGAAACTTTTAATGAATATCTTTGGTTGCTGCGACACTTTAAATAAATATATTTGGTTGCTATGAAACTTTTAATGAATATCTTTGGTTGCTGCGACACTTTAAATAAATATATTTGGTTGCTGTGAAACTTTTAATGAATATATTTGGTTGCTGCGACACTTTAAATAAATATATTTGGTTGCTGTGAAACTTTTAATAAATATATTTATTTGCTGCGACACTTTAAATACATATATTTGGTTGCTGCGACACTTTTAATTAATATATTTGGTTGCTGTGAAACTTTTAATAAATATAATTATTTGCTGCGACACTTTAAATAAATATATTTGGTTGCTGCGACACTTTAAATAAATATATTTGGTTGCTGCGACATTTTTAATTAATATATTTGGTTGCTGTGAAACTTTTAATTAATATATTTGGTTGCTGCGACACTTTTAATACATATATTTGGTTGCTGTGAAACTTTTAATAAATATATTTCCTTGCTGTGAAACTTTTAATGAATATATTTGGTTGCTGTGAAACTTTTAATAAATATAATTATTTGCTGCGACACTTTAAATAAATATATTTGGTTGCTGCGACACTTTTAATTAATATACTTCTTTGCTGCGACACTTAAAATACATATATTTGGTTGCTGCGACACTTTTAATGAATATATTTGATTGCTGCGACACTTTTAATTAATATATTTCGTTGCTGCGACACTTAAAATAAATATATTTGGTTGCTGCGACACTTTAAAGAAATGTATTTCCTTGCTGTGAAACTTTTAATGAATATATTTGGTTGCTGCGACACTTTTAATGAATATATTTATTTGCTGCGACACTTTTAATAAATATATTTGGTTGCTGTGAAACTTTTAATGAATATCTTTGGTTGCTGCGACACTTTAAATAAATATATTTGGTTGCTGTGATACTTTTAATGAATATATTTGGTTGCTGCGACACTTTAAAGAAATGTATTTCCTTGCTGTGAAACTTTTAATGAATATCTTTGGTTGCTGCGACACTTTTAATGAATATATTTATTTGCTGCGACACTTTAAATAAATATATTTGATTGCTGCGACACTTTTAATTAATATATTTCGTTGCTGCGACACTTAAAATAAATATATTTGGTTGCTGTGAAACTTTTAATGAATATATTTGGTTGCTGCGACACTTTAAATTAATATATTTCGTTGCTGCGACACTTAAAATAAATATATTTGGTTGCTGTGAAACTTTTAATGAATATCTTTGGTTGCTGCGACACTTTAAATAAATATATTTGGTTGCTGTGATACTTTAAATAAATATATTTGATTGCTGCGACACTTTTAATTAATATATTTCGTTGCTGCGACACTTAAAATAAATATATTTGGTTGCTGTGAAACTTTTAATGAATATATTTGGTTGCTGCGACACTTTAAATTAATATATTTCGTTGCTGCGACACTTAAAATAAATATATTTGGTTGCTGCGACACTTTTAATGAATATATTTATTTGCTGCGACACTTTAAATAAATATATTTGATTGCTGCGACACTTTTAATTAATATATTTCGTTGCTGCGACACTTAAAATAAATATATTTGGTTGCTGTGAAACTTTTAATGAATATATTTGGTTGCTGCGACACTTTAAATTAATATATTTCGTTGCTGCGACACTTAAAATAAATATATTTGGTTGCTGTGAAACTTTTAATGAATATCTTTGGTTGCTGCGACACTTTAAAGAAATGTATTTCCTTGCTGTGAAACTTTTAATGAATATATTTGGTTGCTGCGACACTTTTAATGAATATATTTATTTGCTGCGACACTTTTAATAAATATATTTGGTTGCTGTGAAACTTTTAATAAATATATTTATTTGCTGCGACACTTTAAATACATATATTTGGTTGCTGCGACATTTTTAATTAATATATTTCGTTGCTGCGACACTTAAAATAAATATATTTGGTTGCTGCGACACTTTAAAGAAATGTATTTCCTTGCTGTGAAACTTTTAATGAATATATTTGGTTGCTGCGACACTTTTAATGAATATATTTATTTGCTGCGACACTTTAAATAAATATATTTGATTGCTGCGACACTTAAAATACATATATTTGGTTGCTACGACACTTTTAATGAATATATTTGATTGCTGCGACACTTTTAATTAATATATTTGATTGCTGCGACACTTTTAATGAATATATTTATTTGCTGCGACACTTTTAATACATATATTTGGTTGCTGTGAAACTTTTAATAAATATATTTATTTGCTGCGACACTTTAAATAAATATATTTGGTTGCTGCGACACTTTAAATTAATATATTTCGTTGCTGCGACACTTAAAATAAATATATTTGGTTGCTGTGAAACTTTTAATGAATATCTTTGGTTGCTGCGACACTTTAAATAAATATATTTGGTTGCTGTGATACTTTTAATGAATATATTTGGTTGCTGCGACACTTTAAAGAAATGTATTTCCTTGCTGTGAAACTTTTAATGAATATATTTGGTTGCTGCGACACTTTTAATGAATATATTTATTTGCTGCGACACTTTTAATAAATATATTTGGTTGCTGTGAAACTTTTAATGAATATCTTTGGTTGCTGCGACACTTTAAATAAATATATTTGGTTGCTGTGATACTTTTAATGAATATATTTGGTTGCTGCGACACTTTAAAGAAATGTATTTCCTTGCTGTGAAACTTTTAATGAATATCTTTGGTTGCTGCGACACTTTTAATGAATATATTTATTTGCTGCGACACTTTAAATAAATATATTTGATTGCTGCGACACTTTTAATTAATATATTTCGTTGCTGCGACACTTAAAATAAATATATTTGGTTGCTGTGAAACTTTTAATGAATATATTTGGTTGCTGCGACACTTTAAATTAATATATTTCGTTGCTGCGACACTTAAAATAAATATATTTGGTTGCTGTGAAACTTTTAATGAATATCTTTGGTTGCTGCGACACTTTAAATAAATATATTTGGTTGCTGTGATACTTTAAATAAATATATTTGATTGCTGCGACACTTTTAATTAATATATTTCGTTGCTGCGACACTTAAAATAAATATATTTGGTTGCTGTGAAACTTTTAATGAATATATTTGGTTGCTGCGACACTTTAAATTAATATATTTCGTTGCTGCGACACTTAAAATAAATATATTTGGTTGCTGCGACACTTTTAATGAATATATTTATTTGCTGCGACACTTTAAATAAATATATTTGATTGCTGCGACACTTTTAATTAATATATTTCGTTGCTGCGACACTTAAAATAAATATATTTGGTTGCTGTGAAACTTTTAATGAATATATTTGGTTGCTGCGACACTTTAAATTAATATATTTCGTTGCTGCGACACTTAAAATAAATATATTTGGTTGCTGTGAAACTTTTAATGAATATCTTTGGTTGCTGCGACACTTTAAAGAAATGTATTTCCTTGCTGTGAAACTTTTAATGAATATATTTGGTTGCTGCGACACTTTTAATGAATATATTTATTTGCTGCGACACTTTTAATAAATATATTTGGTTGCTGTGAAACTTTTAATAAATATATTTATTTGCTGCGACACTTTAAATACATATATTTGGTTGCTGCGACATTTTTAATTAATATATTTCGTTGCTGCGACACTTAAAATAAATATATTTGGTTGCTGCGACACTTTAAAGAAATGTATTTCCTTGCTGTGAAACTTTTAATGAATATATTTGGTTGCTGCGACACTTTTAATGAATATATTTATTTGCTGCGACACTTTAAATAAATATATTTGATTGCTGCGACACTTTTAATTAATATATTTCGTTGCTGCGACACTTAAAATACATATATTTGGTTGCTGCGACACTTTTAATGAATATATTTGATTGCTGCGACACTTTTAATGAATATATTTGATTGCTGCGACACTTTTAATGAATATATTTATTTGCTGCGACACTTTTAATACATATATTTGGTTGCTGTGAAACTTTTAATACATATATTTATTTGCTGCGACACTTTAAATACATATATTTGGTTGCTGCGACACTTTTAATTAATATATTTGGTTGCTGTGAAACTTTTAATAAATATAATTATTTGCTGCGACACTTTAAATAAATATATTTGGTTGCTGCGACACTTTTAATTAATATACTTCTTTGCTGCGACACTTAAAATACATATATTTGGTTGCTACGACACTTTTAATTAATATATTTGGTTGCTGTGAAACGTTTAATAAATATATTTCGTTGCTGCGACACTTAAAATAAATATATTTGGTTGCTGCGACATTTTTAATTAATATATTTCGTTGCTGCGACACTTAAAATAAATATATTTGGTTGCTGTGAAACTTTTAATAAATATATTTATTTGCTGCGACACTTTAAATACATATATTTGGTTGCTGCGACACTTTTAATTAATATATTTGGTTGCTGTGAAACTTTTAATAAATATAATTATTTGCTGCGACACTTTAAATAAATATATTTGGTTGCTGCGACACTTTTAATTAATATACTTCTTTGCTGCGACACTTAAAATACATATATTTGATTGCTGCGACACTTTTAATTAATATATTTGGTTGCTGTGAAACGTTTAATAAATATATTTCGTTGCTGCGACACTTAAAATAAATATATTTGGTTGCTGCGACATTTTTAATTAATATATTTCGTTGCTGCGACACTTAAAATAAATATATTTGGTTGCTGCGACACTTTAAAGAAATGTATTTCCTTGCTGTGAAACTTTTAATGAATATATTTGGTTGCTGCGACACTTTTAATGAATATATTTATTTGCTGCGACACTTTTAATGAATATATTTGGTTGCTGTGAAACTTTTAATAAATATAATTATTTGCTGCGACACTTTAAATAAATATATTTGGTTGCTGCGACACTTTTAATTAATATACTTCTTTGCTGCGACACTTAAAATACATATATTTGGTTGCTGCGACACTTTTAATGAATATATTTGATTGCTGCGACACTTTTAATTAATATATTTGGTTGCTGTGAAACTTTTAATAAATATATTTCGTTGCTGCGACACTTAAAATAAATATATTTGGTTGCTGCGACATTTTTAATTAATATATTTCGTTGCTGCGACACTTAAAATAAATATATTTGGTTGCTGCGACACTTTAAAGAAATGTATTTCCTTGCTGTGAAACTTTTAATGAATATATTTGGTTGCTGCGACACTTTTAATGAATATATTTATTTGCTGCGACACTTTAAATAAATATATTTGATTGCTGTGAAACTTTTAATAAATATATTTCGTTGCTGCGACACTTAAAATAAATATATTTGGTTGCTGCGACATTTTTAATTAATATATTTCGTTGCTGCGACACTTAAAATAAATATATTTGGTTGCTGCGACACTTTAAAGAAATGTATTTCCTTGCTGTGAAACTTTTAATGAATATATTTGGTTGCTGCGACACTTTTAATGAATATATTTATTTGCTGCGACACTTTAAATAAATATATTTGATTGCTGCGACACTTTTAATTAATATATTTCGTTGCTGCGACACTTAAAATAAATATATTTGGTTGCTGTGAAACTTTTAATGAATATCTTTGGTTGCTGCGACACTTTAAATAAATATATTTGGTTGCTGTGAAACTTTTAATGAATATCTTTGGTTGCTGCGACACTTTAAATAAATATATTTGGTTGCTGTGAAACTTTTAATGAATATATTTGGTTGCTGCGACACTTTAAATAAATATATTTGGTTGCTGTGAAACTTTTAATAAATATATTTATTTGCTGCGACACTTTAAATACATATATTTGGTTGCTGCGACACTTTTAATTAATATATTTATTTGCTGCGACACTTTAAATAAATATATTTGATTGCTGCGACACTTTTAATTAATATATTTCGTTGCTGCGACACTTAAAATACATATATTTGGTTGCTGCGACACTTTTAATGAATATATTTGATTGCTGCGACACTTTTAATGAATATATTTGATTGCTGCGACACTTTTAATGAATATATTTATTTGCTGCGACACTTTTAATACATATATTTGGTTGCTGTGAAACTTTTAATAAATATATTTATTTGCTGCGACACTTTAAATACATATATTTGGTTGCTGCGACACTTTTAATTAATATATTTGGTTGCTGTGAAACTTTTAATAAATATAATTATTTGCTGCGACACTTTAAATAAATATATTTGGTTGCTGCGACACTTTTAATTAATATACTTCTTTGCTGCGACACTTAAAATACATATATTTGGTTGCTACGACACTTTTAATGAATATATTTGATTGCTGCGACACTTTTAATTAATATATTTGGTTGCTGTGAAACGTTTAATAAATATATTTCGTTGCTGCGACACTTAAAATAAATATATTTGGTTGCTGCGACATTTTTAATTAATATATTTCGTTGCTGCGACACTTAAAATAAATATATTTGGTTGCTGCGACACTTTAAAGAAATGTATTTCCTTGCTGTGAAACTTTTAATGAATATATTTGGTTGCTGCGACACTTTTAATGAATATATTTATTTGCTGCGACACTTTTAATAAATATATTTGGTTGCTGTGATACTTTTAATGAATATCTTTGGTTGCTGCGACACTTTAAATAAATATATTTGGTTGCTGTGATACTTTTAATGAATATATTTGGTTGCTGCGACACTTTAAAGAAATGTATTCCCTTGCTGTGAAACTTTTAATGAATATATTTGGTTGCTGCGACACTTTTAATGAATATATTTATTTGCTGCGACACTTTAAAGAAATGTATTTCCTTGCTGTGAAACTTTTAATGAATATATTTGGTTGCTGTGAAACTTTTAATAAATATAATTATTTGCTGCGACACTTTAAATAAATATATTTGGTTGCTGCGACACTTTTAATTAATATATTTGGTTGCTGTGAAACTTTTAATAAATATATTTCGTTGCTGCGACACTTAAAATAAATATATTTGGTTGCTGCGACATTTTTAATTAATATATTTCGTTGCTGCGACACTTAAAATAAATATATTTGGTTGCTGCGACACTTTAAAGAAATGTATTTCCTTGCTGTGAAACTTTTAATTAATATATTTGGTTGCTGTGAAACTTTTAATAAATATATTTGGTTGCTGCGACACTTTTAATTAATATACTTCTTTGCTGCGACACTTAAAATACATATATTTGGTTGCTGCGACACTTTTAATTAATATATTTATTTGCTGCGACACTTTAAATAAATATATTTGATTGCTGCGACACTTTTAATTAATATATTTCGTTGCTGCGACACTTAAAATACATATATTTGGTTGCTGCGACACTTTTAATGAATATATTTGATTGCTGCGACACTTTTAATGAATATATTTGATTGCTGCGACACTTTTAATGAATATATTTATTTGCTGCGACACTTTTAATACATATATTTGGTTGCTGTGAAACTTTTAATAAATATATTTATTTGCTGCGACACTTTAAATACATATATTTGGTTGCTGCGACACTTTTAATTAATATATTTGGTTGCTGTGAAACTTTTAATAAATATAATTATTTGCTGCGACACTTTAAATAAATATATTTGGTTGCTGCGACACTTTTAATTAATATACTTCTTTGCTGCGACACTTAAAATACATATATTTGGTTGCTACGACACTTTTAATGAATATATTTGATTGCTGCGACACTTTTAATTAATATATTTGGTTGCTGTGAAACGTTTAATAAATATATTTCGTTGCTGCGACACTTAAAATAAATATATTTGGTTGCTGCGACATTTTTAATTAATATATTTCGTTGCTGCGACACTTAAAATAAATATATTTGGTTGCTGCGACACTTTAAAGAAATGTATTTCCTTGCTGTGAAACTTTTAATGAATATATTTGGTTGCTGCGACACTTTTAATGAATATATTTATTTGCTGCGACACTTTTAATAAATATATTTGGTTGCTGTGATACTT
Source organism: Orchesella flavescens (assembly GCA_964034955.1). Lineage (NCBI taxonomy): Eukaryota > Metazoa > Arthropoda > Collembola > Entomobryomorpha > Orchesellidae > Orchesella > Orchesella flavescens. Next base: position 6,264,633 of record OZ035955.1, read on the forward strand.
TTAATGAATATCTTTGGTTGCTGCGACACTTTAAATAAATATATTTGGTTGCTGTGATACTTTTAATGAATATATTTGGTTGCTGCGACACTTTAAAGAAATGTATTCCCTTGCTGTGAAACTTTTAATGAATATATTTGGTTGCTGCGACACTTTTAATGAATATATTTATTTGCTGCGACACTTTAAAGAAATGTATTTCCTTGCTGTGAAACTTTTAATGAATATATTTGGTTGCTGTGAAACTTTTAATAAATATAATTATTTGCTGCGACACTTTAAATAAATATATTTGGTTGCTGCGACACTTTTAATTAATATACTTCTTTGCTGCGACACTTAAAATACATATATTTGGTTGCTGCGACACTTTTAATGAATATATTTGATTGCTGCGACACTTTTAATTAATATATTTGGTTGCTGTGAAACTTTTAATAAATATATTTCGTTGCTGCGACACTTAAAATAAATATATTTGGTTGCTGCGACATTTTTAATTAATATATTTCGTTGCTGCGACACTTAAAATAAATATATTTGGTTGCTGCGACACTTTAAAGAAATGTATTTCCTTGCTGTGAAACTTTTAATGAATATATTTGGTTGCTGCGACACTTTTAATGAATATATTTATTTGCTGCGACACTTTAAATAAATATATTTGATTGCTGCGACACTTTTAATTAATATATTTCGTTGCTGCGACACTTAAAATAAATATATTTGGTTGCTGTGAAACTTTTAATGAATATCTTTGGTTGCTGCGACACTTTAAATAAATATATTTGGTTGCTGCGACAGTTTAAATAAATATATTTGGTTGCTGCGACATTTTTAATTAATATATTTGGTTGCTGTGAAACTTTTAATTAATATATTTGGTTGCTGCGACACTTTTAATACATATATTTGGTTGCTGTGAAACTTTTAATAAATATATTTATTTGCTGCGACACTTTAAATACTTATATTTGGTTGCTGCGACACTTTTAATTAATATGTAAGGTTAATCCCGGAGCATTGTCCAAGAGTGCAATGCTACGGCATAATATAGTGAAAAAGTAAATATATGTATTTAGCCATTTGCATTTAAAGCAATGGTAATCCTAATCCTAAGTTATGCAAACATAATTCTTGGTTGACTGAACGCATGTGTGGACTTGCGCAGCAACCAACTCAAATCTCAACTCAACTTTAATGTAGGTCAACTCAACTTCCAACTCAACGCGTTAGTATTTAAGGAACGTTGTACACACATACATTAGCTTATTCTCTTTTGAGCGGTCACGTTGGTTGGACTACCGACGCTACACACTGGACAGTGTGCAAATATTATTCCCTTGCAACCTGGACTGGTTGGACCTAATCCTGGACAGGATAGGGTTGGATTCGCGTTAAGGATGATTGTATAAATGTTATCTTATGATATAAGACTTAATAAGATATGACACTATTCTTTAGTAACAAACTAATCTAACGTGCTTTCGCATTACAGTTATTATTACTGCTGAGAACCTCACGCATCCTATTGCTCTATAAATTCTTGTGTTGATATTGGTAGTACATAGTCATATTCCTTTCTATATTCAAGCTCACCAAAACACGTCACACAATGGCGCCCACATTGTGGTAATAATAAAAACTTAATGCGACTGAACGTAAAAAGCACTTCAGAAATTTTCAAATATTTTTCAAAAATTAAAATCTGTAGTTTCAAATTGCTCGTGGTAAAAAGCTAAAGAAAATTAGGGCTAAAAACAAACCAGAGTTCACGCTATAGATTTTCGATTTGGTTGAATGAAAATATTAAACTTTTCCAATATGTCAAGCCCACATCAAGACGTACTAGACGCTCTTGCAGCTTTCAATTTAGAAGCAAAGAAAAAATTTCAAGATCTTTCAATCGCCATACTTGGCTTAAATACAGAATTAGGAAATCTAAAAACTGACATGGCATCAGTCAAAACTGAAATAACCTCTGTCAAAACCCAAGTTAGTAAAATGAGCACTACGACAACAGCAGCAACACCACCTATTCCTCCTGTGCCACCTCCAACTGGCTCTACAACAGGATTCATGTTTGATCCATCAGTAGGGTTTCCTTTACCTTCTTATGAAAGTGGGAAAATGACTCCTCAGGCATTTTTGGCTGAAGTTGAAGAATTTTTAACTTTCAAGGGAGTTCCACAAGCACAGTGGCATTCATTAGCAGGAAGATTTTTCGATCCTGAGACAGATATCTCATGCTGGTGGAGAGCAAAGAAAAGCTCATTCATAGATTGGAATTCCTTCAAAACTTCTTTCAAAAGTTATGAGTCATGCGAACATAACTGCGATCAACTTTTGGCAAAGCTTTACACAAAGCACCAAAAGCTTGATGACGCTTTTGAAACTTTCGCATGGGAAATGCATTCGCTTTTCATGCGTGTTGACCCCAAAACTCAACAAAATACCATTATTGAGCGAATATTAAGCTCATGCATATCTGAGTTGTCAACCGAATTGCGTCCATTGAAATGCACAACTGTTGAGGACTTGGTAAAACACGCCCGTGTTATTATAAGTACCTTAAACAAAACTCGTAAATACGAGCCTTTGTTACGAGCTCGTCAGTCAGACCCCATACACAAATTGTATGAGACTCGACAAAGCAAACCGTATGGTGTACCTCCACCAAACAAACAAACTGAAAACTCCACTGAGTCTGACAAGCTTGCAAAAGATGCAAATGCTAATTTCAAGTCAGACGGAGAAAAACGGCTAGACCAAAGCCAAAAATATTGTGCATTTCATAAGAGCCACGGTCATAAAACTTCTGAATGCAGAAGTAGGCCAAATAAAGAAGGAATGGATGGTAACTCTGGGGCAAACCAGAGGGCTAATTTAAACTTTTAAGGGAGAGCGACTGTGCGAGTCCAGTGCTCCTTCCCAATACAATGTCAAACAAAATGACTCCGCAAATACATGTGAAGATAAATGAGCACAAGTATAGCGCACTCCTGGATACAGGTGCCACACACTCATTTATCTCACATGCACTTCTTCTAAGATTAAATCTTCCTATGAGTAGCGAAAAGCTACCTGACATTACCATCGGTAATGCAACAAACATTTCCCCAATGGGCAAATGCAAATTCTCTTTTTCAATCTACAATGCTTCATATGAGCATGAATTTCTTGTAATGAAGAATCTCCCGTTCAAAGTCATACTTGGGGTTGACTTCATTGCAAAAGCAAAAATCATTATAGATATCTCGAAAGGGAGATTCTATACTGAGGGAAAACCTCACATGCCACTCAAATTCATCAATCATGAATATTTGTGCGCACTTCAAGGTCTATCTGAAATGCAGCAGACAGAACTTGACACACTCTTCAAACAATACGGAGACGTACTCTCCGACAAGATCGGTTGCTCTGATCTTATTGAGTGCCAACTCACAGTCAATGGTCCGCCCATTGCACAGAAACCATATAGAGTTTCTCCCTTTAAACGGGATGTCATCAGGAAAAAGGTACAACAAATGCTCGACTGGGGCATCATAAGACCTTCAGAATCTGAATGGGCTTCTCCAGTGCATTTAAAACCCGAAGGTAATGACTTCCGTTTCACATTGGATTATCGTAAAGTCAATGCTCGTACGGCATCTGACCCATTTCCAATTCCCCGCACGGACTGCCTTGTTTCCCGTCTTGGAGAAGCAAACTTCATAAGTAAAATAGACCTTAGAAAAGGCTATTACCAGCTCCGTATGCACCCAAACAGTATAAAATATACTGCATTTATATGTGAAGAAGGAAAATATGAATACCTTCGCCTTCCCTTTGGTCTGAAAACGGCTCCTTCAATCTTTCAAAGATTCATGAATAAACTCCTTGGAAAATCCAGAGGAATCTTTGCTGAGGCATATTTAGATGACCTCCTCATTTTTAGCCGTACATGGGAAGAGCATTTACAGCATATCAAATATATTCTTGACAGACTCCGTCAAGCTGGTATGACTGCAAATGTAGAAAAATGTTGTTTTGGTCAAACGACCGTTAAGTACTTGGGTTTCATTATCACTCCTGAAGGAGTAGCCACTGACCCAGAAAAAACCTCTGCAGTAGCATCCTATCCAAAACCTAGAACAACACGACAAGTTCGAAAGTTCTTAGGACTATGCAGCTGGTATAGAAATTACATAAACCATTTTCCTGATCACGCAGATTCACTGCACAAACTCCTAAGAAAAGGAGCAAAATTCAAATGGGAGAATGAACATGAGGTTGCCTTTGAAACTCTCAAGCATGAGATATGCAACTCAGTCACTCTCGCCTTCCCTGATTTTTCAAAGAAATTCATTCTACGTACAGATGCTAGCGATATTGGCATAGCATCTGTACTTGCTCAAGAAGCTATAGATGGAACAGAACGTCCCATCGCATTTGCAAGTCGTTCATTATCCAAAACTGAACGCAATTACCATGCCACTGAGCGTGAGCTGCTTGCTATTGTATGGTCACTCAAACGTTTTGAGCCATACCTGGATGGGCAAGAATTTATTCTTGCCACCGACAACAAAGCACTCACGTGGCTACATAATATGAAGGACACTAGTTCCAAACTAATGAGATGGGCTTTGAAAATTCAAGATTTTCAACCCACCATTATTCACTGCCCAGGCAGACACAACATTGTTGCTGACGCATTGTCACGAGCACCACTTGAAGTTGAAAGTGAAAATCAGTGTTCACTTCTCACTGCACTTTCAACAACCATTTCACTTGAACGCATTAAGCATGAGCAAGAGATGGATGGAGAATGCTATGCTCTCTCAACGGACTTACCTCCAGATTTCCATATTAGCAAAGATGATATTTTGCATAAAAAGCTGAAATCTGGAGCAACAGTTCCATACATTCCAAAAATATTGAGAGATGAAGTCCTTCGATATTTTCACGATGCTCCGCATAGTGGACATTTAGGATTTCGCAAAACACTTCACCGCCTCACTCGTCGTGTGTTCTGGCTTAATATGCATACAGATATATTCAATTATATCCGTTCCTGCCATAAATGCCAACTTGTGAAAAACCCACAAACAAAGCCTCACGGACAAATGCAAGCAACAAGAACTAACGGTCCATACGACTGCTTAGCCATTGACCTTGTTGGTCCACTTCCCAGAACTAAAAATGGGAAAACCATCATTCTTACTTGCGTCGACCATTTCAGTAAATGGGTCGAACTATTTGCATTAAGAGATGGAAAGGCAACAACAGTTGCAAATGTCCTAGAAAAGGAAGTATTTTGTAGATGGGGATCTCCCAAGACATTGTTAAGTGACAACGCTGCTAACTTCAGAGGTACAGTTTTTCGTAAATTATGCGATGACTGGAGTACTCGTCACAAGTTTACTACTAGCTACCATCCACAAGCCAATCTCTCCGAAAGAATAAACAGGAATATTCGTGCCATAATAGCTTCATATGTTGAAAAGAAGCATAAATCATGGGACGAGTATTTACCATATGCAGCCCTTGCATTACGCACTGCTGTATCGGACACTACTGGTTATTCTCCTGCTATGCTCAACTTGGGTAGGGAACTATCTTTACCTTTTGACAGAAGTATGGAGGCAGAGACTGATGACTTTCATTCACGTTTTGAGTACAAAAATGAGCTTGTAGAAAAACTTACAAATATTTACATAAAAGCTCGTAAGCACATTGAGTGCTCCCAAGAAAAACAAATGAAATATTATAACAAACGACACAAGCCCTACAAACTAGAAATAGGTGAACAAGTGCTGGTACGCACACACATTCTTTCAGATAAGTTGAAAGGTATCACCAAGAAATTTGGTTACAGATGGCATGGTCCATTTAAAGTTATTGATAATCTCTCTCCCGTAACATACGAGCTTGCCACCATTGAGCAAAATGAACCTACGGGTGTAGTAAATATCAAGAACCTGAAAAAATATTACGACAAACCAAGTAATATCCCATTTCGTTCAGAATCTGAAGATGCAAAAGAACTAGATGTAAGATTAAACTTAATGCTAGATAGGTTAAGTAAAATAATAGAAATGTAAGTTCGTTTCATTCTTTTCCAAGCCACAGAGCTGAGAAGTCAAACTTTTTCTCTGTAATATTGTATTTTTTACAAAAATCCTCCGTAGTTAAGAAAATATTATTAGTTAAGAAATAGTAATTAAGTAATAGCAATTAAGTTGTAGTATTTAAGTAATAGTAATTAACAATAATTAACATTAACATCTAGCTGTACTAGAAAAATTGCTAGAACGCCAAGGAATGTCTCAACCCACGGAACCAGGCCATACAACCCAAGAAGAAGAGGAAACGTGTACGGGTGAACAGTGCTTGCAATAGATGCAAGAGTTTACGTGTGGGGCTATGTAAGGTTAATCCCGGAGCATTGTCCAAGAGTGCAATGCTACGGCATAATATAGTGAAAAAGTAAATATATGTATTTAGCCATTTGCATTTAAAGCAATGGTAATCCTAATCCTAAGTTATGCAAACATAATTCTTGGTTGACTGAACGCATGTGTGGACTTGCGCAGCAACCAACTCAAATCTCAACTCAACTTTAATGTAGGTCAACTCAACTTCCAACTCAACGCGTTAGTATTTAAGGAACGTTGTACACACATACATTAGCTTATTCTCTTTTGAGCGGTCACGTTGGTTGGACTACCGACGCTACACACTGGACAGTGTGCAAATATTATTCCCTTGCAACCTGGACTGGTTGGACCTAATCCTGGACAGGATAGGGTTGGATTCGCGTTAAGGATGATTGTATAAATGTTATCTTATGATATAAGACTTAATAAGATATGACACTATTCTTTAGTAACAAACTAATCTAACGTGCTTTCGCATTACAGTTATTATTACTGCTGAGAACCTCACGCATCCTATTGCTCTATAAATTCTTGTGTTGATATTGGTAGTACATAGTCATATTCCTTTCTATATTCAAGCTCACCAAAACACGTCACAAATATATTTGGTTGCTGTGAAACTTTTAATAAATATAATTATTTGCTGCGACACTTTAAATAAATATATTTGGTTGCTGCGACACTTTAAATTAATATATTTCGTTGCTGCGACACTTAAAATAAATATATTTGGTTGCTGTGAAACTTTTAATGAATATCTTTGGTTGCTGCGACACTTTAAATAAATATATTTGGTTGCTGTGATACTTTTAATGAATATATTTGGTTGCTGCGACACTTTAAAGAAATGTATTTCCTTGCTGTGAAACTTTTAATGAATATATTTGGTTGCTGCGACACTTTTAATGAATATATTTATTTGCTGCGACACTTTTAATAAATATATTTGGTTGCTGTGAAACTTTTAATGAATATCTTTGGTTGCTGCGACACTTTAAATAAATATATTTGGTTGCTGTGATACTTTTAATGAATATATTTGGTTGCTGCGACACTTTAAAGAAATGTATTTCCTTGCTGTGAAACTTTTAATGAATATCTTTGGTTGCTGCGACACTTTTAATGAATATATTTATTTGCTGCGACACTTTTAATAAATATATTTGGTTGCTGTGAAACTTTTAATAAATATATTTATTTGCTGCGACACTTTAAATACATATATTTGGTTGCTGCGACATTTTTAATTAATATATTTCGTTGCTGCGACACTTAAAATAAATATATTTGGTTGCTGCGACACTTTAAAGAAATGTATTTCCTTGCTGCGACACTTTTAATGAATATATTTGATTGCAGCGACACTTTTAATGAATATATTTATTTGCTGCGACACTTTTAATACATATATTTGGTTGCTGTGAAACTTTTAATAAATATAATTATTTGCTGCGACACTTTAAATAAATATATTTGGTTGCTGCGACACTTTTAATTAATATACTTCTTTGCTGCGACACTTAAAATACATATATTTGGTTGCTGCGACACTTTTAATGAATATATTTGATTGCTGCGACACTTTTAATTAATATATTTGGTTGCTGTGAAACTTTTAATAAATATATTTCGTTGCTGCGACACTTAAAATAAATATATTTGGTTGCTGCGACATTTTTAATTAATATATTTCGTTGCTGCGACACTTAAAATAAATATATTTGGTTGCTGCGACACTTAAAAGAAATGTATTTCCTTGCTGTGAAACTTTTAATGAATATATTTGGTTGCTGCGACACTTTTAATGAATATATTTATTTGCTGCGACACTTTAAATAAATATATTTGATTGCTGCGACACTTTTAATTAATATATTTCGTTGCTGCGACACTTAAAATAAATATATTTGGTTGCTGTGAAACTTTTAATGAATATCTTTGGTTGCTGCGACACTTTAAATAAATATATTTGGTTGCTGTAAAACTTTTAATGAATATATTTGGTTGCTGCGACACTTTAAATAAATATATTTGGTTGCTGTGAAACTTTTAATAAATATATTTATTTGCTGCGACACTTTAAATACATATATTTGGTTGCTGCGACATTTTTAATTAATATATTTGGTTGCTGTGAAACTTTTAATTAATATATTTGGTTGCTGCGACACTTTAAATAAATATATTTGGTTGCTGCGACACTTTTAATTAATATACTTCTTTGCTGCGACACTTAAAATACATATATTTGGTTGCTGCGACACTTTTAATGAATATTTTTGATTGCTGCGACACTTTTAATGAATATATTTATTTGCTGCGACACTTTTAATACATATATTTGGTTGCTGTGAAACTTTTAATAAATATATTTATTTGCTGCGACACTTTAAATACATTAATTTGGTTGCTGCGACCTTTTAATTAATATATTTGGTTGCTGTGAAACTTTTAATAAATATAATTATTTGCTGCGACACTTTAAATAAATATATTTGGTTGCTGCGACACTTTTAATTAATATACTTCTTTGCTGCGACACTTAAAATACATATATTTGGTTGCTGCGACACTTTTAATGAATAAATTTGATTGCTGCGACAATTTTAATTAATATATTTGGTTGCTGTGAAACTTTAAATAAATATATTTATTTGCTGCGACACTTTAAATACATATATTTGGTTGCTGCGACATTTTTAATTAATATAATTATTTGCTGCGACACTTTAAATAAATATATTTGATTGCTGCGACATTTTTAATTAATATATTTGGTTGCTGCGACACTTTAAAGAAATGTATTTGGTTGCTGCGACACTTTTAATGAATATATTTATTTGCTGCGACACTTTAAATAAATATATTTGATTGCTGCGACACTTTTAATTAATATATTTCGTTGCTGCGACACTTAAAATAAATATATTTGGTTGGTGTGAAACTTTTAATGAATATCTTTGGTTGCTGCGACACTTTAAATAAATATATTTGGTTGCTGTGAAACTTTTAATAAATATATTTGGTTGCTGTGAAACTTTTAATGAATATATTTGGTTGCTGCGACACTTTAAATAAATATATTTGGTTGCTGCGACACTTTTAATAAATATATTTGGTTGCTGCGTCACTTTAAATAAATATATTTGGTTGCTGTGAAACTTTTAATTAATATATTTGGTTGCTGTGAAACTTTTAATTAATATATTTGCTTGCTGCGACACTTTAAATAAATATATTTGGTTGCTGCGACACTTTTAATTAATATACTTCTTTGCTGCGACACTTAAAATACATATATTTGGTTGCTGCGACACTTTTAATGAATATATTTGATTGCTGCGACACTTTTAATGAATATATTTATTTGCTGCGACACTTTTAATACATATATTTGGTTGCTGTGAAACTTTTAATAAATATATTTATTTGCTGCGACACTTTTACTTAATATACTTCTTGGCTGCGACACTTAAAATACATATATTTGGTTGCTGCGACACTTTTAATGAATATATTTGATTGCTGCGACACTTTTAATTAATATATTTGGTTGCTGTGAAACTTTTAATAAATATATTTATTTGCTGCGACACTTTAAATACATATATTTGGTTGCTGCGACATTTTTAATTAATATATTTCGTTGCTGCGACACTTAAAATAAATATATTTGGTTGCTGCGACACTTTAAAGAAATGTATTTCCTTGCTGTGAAACTTTTAATGAATATATTAGGTTGCTGCGACACTTTTAATGAATATATTTATTTGCTGCGACACTTTAAATAAATATATTTGGTTGCTGCGACATTTTTAATTAATATATTTCGTTGCTGCGACACTTAAAATAAATATATTTGGTTGCTGCGACACTTTAAAGAAATGTATTTCCTTGCTGTGAAACTTTTAATGAATATATTTGGTTGCTGCGACACTTTAAATAAATATATTTGATTGCTGCGACACTTTTAATTAATATATTTCGTTGCTGCGACACTTAAAATAAATATATTTGGTTGCTGTGAAACTTTAAATGAATATCTTTGGTTGCTGCGACACTTTAAATAAATATATTTGGTTGCTGTGAAACTTTTAATACATATATTTGGTTGCTGTGAAACTTTTAATAAATATATTTATTTGCTGCGACACTTTAAATACATATATTTGGTTGCTGCGACACTTTTAATTAATATATTTGGTTGCTGTGAAACTTTTAATACATATAATTATTTGCTGCGACACTTTAAATACATATATTTGGTTGCTGCGACACTTTTAATTAATATATTTCCTTGCTGTGAAACTTTTAATGAATATATTTGGTTGCTGCGACACTTTTAATGAATATATTTATTTGCTGCGACACTTTAAATAAATATATTTGATTGCTGCGACACTTTTAATTAATATATTTCGTTGCTGCGACACTTAAAATAAATATATTTGGTTGCTGTGAAACTTTAAATGAATATCTTTGGTTGCTGCGACACTTTAAATAAATATATTTGGTTGCTGTGAAACTTTTGATGAATATATTTGGTTGCTGCGACACTTTAAATAAATATATTTGGTTGCTGCGACACTTTTAATAAATATATTTGGTTGCTGCGACACTTTAAATAAATATATTTGGTTGCTGTGAAACTTTTAATTAATATATTTGGTTGCTGTGAAACTTTTAATTAATATATTTGGTTGCTGCGACACTTTAAATAAATATATTTGGTTGCTGCGACACTTTTAATTAATATACTTCTTTGCTGCGACACTTAAAATACATATATTTGGTTGCTGCGACACTTTTAATGAATATATTTGATTGCTGCGACACATTTAATGAATATATTAATTTGCTGCGACACTTTTAATACATATATTTGGTTGCTGTGAAACTTTTAATAAATATATTTATTTGCTGCGACACTTTAAATACATATATTTGGTTGCTGCGACACTTTTAATTAATATATTTGGCTGCTGTGAAACTTTTAATAAATATAATTATTTGCTGCGACACTTTAAATAAATATATTTGGTTGCTGCGACACTTTTAATTAATATACTTCTTTGCTGCGACACTTAAAATACATATATTTGGTTGCTGCGACACTTTTAATGAATATATTTGATTGCTGCGACACTTTTAATTAATATATTTGGTTGCTGTGAAACTTTTAATAAATATATTTATTTGCTGCGACACTTTAAATACATATATTTGGTTGCTGCGACATTTTTAATTAATATATTTCGTTGCTGCGACACTTAAAATAAATATATTTGGTTGCTGCGACACTTTAAAGAAATGTATTTCCTTGCTGTGAAACTTTTAATGAATATATTTGGTTGCTGCGACACTTTTAATGAATATATTTATTTGCTGCGACACTTTAAATAAATATATTTGATTGCTGCGACACTTTTAATTAATATATTTGGTTGCTGTGAAACTTTTAATTAATATATTTGGTTGCTGCGACACTTTAAATAAATATATTTGGTTGCTGCGACACTTTTAATTAATATACTTCTTTGCTGCGACACTTAAAATACATATATTTGGTTGCTGCGACACTTTTAATGAATATATTTGATTGCTGCGACACATTTAATGAATATATTAATTTGCTGCGACACTTTTAATACATATATTTGGTTGCTGTGAAACTTTTAATAAATATATTTATTTGCTGCGACACTTTAAATACATATATTTGGTTGCTGCGACACTTTTAATTAATATATTTGGTTGCTGTGAAACTTTTAATAAATATAATTATTTGCTGCGACACTTTAAATAAATATATTTGGTTGCTGCGACACTTTTAATTAATATACTTCTTTGCTGCGACACTTAAAATACATATATTTGGTTGCTGCGACACTTTTAATGAATATATTTGATTGCTGCGACACTTTTAATTAATATATTTGGTTGCTGTGAAACTTTCAATAAATATATTTATTTGCTGCGACACTTTAAATACATATATTTGGTTGCTGCGACATTTTTAATTAATATATTTCGTTGCTGCGACACTTAAAATAAATATATTTGGTTGCTGCGACACTTTAAAGAAATGTATTTCCTTGCTGTGAAACTTTTAATGAATATATTTGGTTGCTGCGACACTTTTAATGAATATATTTATTTGCTGCGACACTTTAAATAAATATATTTGATTGCTGCGACACTTTTAATTAATCTATTTCGTTGCTGCGACACTTAAAATAAATATATTTGGTTGCTGTGAAACTTTTAATGAATATCTTTGGTTGCTGCGACACTTTAAATAAATATATTTGGTTGCTGTGAAACTTTTAATGAATATATTTGGTTGCTGCGACACTTTAAATAAATATATTTGGTTGCTGCGACACTTTTAATAAATATATTTGGTTGCTGCGACACTTTTAATAAATATATTTGGTTGCTGCGACACTTTTAATAAATATATTTGGTTGCTGCGACACTTTAAATAAATATATTTGGTTGCTGCGACACTTTAAATAAATATATTTGATTGCTGCGACACTTTTAATTAATATATTTCGTTGCTGCGACACTTAAAATAAATATATTTGGTTGCTGTGAAACTTTTAATGAATATCTTTGGTACCTGCGACACTTTAAATAAATATATTTGGTTGCTGTGAAACTTTTAATGAATATATTTGGTTGCTGTGAAACTTTTAATTAATATATTTGGTTGCTGTGAAACTTTTAATTAATATATTTGGTTGCTGCGACACTTTAAATAAATATATTTGGTTGCTGCGACACTTTTAATTAATATACTTCTTTGCTGCGACACTTAAAATACATATATTTGGTTTGCTGCGACACTTTTAATAAATATATTTATTTGCTGCGACACTTTAAATACATATATTTGGTTGCTGCGACACTTTTAATTAATATATTTGGTTGCTGTGAAACTTTTAATAAATATAATTATTTGCTGCGACACTTTAAATAAATATATTTGGTTGCTGCGACACTTTAAATAAATATATTTGGTTGCTGCGACACTTTTAATTAATATACTTCTTTGCTGCGACACTTAAAATACATATATTTGGTTTGCTGCGACACTTTTAATAAATATATTTATTTGCTGCGACACTTTAAATAAATATATTTGGTTGCTGTGAAACTTTTAATGAATATATTTGGTTGCTGCGACACTTTAAAGAAATGTACTTCCTTTCTTTGAAACTTTTAGTTAATATATTTATTTGCTGCGACACTTTAAATAAATATATTTGGTTGCTGCGACACTTTTAATAAATATATTTGGTTGCTGTGACACTTTAAATAAATATATTTATTTGCTGCGACACTTTTAATAAATATATTTGGTTGCTGCGACACTTTAAATAAATATATTTATTTGCTGCGACACTTTTAATACATATATTTGGTTGCTGCGACACTTTTAATTTTGCTGCGACACCTAAAATACATATATTTGGTTGCTGCGACACTTTTAATTAATATATTTGATTGCTGCGAAACTTTTAATTAATATATTTGGTTGCTGTGAAACTTTTAATAAATATATTTATTTGCTACGACACTTTAAATACATATATTTGGTTGCTGCGACACTTTTAATTAATATATTTCGTTGCCGCGACACTTAAAATAAATATATTTGGTTGCTGCGACACTTTAAATGAATATATTTATTTGCTGCGACACTTTTAATAAATATATTTCCTTGCTGTGAAACTTTTAATAAATATATTTGGTTGCTGTGAAACTTTTAATGAATATATTTGGTTGCTGCGACACTTTTAATAAATATATTTGGTTTCTGCGACACTTTAAATTAATATATTTGGTTGCTGCGACACTTTTAATAAATATGTTTGGTTGCTTCTACACTTTTAATGTATATATTTTGTTGATGCGAAACTTTTAATGAATATATTTGGTTGCTGCGATACTTTTAATAAATATATTTATTTGCTGCGACACTTTAAACAAATATATTTGGTTGCTGCGACACTTAAAATAAATATATTTATTTGCTGCGACACTTTTAATTAATATATTTGATTGTTGTGAAACTTTTAATAAATATATTTATTTGCTGCGACACTTTAAATAAATATATTTGGTTGCTGCGACACTTTTAATGAATATATTTGGTTGCTGCGACACATTAAATTAATATATTTGGTTGCTGTGACACTTTTAATAAATATATTTGGTTGCTGTGACACTTTAAATAAATATATTTATTTGCTGCGACACTTTTAATAAATATATTTGGTTGCTGCGACACTTTAAATAAATATATTTGGTTGCTGCAACACTTTTAATAAATATGTTTATTTGCTGCGACACTTTTAAGTAACATATTTATTTGCTGCGACACTTTTAATGAATATATTTGGTTGCTGCGACACATTAAATTAATATATTTGGTTGCTGTGACACTTTTAATAAATATATTTGGTTGCTGTGACACTTTAAATAAATATATTTATTTGCTGCGACACTTTTAATAAATATATTTGGTTGCTGCGACACTTTAAATAAATATATTTGGTTGCTGCGACACTTCTAATGAATATATTTAGTTGCTGCGACACTTTTAATGAATATATTTGGTTGCTGTGACACTTTTAATAAATATATTTATTTGCTGCGACACTTTAAATAAATATATTTGGTTGCTGTGAAACTTTTAATGAATATATTTGGTTGCTGCGACACTTTAAAGAAATGTACTTCCTTTCTTTGAAACTTTTAGTTAATATATTTATTTGCTGCGACACTTTAAATAAATATATTTGGTTGCTGCGACACTTTTAATAAATATATTTGGTTGCTGTGACACTTTAAATAAATATATTTATTTGCTGCGACACTTTTAATAAATATATTTGGTTGCTGCGACACTTTAAATAAATATATTTGGTTGCTGCGACACTTTTAATAAATATATTTATTTGCTGCGACACTTTTAAGTAACATATTTATTTGCTGCGACACTTTTAATGAATATATTTGGTTGCTGCGACACATTAAATTAATATACTTCTTTGCTGCGACACTTAAAATACATATATTTGGTTTGCTGCGACACTTTAAATAAATATATTTGGTTGCTGTGACACTTTAAATAAATATATTTATTTGCTGCGACACTTTTAATAAATATATTTGGTTGCTGCGACACTTTTAATGAATATATTTAGTTGCTGCGACACTTTTAATGAATATATTTGGTTGCTGTGACACTTTTAATAAATATATTTATTTGCTGCGACACTTTAAATAAATATATTTGGTTGCTGTGAAACTTTTAATGAATATATTTGGTTGCTGCGACACTTTAAAGAAATGTACTTCCTTTCTTTGAAACTTTTAGTTAATATATTTATTTGCTGCGACACTTTAAATACATATATTTGGTTGCTGCGACACTTTTAATTAATATATTTGGTTGCTGTGAAACTTTTAATAAATATAATTATTTGCTGCGACACTTTAAATAAATATATTTGGTTGCTGCGACACTTTTAATTAATATACTTCTTTGCTGCGACACTTAAAATACATATATTTGGTTTGCTGCGACACTTTTAATAAATATATTTATTTGCTGCGACACTTTAAATACATATATTTGGTTGCTGCGACACTTTTAATTAATATATTTGGTTGCTGTGAAACTTTTAATAAATATAATTATTTGCTGCGACACTTTAAATAAATATATTTGGTTGCTGCGACACTTTAAATAAATATATTTGGTTGCTGCGACACTTTTAATTAATATACTTCTTTGCTGCGACACTTAAAATACATATATTTGGTTTGCTGCGACACTTTTAATAAATATATTTATTTGCTGCGACACTTTAAATAAATATATTTGGTTGCTGTGAAACTTTTAATGAATATATTTGGTTGCTGCGACACTTTAAAGAAATGTACTTCCTTTCTTTGAAACTTTTAGTTAATATATTTATTTGCTGCGACACTTTAAATAAATATATTTGGTTGCTGCGACACTTTTAATAAATATATTTGGTTGCTGTGACACTTTAAATAAATATATTTATTTGCTGCGACACTTTTAATAAATATATTTGGTTGCTGCGACACTTTAAATAAATATATTTATTTGCTGCGACACTTTTAATACATATATTTGGTTGCTGCGACACTTTTAATTTTGCTGCGACACCTAAAATACATATATTTGGTTGCTGCGACACTTTTAATTAATATATTTGATTGCTGCGAAACTTTTAATTAATATATTTGGTTGCTGTGAAACTTTTAATAAATATATTTATTTGCTACGACACTTTAAATACATATATTTGGTTGCTGCGACACTTTTAATTAATATATTTCGTTGCCGCGACACTTAAAATAAATATATTTGGTTGCTGCGACACTTTAAATGAATATATTTATTTGCTGCGACACTTTTAATAAATATATTTCCTTGCTGTGAAACTTTTAATAAATATATTTGGTTGCTGTGAAACTTTTAATGAATATATTTGGTTGCTGCGACACTTTTAATAAATATATTTGGTTTCTGCGACACTTTAAATTAATATATTTGGTTGCTGCGACACTTTTAATAAATATGTTTGGTTGCTTCTACACTTTTAATGTATATATTTTGTTGATGCGAAACTTTTAATGAATATATTTGGTTGCTGCGATACTTTTAATAAATATATTTATTTGCTGCGACACTTTAAACAAATATATTTGGTTGCTGCGACACTTAAAATAAATATATTTATTTGCTGCGACACTTTTAATTAATATATTTGATTGCTGTGAAACTTTTAATAAATATATTTATTTGCTGCGACACTTTAAATAAATATATTTGGTTGCTGCGACACTTTTAATGAATATATTTGGTTGCTGCGACACATTAAATTAATATATTTGGTTGCTGTGACACTTTTAATAAATATATTTGGTTGCTGTGACACTTTAAATAAATATATTTATTTGCTGCGACACTTTTAATAAATATATTTGGTTGCTGCGACACTTTAAATAAATATATTTGGTTGCTGCGACACTTTTAATAAATATGTTTATTTGCTGCGACACTTTTAAGTAACATATTTATTTGCTGCGACACTTTTAATGAATATATTTGGTTGCTGCGACACATTAAATTAATATATTTGGTTGCTGTGACACTTTTAATAAATATATTTGGTTGCTGTGACACTTTAAATAAATATATTTATTTGCTGCGACACTTTTAATAAATATATTTGGTTGCTGCGACACTTTAAATAAATATATTTGGTTGCTGCGACACTTCTAATGAATATATTTAGTTGCTGCGACACTTTTAATGAATATATTTGGTTGCTGTGACACTTTTAATAAATATATTTATTTGCTGCGACACTTTAAATAAATATATTTGGTTGCTGTGAAACTTTTAATGAATATATTTGGTTGCTGCGACACTTTAAAGAAATGTACTTCCTTTCTTTGAAACTTTTAGTTAATATATTTATTTGCTGCGACACTTTAAATAAATATATTTGGTTGCTGCGACACTTTTAATAAATATATTTGGTTGCTGTGACACTTTAAATAAATATATTTATTTGCTGTGACACTTTTAATAAATATATTTGGTTGCTGCGACACTTTAAATAAATATATTTGGTTGCTGCGACACTTTTAATAAATATATTTATTTGCTGCGACACTTTTAAGTAACATATTTATTTGCTGCGACACTTTTAATGAATATATTTGGTTGCTGCGACACATTAAATTAATATATTTGGTTGCTGTGACACTTTTAATAAATATATTTGGTTGCTGTGACACTTTAAATAAATATATTTATTTGCTGTGACACTTTTAATAAATATATTTATTTGCTGCGACACTTTAAATAAATATATTTGGTTGCTGCGACACTTTTAATGAATATATTTAGTTGCTGCGACACTTTTAATGAATATATTTGGTTGCTGTGACACTTTTAATAAATATATTTATTTGCTGCGACACTTTAAATAAATATATTTGGTTGCTGTGAAACTTTTAATGAATATATTTGGTTGCTGCGACACTTTAAAGAAATGTACTTCCTTTCTTTGAAACTTTTAGTTAATATATTTATTTGCTGCGACACTTTAAATAAATATATTTGGTTGCTGCGACACTTTTAATGAATATATTTAGTTGCTGCGACACTTTTAATGAATATATTTGGTTGCTGTGACACTTTTAATAAATATATTTATTTGCTGCGACACTTTAAATACATATATTTTGTTGCTGCGACATTTTTAATTAATATATTTATTTGCTGCGACACTTTTAATACATATATTTGGTTGCTGTGAAACTTTTAATAAATATATTTATTTGCTGCGACACTTTAAATACATATATTTGGTTGCTGCGACACTTTTAATTAATATATTTGGTTGCTGTGAAACTTTTAATAAATATAATTATTTGCTGCGACACTTTAAATAAATATATTTGGTTGCTGCGACATTTTTAATTAATATAATTATTTGCTGCGACACTTTAAATAAATATATTTGATTGCTGCGACACTTTTAATTAATAGATTTGGTGACTGCGACACTTTTAATAAATATATTTGGTTGCTGTGACACTTTCAATGAATATATTTATTTGCTGCGACACTTTAAACAAATATATTTGATTGCTGCGACACTTTTAATTAATATATTTCGTTGCTGTGAAACTTTTAATGAATATATTTGGTTGCTGCGACACTTTAAAGAAATGTATTTCCTTGCTATGAAACTTTTAATGAATATATTTGGTTGCTGCGACACATTAAAGAAATGTACTTCCTTTCTTTGAAACTTTTAGTTAATATATTTGGTTGCTGCGACACTTTTAATGAATATACTTCTTTGCTGCGACACTTAAAATACATATATTTGGTTGCTGCGACACTTTTAATGAATATATTTGATTGCTGCGACACTTTTAATTAATATATTTGGTTGCTGCGAAACTTTTAATAAATATATTTATTTGCTGCGACACTTTAAATACATATATTTGGTTGCTGCGACACTTTTAATTAATATATTTGGTTGCTGTGAAACTTTTAATAAATATAATTATTTGCTGCGACACTTTAAATAAATATATTTGGTTGCTGCGACACTTTTAATTAATATATTTGGTTGTTGTGAAACTTTTAATAAATATAATTATTTGCTGCGACACTTTAAATAAATATATTTGGTTGCTGCGACACTTTTAATTAATATACTTCTTTGCTGCGACACTTAAAATACATATATTTGGTTGCTGCGACACTTTTAATGAATATATTTGATTGCTGCGACACTTTTAATTAATATATTTGGTTGCTGCGAAACTTTTAATAAATATATTTATTTGCTGCGACACTTTAAATACATATATTTGGTTGCTGCGACATTTTTAATTAATATATTTCGTTGCTGCGACACTTAAAATAAATATATTTGGTTGCTGCGACACTTTAAAGAAATGTATTTCCTTGCTGTGAAACTTTTAATGAATATATTTGGTTGCTGCGACACTTTTAATGAATATATTTATTTGCTGCGACACTTTAAATAAATATATTTGATTGCTGCGACACTTTTAATTAATATATTTCGTTGCTGCGACACTTAAAATAAATATATTTGGTTGCTGCGACACTTTTAATTAATATACTTCTTTGCTGCGACACTTAAAATACATATATTTGGTTGCTGCGACACTTTTAATGAATATTTTTGATTGCTGCGACACTTTTAACGAATATATTTATTTGCTGCGACACTTTTAATACATATATTTGGTTGCTGTGAAACTTTTAATAAATATATTTGGTTGCTGCGACACTTTAAATACATATATGTGGTTGCTGCGACCTTTTAATTAATATATTTGGTTGCTGTGAAACTTTTAATAAATATAATTATTTGCTGCGACACTTTAAATAAATATATTTGGTTGCTGCGACACTTTTAATTAATATACTTCTTTGCTGCGACACTTAAAATACATATATTTGGTTGCTGCGACACTTTTAATGAATATATTTGATTGCTGCGACACTTTTAATTAATATATTTGGTTGCTGTGAAACTTTTAATAAATATGTTTATTTGCTACGACACTTTAAATACATATATTTGGTTGCTGCGACATTTTTAATTAATATAATTATTTGCTGCGACACTTTAAATAAATATATTTGATTGCTGCGACACTTTTAATAAATATAATTATTTGCTGCGACACTTTAAATAAATATATTTGGTTGCTGTGACACTTTCAATGAATATATTTATTTGCTGCGACACTTTAAATAAATATATTTGATTGCTGCGACACTTTTAATTAATATATTTCGTTGCTGCGACACTTAAAATAAATATATTTGGTTGCTGTGAAACTTTTAATGAATATCTTTGGTTGCTGCGACACTTTAAATAAATATATTTGGTTGCTGTGATACTTTTAATGAATATATTTGGTTGCTGCGACACTTTTAATGAATATATTTATTTGCTGCGACACTTTTAATTAATATATTTGGTTGCTGTGATACTTTTAATGAATATATTTGGTTGCTGCGACACTTAAAATAAATATATTTGGTTGCTGTGAAACTTTTAATGAATATCTTTGGTTGCTGCGACACTTTAAAGAAATGTATTTCCTTGCTGTGAAACTTTTAATGAATATATTTGGTTGCTGCGACACTTTTAATGAATATATTTATTTGCTGCGACACTTTTAATTAATATATTTGGTTGCTGTGAAACTTTTAATAAATATATTTATTTGCTGCGACACTTTAAATACATATATTTGGTTGCTGCGACATTTTTAATTAATATATTTCGTTGCTGCGACACTTAAAATAAATATATTTGGTTGCTGCGACACTTTAAAGAAATGTATTTCCTTGCTGTGAAACTTTTAATGAATATATTTGGTTGCTGCGACACTTTTAATGAATATATTTATTTGCTGCGACACTTTAAATAAATATATTTGATTGCTGCGACACTTTTAATTAATATATTTGGTTGGTGTGACACTTTTAATAAATATATTTGGTTGCTGTGACACTTTAAATAAATATATTTATTTGCTGCGACACTTTTAATAAATATATTTGGTTGCTGCGACACTTTTAAGTAACATATTTGGTTGCTGCGACACTTTTAATAAATATATTTATTTGCTGCGACACTTTTAAGTAACATATTTATTTGCTGCGACACTTTTAATGAATATATTTGGTTGCTGCGACACATTAAATTAATATATTTGGTTGCTGTGACACTTTTAATAAATATATTTGGTTGCTGTGACACTTTAAAAAAATATACTTACTTGCTGCGACACTTTTAATAAATATATTTATTTGCTGCGACACTTTTAATAAATATATTTGGTTGCTGCGACACTTTAAATAAATATATTTGGTTGCTGCGACATTTTTAATGAATATATTTAGTTGCTGCGACACTTTTAATGAATATATTTGGTTGCTACGACACTTTTAATAAATATATTTATTTGCTGCGACACTTTAAATAAATATATTTGGTTGCTGTGAAACTTTTAATGAATATATTTGGTTGCTGCGACACTTTAAAGAAATGTATTTCCTTGCTGTGAAACTTTTAATGAATATATTTGGTTGCTGCGACACTTTTAATGAATATATTTATTTGCTGCGACACTTTAAATAAATATATTTGATTGCTGCGACACTTTTAATTAATATATTTCGTTGCTGCGACACTTAAAATAAATATATTTGGTTGCTGTGAAACTTTTAATGAATATCTTTGGTTGCTGCGACACTTTAAAGAAATGTATTTCCTTGCTGTGAAACTTTTAATGAATATATTTGGTTGCTGCGACACTTTTAATGAATATATTTATTTGTTGCGACACTTTTAATTAATATATTTGGTTGCTGTGAAACTTTTAATAAATATATTTATTTGCTGCGACACTTTAAATACATATATTTGGTTGCTGCGACATTTTTAATTAATATATTTCGTTGCTGCGACACTTTAAAGAAATGTATTTCCTTGCTGTGAAACTTTTAATGAATATATTTGGTTGCTGCGACACTTTTAATGAATATATTTATTTGCTGCGACACTTTTAATTAATATATTTGGTTGCTGTGAAACTTTTAATAAATATATTTATTTGCTGCGACACTTTAAATACATATATTTGGTTGCTGCGACATTTTTAATTAATATATTTCGTTGCTGCGACACTTAAAATAAATATATTTGGTTGCTGCGACACTTTAAAGAAATGTATTTCCTTGCTGTGAAACTTTTAATGAATATATTTGGTTGCTGCGACACTTTAAAGAAATGTATTTCCTTGCTGTGAAACTTTTACTGAATATATTTGGTTGCTGCGACACTTTTAATTAATATATTTCGTTGCTGCGACACTTAAAATAAATATCTTTGGTTGCTGCGACACTTTAAATAAATATATTTGGTTGCTGTGATACTTTTAATGAATATATTTGGTTGCTGCGACACTTTTAATGAATATATTTATTTGCTGCGACACTTTTAATTAATATATTTGGTTGCTGTGATACTTTTAATGAATATATTTGGTTGCTGCGACACTTAAAATAAATATATTTGGTTGCTGTGAAACTTTTAATGAATATCTTTGGTTGCTGCGACACTTTAAAGAAATGTATTTCCTTGCTGTGAAACTTTTAATGAATATATTTGGTTGCTGCGACACTTTTAATGAATATATTTATTTGCTGCGACACTTTTAATTAATATATTTGGTTGCTGTGAAACTTTTAATAAATATATTTATTTGCTGCGACACTTTAAATACATATATTTGGTTGCTGCGACATTTTTAATTAATATATTTCGTTGCTGCGACACTTAAAATAAATATATTTGGTTGCTGCGACACTTTAAAGAAATGTATTTCCTTGCTGTGAAACTTTTAATGAATATATTTGGTTGCTGCGACACTTTTAATGAATATATTTATTTGCTGCGACACTTTAAATAAATATATTTGATTGCTGCGACACTTTTAATTAATATATTTCGTTGCTGCGACACTTAAAATAAATATCTTTGGTTGCTGCGACACTTTAAATAAATATATTTGGTTGCTGTGATACTTTTAATGAATATATTTGGTTGCTGCGACACTTTTAATGAATATATTTATTTGCTGCGACACTTTTAATTAATATATTTGGTTGCTGTGATACTTTTAATGAATATATTTGGTTGCTGCGACACTTAAAATAAATATATTTGGTTGCTGTGAAACTTTTAATGAATATCTTTGGTTGCTGCGACACTTTAAAGAAATGTATTTCCTTGCTGTGAAACTTTTAATGAATATATTTGGTTGCTGCGACACTTTTAATGAATATATTTATTTGCTGCGACACTTTTAATTAATATATTTGGTTGCTGTGAAACTTTTAATAAATATATTTATTTGCTGCGACACTTTAAATACATATATTTGGTTGCTGCGACATTTTTCATTAATATATTTCGTTGCTGCGACACTTAAAATAAATATATTTGGTTGCTGCGACACTTTAAAGAAATGTATTTCCTTGCTGTGAAACTTTTAATGAATATATTTGGTTGCTGCGACACCTTTAATGAATATATTTATTTGCTGCGACACTTTAAATAAATATATTTGATTGCTGCGACACTTTTAATTAATATATTTCGTTGCTGCGACACTTAAAATAAATATATTTGGTTGCTGTGAAACTTTTAATGAATATCTTTGGTTGCTGCGACACTTTAAATAAATATATTTGGTTGCTGTGATACTTTTAATGAATATATTTGGTTGCTGCGACACTTTAAAGAAATGTATTTCCTTGCTGTGAAACTTTTAATGAATATATTTGGTTGCTGCGACACTTTTAATGAATATATTTATTTGCTGCGACACTTTTAATTAATATGTTTGGTTGCTGTGAAACTTTTAATAAATATATTTATTTGCTGCGACACTTTAAATACATATATTTGGTTGCTGCGACACTTTTAATTAATATATTTGGTTGCTGTGAAACTTTTAATAAATATAATTATTTGCTGCGACACTTTAAATAAATATATTTGGTTGCTGCGACACTTTTAATTAATATACTTCGTTGCTGCGACACTTAAAATACATATATTTGGTTGCTGCGACACTTTTAATTAATATATTTGATTGCTGCGACACTTTTAATTAATATATTTGGTTGCTGTGAAACTTTTAATAAATATATTTATTTGCTGCGACACTTTAAATACATATATTTGGTTGCTGCGACACTTTTAATTAATATACTTCGTTGCTGCGACACTTAAAATACATATATTTGGTTGCTGCGACACTTTTAATTAATATATTTGATTGCTGCGACACTTTTAATTAATATATTTGGTTGCTGTGAAACTTTTAATAAATATATTTATTTGCTGCGACACTTTAAATACATATATTTGGTTGCTGCGACACTTTTAATTAATATATTTCGTTGCTGCGACACTTAAAATAAATATATTTGGTTGCTGCGACACTTTAAATGAATATATTTATTTGCTGCGACACTTTTAATAAATATATTTCCTTGCTGTGAAACTTTTAATAAATATATTTGGTTGCTGTGAAACTTTTAATGAATATATTTGGTTGCTGTGACACTTTTAATAAATATATTTGGTTGCTGCGACACTTTAAATTAATATATTTGGTTGCTGCGACACTTTTAATAAATATATTTGGTTGCTTCTACACTTTTAATGTATATATTTTGTTGATGCGAAACTTTTAATGAATATATTTGGTTGCTGCGATACTTTTAATAAATATATTTATTTGCTGCGACACTTTAAACAAATATATTTGGTTGCTGCGACACTTAAAATAAATATATTTATTTGCTGCGACACTTTTAATTAATATATTTGATTGCTGTGAAACTTTTAATAAATATATTTATTTGCTGCGACACTTTAAATAAATATATTTGGTTGCTGCGACACTTTTAATGAATATATTTGGTTACTGCGACACATTAAATTAATATATTTGGTTGGTGTGACACTTTTAATAAATATATTTGGTTGCTGTGACACTTTAAATAAATATATTTATTTGCTGCGACACTTTTAATAAATATATTTGGTTGCTGCGACACTTTTAAGTAACATATTTGGTTGCTGCGACACTTTTAATAAATATATTTATTTGCTGCGACACTTTTAAGTAACATATTTATTTGCTGCGACACTTTTAATGAATATATTTGGTTGCTGCGACACATTAAATTAATATATTTGGTTGCTGTGACACTTTTAATAAATATATTTGGTTGCTGTGACACTTTAAAAAAATATACTTACTTGCTGCGACACTTTTAATAAATATATTTATTTGCTGCGACACTTTTAATAAATATATTTGGTTGCTGCGACACTTTAAATAAATATATTTGGTTGCTGCGACATTTTTAATGAATATATTTAGTTGCTGCGACACTTTTAATGAATATATTTGGTTGCTACGACACTTTTAATAAATATATTTATTTGCTGCGACACTTTAAATAAATATATTTGGTTGCTGTGAAACTTTTAATGAATATATTTGGTTGCTGCGACACTTTAAAGAAATGTATTTCCTTGCTATGAAACTTTTAATGAATATATTTGGTTGCTGCGACACATTAAAGAAATGTACTTCCTTTCTTTGAAACTTTTAGTTAATATATTTGGTTGCTGCGACACTTTTAATGAATATATTTATTTGCTGCGACACTTTTAATAAATATATTTGGTTGCTGTGAAATTTTGAATGAATATATTTGGTTGCTGCGACACTTTTAATAAATATATTTGGTTGCTGTGAAACTTTTAATGAATATATTTGGTTGCTGCGACACTTTTAATGAATATATTTATTTGCTGCGACACTTTTAATAAATATATTTGGTTGCTGTGAAACTTTTAATGAATATATTTGGTTGCTGCGACACTTTTAATAAATATATTTGGTTGCTGTGAAACTTTTAATGAATATATTTGGTTGCTGCGACACTTTAAATAAATATATTTGGTTGCTGCGACACTTTTAATGAATATATTTATTTGCTGCGACACTTTTAATTAATATATTTAGTTGCTGCGACACTTTTAATGAATATATTTGGTTGCTGTGACACTTTTAATTAATACATTTCGTTGCTGCGACATTTAAAATAAATATATTTGGTTGCCGTGAAACTTTTAATGAACATATTTATTTGCTGCGACACTTTTAATGAATAAATTTGGTTGCTGCGACACATTAAATTAATATATTTGGTTGCTGTGACACTTTTAATAAATATATTTGGTTGCTGTGACACTTTAAATAAATATATTTATTTGCTGCGACACTTTTAATAAATATATTTGGTTGCTGCGACACTTTAAATAAATATATTTGGTTGCTGCGACACTTTTAATTAATATATTTAGTTGCTGCGACACTTTTAATGAATATATTTGGTTGCTGTGACACTTTTAATAAATATATTTATTTGCTGCGACACTTAAAATAAATATATTTGGTTGCTGTGAAACTTTTAATGAATATATTTGGTTGCTGCGACACTTTAAAGAAATGTATTTCCTTGCTGTGAAACTTTTAATGAATATATTTGGTTGCTGCGACACTTTAAATAAATATATTTGGTTGCTGTGAAACTTTTAATGAATATATTTGGTTGCTGTGAAATTTTGAATGAATATATTTATTTGCTGCGACACTTTTAATAAATATATTTGGTTGCTGTGAGATTTTGAATGAATATATTTGGTTGCTGCGACACTTTTAATAAATATATTTGGTTGCTGTGAAACTTTTAATGAATATATTTGGTTGCTGCGACACTTTTAATGAATATATTTATTTGCTGCGACACTTTTAATAAATATATTTGGTTGCTGTGAAACTTTTAATGAATATATTTGGTTGCTGCGACACTTTAAATAAATATATTTGGTTGCTGTGAAACTTTTAATGAATATATTTGGTTGCTGCGACACTTTAAATAAATATATTTAGTTGCTATGAAACTTTAATAAATATATTTGGTTCCTGTGAAACATATTTAGTTGCTGTGAAACTTTTAATCAATATATTTGGTTGCTGTGAAACATATTTAGTTGCTGTGAAACTTTTTACTAATATATTTGGTTGCTGTGACACTTTTAATTAATATATTTGGTTGCTACGACACTTTTAATAAATATATTTATTTGCTGCGACACTTTAAATAAATATATTTGGTTGCTGTGAAACTTTTAATGAATATATTTGGTTGCTGCGACACTTTAAAGAAATGTATTTCCTTGCTATGAAACTTTTAATGAATATATTTGGTTGCTGCGACACATTAAAGAAATGTACTTCCTTTCTTTGAAACTTTTAGTTAATATATTTGGTTGCTGCGACACTTTTAATGAATATATTTATTTGCTGCGACACTTTTAATAAATATATTTGGTTGCTGTGAAATTTTGAATGAATATATTTGGTTGCTGCGACACTTTTAATAAATATATTTGGTTGCTGTGAAACTTTTAATGAATATATTTGGTTGCTGCGACACTTTTAATGAATATATTTATTTGCTGCGACACTTTTAATAAATATATTTGGTTGCTGTGAAACTTTTAATGAATATATTTGGTTGCTGCGACACTTTTAATAAATATATTTGGTTGCTGTGAAACTTTTAATGAATATATTTGGTTGCTGCGACACTTTAAATAAATATATTTGGTTGCTGCGACACTTTTAATGAATATATTTATTTGCTGCGACACTTTTAATTAATATATTTAGTTGCTGCGACACTTTTAATGAATATATTTGGTTGCTGTGACACTTTTAATTAATACATTTCGTTGCTGCGACATTTAAAATAAATATATTTGGTTGCCGTGAAACTTTTAATGAACATATTTATTTGCTGCGACACTTTTAATGAATAAATTTGGTTGCTGCGACACATTAAATTAATATATTTGGTTGCTGTGACACTTTTAATAAATATATTTGGTTGCTGTGACACTTTAAATAAATATATTTATTTGCTGCGACACTTTTAATAAATATATTTGGTTGCTGCGACACTTTAAATAAATATATTTGGTTGCTGCGACACTTTTAATTAATATATTTAGTTGCTGCGACACTTTTAATGAATATATTTGGTTGCTGTGACACTTTTAATAAATATATTTATTTGCTGCGACACTTAAAATAAATATATTTGGTTGCTGTGAAACTTTTAATGAATATATTTGGTTGCTGCGACACTTTAAAGAAATGTATTTCCTTGCTGTGAAACTTTTAATGAATATATTTGGTTGCTGCGACACTTTAAATAAATATATTTGGTTGCTGTGAAACTTTTAATGAATATATTTGGTTGCTGTGAAATTTTGAATGAATATATTTATTTGCTGCGACACTTTTAATAAATATATTTGGTTGCTGTGAGATTTTGAATGAATATATTTGGTTGCTGCGACACTTTTAATAAATATATTTGGTTGCTGTGAAACTTTTAATGAATATATTTGGTTGCTGCGACACTTTTAATGAATATATTTATTTGCTGCGACACTTTTAATAAATATATTTGGTTGCTGTGAAACTTTTAATGAATATATTTGGTTGCTGCGACACTTTAAATAAATATATTTGGTTGCTGTGAAACTTTTAATGAATATATTTGGTTGCTGCGACACTTTAAATAAATATATTTAGTTGCTATGAAACTTTAATAAATATATTTGGTTCCTGTGAAACATATTTAGTTGCTGTGAAACTTTTAATCAATATATTTGGTTGCTGTGAAACATATTTAGTTGCTGTGAAACTTTTTACTAATATATTTGGTTGCTGTGACACTTTTAATTAATATATTTGGTTAATGCGAAACTTTAATAAATATATTTAGTTGAAGTGAAACTTTAATAAATATATTTGGTTCCTGTGAAACATATTTAGTTGCTGCGAAACTTTAAATAAACATATTTGGTTGCTGTGACACCTTTAATGAATATATTTATTTGCTGCGACACTTTAAATAAATATATTTGATTGCTGCGACATTTTTCATTAATATATTTCGTTGCTGCGACACTTAAAATAAATATATTTGGTTGCTGCGACACTTTAAAGAAATGTATTTCCTTGCTGTGAAACTTTTAATGAATATATTTGGTTGCTGCGACACCTTTAATGAATATATTTATTTGCTGCGACACTTTAAATAAATATATTTGATTGCTGCGACACTTTTAATTAATATATTTCGTTGCTGCGACACTTAAAATAAATATATTTGGTTGCTGTGAAACTTTTAATGAATATCTTTGGTTGCTGCGACACTTTAAATAAATATATTTGGTTGCTGTGATACTTTTAATTAATATGTTTGGTTGCTGTGAAACTTTTAATAAATATATTTATTTGCTGCGAAACTTTAAATACATATATTTGGTTGCTGCGACACTTTTAATTAATATACTTCGTTGCTGCGACACTTAAAATACATATATTTGGTTGCTGTGAAACTTTTAATGAATATATTTGGTTGCTGCGACACTTTTAATGAATATATTTATTTGCTGCGACACTTTTAATTAATATGTTTGGTTGCTGTGAAACTTTTAATAAATATATTTATTTGCTGCGACACTTTAAATACATATATTTGGTTGCTGCGACACTTTTAATTAATATATTTGGTTGCTGTGAAACTTTTAATAAATATAATTATTTGCTGCGACACTTTAAATAAATATATTTGGTTGCTGCGACACTTTTAATTAATATACTTCGTTGCTGCGACACTTAAAATACATATATTTGGTTGCTGCGACACTTTTAATTAATATATTTGATTGCTGCGACACTTTTAATTAATATATTTGGTTGCTGTGAAACTTTTAATAAATATATTTATTTGCTGCGACACTTTAAATACATATATTTGGTTGCTGCGACACTTTTAATTAATATACTTCGTTGCTGCGACACTTAAAATACATATATTTGGTTGCTGCGACACTTTTAATTAATATATTTGATTGCTGCGACACTTTTAATTAATATATTTGGTTGCTGTGAAACTTTTAATAAATATATTTATTTGCTGCGACACTTTAAATACATATATTTGGTTGCTGCGACACTTTTAATTAATATATTTCGTTGCTGCGACACTTAAAATAAATATATTTGGTTGCTGCGACACTTTAAATGAATATATTTATTTGCTGCGACACTTTTAATAAATATATTTCCTTGCTGTGAAACTTTTAATAAATATATTTGGTTGCTGTGAAACTTTTAATGAATATATTTGGTTGCTGTGACACTTTTAATAAATATATTTGGTTGCTGCGACACTTTAAATTAATATATTTGGTTGCTGCGACACTTTTAATAAATATATTTGGTTGCTTCTACACTTTTAATGTATATATTTTGTTGATGCGAAACTTTTAATGAATATATTTGATTGCTGCGATACTTTTAATAAATATATTTATTTGCTGCGACACTTTAAACAAATATATTTGGTTGCTGCGACACTTAAAATAAATATATTTATTTGCTGCGACACTTTTAATTAATATATTTGATTGCTGTGAAACTTTTAATAAATATATTTATTTGCTGCGACACTTTAAATAAATATATTTGGTTGCTGCGACACTTTTAATGAATATATTTGGTTACTGCGACACATTAAATTAATATATTTGGTTGGTGTGACACTTTTAATAAATATATTTGGTTGCTGTGACACTTTAAATAAATATATTTATTTGCTGCGACACTTTTAATAAATATATTTGGTTGCTGCGACACTTTTAAGTAACATATTTGGTTGCTGCGACACTTTTAATAAATATATTTATTTGCTGCGACACTTTTAAGTAACATATTTATTTGCTGCGACACTTTTAATGAATATATTTGGTTGCTGCGACACATTAAATTAATATATTTGGTTGCTGTGACACTTTTAATAAATATATTTGGTTGCTGTGACACTTTAAAAAAATATACTTACTTGCTGCGACACTTTTAATAAATATATTTATTTGCTGCGACACTTTTAATAAATATATTTGGTTGCTGCGACACTTTAAATAAATATATTTGGTTGCTGCGACATTTTTAATGAATATATTTAGTTGCTGCGACACTTTTAATGAATATATTTGGTTGCTACGACACTTTTAATAAATATATTTATTTGCTGCGACACTTTAAATAAATATATTTGGTTGCTGTGAAACTTTTAATGAATATATTTGGTTGCTGCGACACTTTAAAGAAATGTATTTCCTTGCTATGAAACTTTTAATGAATATATTTGGTTGCTGCGACACATTAAAGAAATGTACTTCCTTTCTTTGAAACTTTTAGTTAATATATTTGGTTGCTGCGACACTTTTAATGAATATATTTATTTGCTGCGACACTTTTAATAAATATATTTGGTTGCTGTGAAATTTTGAATGAATATATTTGGTTGCTGCGACACTTTTAATAAATATATTTGGTTGCTGTGAAACTTTTAATGAATATATTTGGTTGCTGCGACACTTTTAATGAATATATTTATTTGCTGCGACACTTTTAATAAATATATTTGGTTGCTGTGAAACTTTTAATGAATATATTTGGTTGCTGCGACACTTTTAATAAATATATTTGGTTGCTGTGAAACATATTTAGTTGCTGTGAAACTTTTTACTAATATATTTGGTTGCTGTGACACTTTTAATTAATATATTTGGTTAATGCGAAACTTTAATAAATATATTTAGTTGCTGTGAAACTTTAATAAATATATTTGGTTCCTGTGAAACATATTTAGTTGCTGCGAAACTTTAAATAAACATATTTGGTTGCTGTGAAACTTTTAATAAATATATTTGGTTGCTGTGACACCTTTAATGAATATATTTATTTGCTGCGACACTTTAAATAAATATATTTGATTGCTGCGACATTTTTCATTAATATATTTCGTTGCTGCGACACTTAAAATAAATATATTTGGTTGCTGCGACACTTTAAAGAAATGTATTTCCTTGCTGTGAAACTTTTAATGAATATATTTGGTTGCTGCGACACCTTTAATGAATATATTTATTTGCTGCGACACTTTAAATAAATATATTTGATTGCTGCGACACTTTTAATTAATATATTTCGTTGCTGCGACACTTAAAATAAATATATTTGGTTGCTGTGAAACTTTTAATGAATATCTTTGGTTGCTGCGACACTTTAAATAAATATATTTGGTTGCTGTGATACTTTTAATGAATATATTTGGTTGCTGCGACACTTTAAAGAAATGTATTTCCTTGCTGTGAAACTTTTAATGAATATATTTGGTTGCTGCGACACTTTTAATGAATATATTTATTTGCTGCGACACTTTTAATTAATATGTTTGGTTGCTGTGAAACTTTTAATAAATATATTTATTTGCTGCGACACTTTAAATACATATATTTGGTTGCTGCGACACTTTTAATTAATATATTTGGTTGCTGTAAAACTTTTAATAAATATAATTATTTGCTGCGACACTTTAAATAAATATATTTGGTTGCTGCGACACTTTTAATTAATATACTTCGTTGCTGCGACACTTAAAATACATATATTTGGTTGCTGCGACACTTTTAATTAATATATTTGATTGCTGCGACACTTTTAATTAATATATTTGGTTGCTGTGAAACTTTTAATAAATATATTTATTTGCTGCGACACTTTAAATACATATATTTGGTTGCTGCGACACTTTTAATTAATATACTTCGTTGCTGCGACACTTAAAATACATATATTTGGTTGCTGCGACACTTTTAATTAATATATTTGATTGCTGCGACACTTTTAATTAATATATTTGGTTGCTGTGAAACTTTTAATAAATATATTTATTTGCTGCGACACTTTAAATACATATATTTGGTTGCTGCGACACTTTTAATTAATATATTTCGTTGCTGCGACACTTAAAATAAATATATTTGGTTGCTGCGACACTTTAAATGAATATATTTATTTGCTGCGACACTTTTAATAAATATATTTCCTTGCTGTGAAACTTTTAATAAATATATTTGGTTGCTGTGAAACTTTTAATGAATATATTTGGTTGCTGTGACACTTTTAATAAATATATTTGGTTGCTGCGACACTTTAAATTAATATATTTGGTTGCTGCGACACTTTTAATAAATATATTTGGTTGCTTCTACACTTTTAATGTATATATTTTGTTGATGCGAAACTTTTAATGAATATATTTGGTTGCTGCGATACTTTTAATAAATATATTTATTTGCTGCGACACTTTAAACAAATATATTTGGTTGCTGCGACACTTAAAATAAATATATTTATTTGCTGCGACACTTTTAATTAATATATTTGATTGCTGTGAAACTTTTAATAAATATATTTATTTGCTGCGACACTTTAAATAAATATATTTGGTTGCTGCGACACTTTTAATGAATATATTTGGTTACTGCGACACATTAAATTAATATATTTGGTTGGTGTGACACTTTTAATAAATATATTTGGTTGCTGTGACACTTTAAATAAATATATTTATTTGCTGCGACACTTTTAATAAATATATTTGGTTGCTGCGACACTTTTAAGTAACATATTTGGTTGCTGCGACACTTTTAATAAATATATTTATTTGCTGCGACACTTTTAAGTAACATATTTATTTGCTGCGACACTTTTAATGAATATATTTGGTTGCTGCGACACATTAAATTAATATATTTGGTTGCTGTGACACTTTTAATAAATATATTTGGTTGCTGTGACACTTTAAAAAAATATACTTACTTGCTGCGACACTTTTAATAAATATATTTATTTGCTGCGACACTTTTAATAAATATATTTGGTTGCTGCGACACTTTAAATAAATATATTTGGTTGCTGCGACATTTTTAATGAATATATTTAGTTGCTGCGACACTTTTAATGAATATATTTGGTTGCTACGACACTTTTAATAAATATATTTATTTGCTGCGACACTTTAAATAAATATATTTGGTTGCTGTGAAACTTTTAATGAATATATTTGGTTGCTGCGACACTTTAAAGAAATGTATTTCCTTGCTATGAAACTTTTAATGAATATATTTGGTTGCTGCGACACATTAAAGAAATGTACTTCCTTTCTTTGAAACTTTTAGTTAATATATTTGGTTGCTGCGACACTTTTAATGAATATATTTATTTGCTGCGACACTTTTAATAAATATATTTGGTTGCTGTGAAATTTTGAATGAATATATTTGGTTGCTGCGACACTTTTAATAAATATATTTGGTTGCTGTGAAACTTTTAATGAATATATTTGGTTGCTGCGACACTTTTAATGAATATATTTATTTGCTGCGACACTTTTAATAAATATATTTGGTTGCTGTGAAACTTTTAATGAATATATTTGGTTGCTGCGACACTTTTAATAAATATATTTGGTTGCTGTGAAACTTTTAATGAATATATTTGGTTGCTGCGACACTTTAAATAAATATATTTGGTTGCTGCGACACTTTTAATGAATATATTTATTTGCTGCGACACTTTTAATTAATATATTTAGTTGCTGCGACACTTTTAATGAATATATTTGGTTGCTGTGACACTTTTAATTAATACATTTCGTTGCTGCGACATTTAAAATAAATATATTTGGTTGCCGTGAAACTTTTAATGAACATATTTATTTGCTGCGACACTTTTAATGAATAAATTTGGTTGCTGCGACACATTAAATTAATATATTTGGTTGCTGTGACACTTTTAATAAATATATTTGGTTGCTGTGACACTTTAAATAAATATATTTATTTGCTGCGACACTTTTAATAAATATATTTGGTTGCTGCGACACTTTAAATAAATATATTTGGTTGCTGCGACACTTTTAATTAATATATTTAGTTGCTGCGACACTTTTAATGAATATATTTGGTTGCTGTGACACTTTTAATAAATATATTTATTTGCTGCGACACTTAAAATAAATATATTTGGTTGCTGTGAAACTTTTAATGAATATATTTGGTTGCTGCGACACTTTAAAGAAATGTATTTCCTTGCTGTGAAACTTTTAATGAATATATTTGGTTGCTGCGACACTTTAAATAAATATATTTGGTTGCTGTGAAACTTTTAATGAATATATTTGGTTGCTGTGAAATTTTGAATGAATATATTTATTTGCTGCGACACTTTTAATAAATATATTTGGTTGCTGTGAGATTTTGAATGAATATATTTGGTTGCTGCGACACTTTTAATAAATATATTTGGTTGCTGTGAAACTTTTAATGAATATATTTGGTTGCTGCGACACTTTTAATGAATATATTTATTTGCTGCGACACTTTTAATAAATATATTTGGTTGCTGTGAAACTTTTAATGAATATATTTGGTTGCTGCGACACTTTAAATAAATATATTTGGTTGCTGTGAAACTTTTAATGAATATATTTGGTTGCTGCGACACTTTAAATAAATATATTTAGTTGCTATGAAACTTTAATAAATATATTTGGTTCCTGTGAAACATATTTAGTTGCTGTGAAACTTTTAATCAATATATTTGGTTGCTGTGAAACATATTTAGTTGCTGTGAAACTTTTTACTAATATATTTGGTTGCTGTGACACTTTTAATTAATATATTTGGTTAATGCGAAACTTTAATAAATATATTTAGTTGCTGTGAAACTTTAATAAATATATTTGGTTCCTGTGAAACATATTTAGTTGCTGCGAAACTTTAAATAAACATATTTGGTTGCTGTGAAACTTTTAATAAATATATTTGGTTGCTGTGACACTTTAAATAAATATATTTATTTGCTGCGACACTTTTAATAAATATATTTGGTTGCTGCGACACTTTAAATAAATATATTTGGTTGCTGTGAAACTTTTAATAAATATATTTGGTTGCTGCGACACTTAAAATAAATATATTTGGTTGCTGTGAAACTTTTAATGAATATCTTTGGTTGCTGCGACACTTTAAATAAATATATTTGGTTGCTGTGATACTTTTAATGAATATATTTGGTTGCTGCGACACTTTAAAGAAATGTATTTCCTTGCTGTGAAACTTTTAATGAATATATTTGGTTGCTGCGACACTTTTAATGAATATATTTATTTGCTGCGACACTTTTAATTAATATGTTTGGTTGCTGTGAAACTTTTAATAAATATATTTATTTGCTGCGACACTTTAAATACATATATTTGGTTGCTGCGACACTTTTAATTAATATATTTGGTTGCTGTGAAACTTTTAATAAATATAATTATTTGCTGCGACACTTTAAATAAATATATTTGGTTGCTGCGACACTTTTAATTAATATACTTCGTTGCTGCGACACTTAAAATACATATATTTGGTTGCTGCGACACTTTTAATTAATATATTTGATTGCTGCGACACTTTTAATTAATATATTTGGTTGCTGTGAAACTTTTAATAAATATATTTATTTGCTGCGACACTTTAAATACATATATTTGGTTGCTGCGACACTTTTAATTAATATACTTCGTTGCTGCGACACTTAAAATACATATATTTGGTTGCTGCGACACTTTTAATTAATATATTTGATTGCTGCGACACTTTTAATTAATATATTTGGTTGCTGTGAAACTTTTAATAAATATATTTATTTGCTGCGACACTTTAAATACATATATTTGGTTGCTGCGACACTTTTAATTAATATATTTCGTTGCTGCGACACTTAAAATAAATATATTTGGTTGCTGCGACACTTTAAATGAATATATTTATTTGCTGCGACACTTTTAATAAATATATTTCCTTGCTGTGAAACTTTTAATAAATATATTTGGTTGCTGTGAAACTTTTAATGAATATATTTGGTTGCTGTGACACTTTTAATAAATATATTTGGTTGCTGCGACACTTTAAATTAATATATTTGGTTGCTGCGACACTTTTAATAAATATATTTGGTTGCTTCTACACTTTTAATGTATATATTTTGTTGATGCGAAACTTTTAATGAATATATTTGGTTGCTGCGATACTTTTAATAAATATATTTATTTGCTGCGACACTTTAAACAAATATATTTGGTTGCTGCGACACTTAAAATAAATATATTTATTTGCTGCGACACTTTTAATTAATATATTTGATTGCTGTGAAACTTTTAATAAATATATTTATTTGCTGCGACACTTTAAATAAATATATTTGGTTGCTGCGACACTTTTAATGAATATATTTGGTTACTGCGACACATTAAATTAATATATTTGGTTGGTGTGACACTTTTAATAAATATATTTGGTTGCTGTGACACTTTAAATAAATATATTTATTTGCTGCGACACTTTTAATAAATATATTTGGTTGCTGCGACACTTTTAAGTAACATATTTGGTTGCTGCGACACTTTTAATAAATATATTTATTTGCTGCGACACTTTTAAGTAACATATTTATTTGCTGCGACACTTTTAATGAATATATTTGGTTGCTGCGACACATTAAATTAATATATTTGGTTGCTGTGACACTTTTAATAAATATATTTGGTTGCTGCGACACTTTTAATAAATATATTTATTTGCTGCGACACTTTTAATAAATATATTTGGTTGCTGCGACACTTTAAATAAATATATTTGGTTGCTGCGACATTTTTAATGAATATATTTAGTTGCTGCGACACTTTTAATGAATATATTTGGTTGCTACGACACTTTTAATAAATATATTTATTTGCTGCGACACTTTAAATAAATATATTTGGTTGCTGTGAAACTTTTAATGAATATATTTGGTTGCTGCGACACTTTTAATGAATATATTTGGTTGCTGCGACACATTAAATTAATATATTTGGTTGCTGTGACACTTTTAATAAATATATTTGGTTGCTGCGACACTTTTAATAAATATATTTGGTTGCTGCGACACTTTAAATAAATATATTTGGTTGCTG
Organism: Orchesella flavescens; assembly: GCA_964034955.1. Classification (NCBI taxonomy): domain Eukaryota; kingdom Metazoa; phylum Arthropoda; class Collembola; order Entomobryomorpha; family Orchesellidae; genus Orchesella; species Orchesella flavescens. Next base: position 6,303,273 of record OZ035955.1, read on the forward strand.
CGACATTTTTAATGAATATATTTAGTTGCTGCGACACTTTTAATGAATATATTTGGTTGCTACGACACTTTTAATAAATATATTTATTTGCTGCGACATTTTTAATGAATATATTTAGTTGCTGCGACACTTTTAATAAATATATTTGGTTGCTGCGACACTTTTAAGTAACATATTTGGTTGCTGCGACACTTTTAATAAATATATTTATTTGCTGCGTCACTTTTAAGTAACATATTTATTTGCTGCGACACTTTTAATGAATATATTTGGTTGCTGCGACACATTAAATTAATATATTTGGTTGCTGTGACACTTTTAATAAATATATTTGGTTGCTGTGACACTTTAAAAAAATATACTTACTTGCTGCGACACTTTTAATAAATATATTTATTTGCTGCGACACTTTTAATAAATATATTTGGTTGCTGCGACACTTTAAATAAATATATTTGGTTGCTGCGACATTTTTAATGAATATATTTAGTTGCTGCGACACTTTTAATGAATATATTTGGTTGCTACGACACTTTTAATAAATATATTTATTTGCTGCGACACTTTAAATAAATATATTTGGTTGCTGTGAAACTTTTAATGAATATATTTGGTTGCTGCGACACTTTAAAGAAATGTATTTCCTTGCTATGAAACTTTTAATGAATATATTTGGTTGCTGCGACACATTAAAGAAATGTACTTCCTTTCTTTGAAACTTTTAGTTAATATATTTGGTTGCTGCGACACTTTTAATGAATATATTTATTTGCTGCGACACTTTTAATAAATATATTTGGTTGCTGTGAAATTTTGAATGAATATATTTGGTTGCTGCGACACTTTTAATAAATATATTTGGTTGCTGTGAAACTTTTAATGAATATATTTGGTTGCTGCGACACTTTTAATGAATATATTTATTTGCTGCGACACTTTTAATAAATATATTTGGTTGCTGTGAAACTTTTAATGAATATATTTGGTTGCTGCGACACTTTTAATAAATATATTTGGTTGCTGTGAAACTTTTAATGAATATATTTGGTTGCTGCGACACTTTAAATAAATATATTTGGTTGCTGCGACACTTTTAATGAATATATTTATTTGCTGCGACACTTTTAATTAATATATTTAGTTGCTGCGACACTTTTAATGAATATATTTGGTTGCTGTGACACTTTTAATTAATACATTTCGTTGCTGCGACATTTAAAATAAATATATTTGGTTGCCGTGAAACTTTTAATGAACATATTTATTTGCTGCGACACTTTTAATGAATAAATTTGGTTGCTGCGACACATTAAATTAATATATTTGGTTGCTGTGACACTTTTAATAAATATATTTGGTTGCTGTGACACTTTAAATAAATATATTTATTTGCTGCGACACTTTTAATAAATATATTTGGTTGCTGCGACACTTTAAATAAATATATTTGGTTGCTGCGACACTTTTAATTAATATATTTAGTTGCTGCGACACTTTTAATGAATATATTTGGTTGCTGTGACACTTTTAATAAATATATTTATTTGCTGCGACACTTAAAATAAATATATTTGGTTGCTGTGAAACTTTTAATGAATATATTTGGTTGCTGCGACACTTTAAAGAAATGTATTTCCTTGCTGTGAAACTTTTAATGAATATATTTGGTTGCTGCGACACTTTAAATAAATATATTTGGTTGCTGTGAAACTTTTAATGAATATATTTGGTTGCTGTGAAATTTTGAATGAATATATTTATTTGCTGCGACACTTTTAATAAATATATTTGGTTGCTGTGAGATTTTGAATGAATATATTTGGTTGCTGCGACACTTTTAATAAATATATTTGGTTGCTGTGAAACTTTTAATGAATATATTTGGTTGCTGCGACACTTTTAATGAATATATTTATTTGCTGCGACACTTTTAATAAATATATTTGGTTGCTGTGAAACTTTTAATGAATATATTTGGTTGCTGCGACACTTTAAATAAATATATTTGGTTGCTGTGAAACTTTTAATGAATATATTTGGTTGCTGCGACACTTTAAATAAATATATTTAGTTGCTATGAAACTTTAATAAATATATTTGGTTCCTGTGAAACATATTTAGTTGCTGTGAAACTTTTAATCAATATATTTGGTTGCTGTGAAACATATTTAGTTGCTGTGAAACTTTTTACTAATATATTTGGTTGCTGTGACACTTTTAATTAATATATTTGGTTAATGCGAAACTTTAATAAATATATTTAGTTGCTGTGAAACTTTAATAAATATATTTGGTTCCTGTGAAACATATTTAGTTGCTGCGAAACTTTAAATAAACATATTTGGTTGCTGTGAAACTTTTAATAAATATATTTGGTTGCTGTGACACTTTAAATAAATATATTTATTTGCTGCGACACTTTTAATAAATATATTTGGTTGCTGCGACACTTTAAATAAATATATTTGGTTGCTGCGACACTTTTAATTAATATATTTAGTTGCTGCGACACTTTTAATGAATATATTTGGTTGCTGTGCCACTTTTAATAAATATATTTATTTGCTGCGACACTTAAAATAAATATATTTGGTTGCTGTGAAACTTTTAATGAATATATTTGGTTGCTGCGACACTTTAAAGAAATGTATTTCCTTGCTGTGAAACTTTTAATGAATATATTTGGTTGCTGCGACACTTTAAATAAATATATTTGGTTGCTGTGAAACTTTTAATGAATATATTTGGTTGCTGTGAAATTTTGAATGAATATATTTATTTGCTGCGACACTTTTAATAAATATATTTGGTTGCTGTGAGATTTTGAATGAATATATTTGGTTGCTGCGACACTTTTAATAAATATATTTGGTTGCTGTGAAACTTTTAATGAATATATTTGGTTGCTGCGACACTTTTAATGAATATATTTATTTGCTGCGACACTTTTAATAAATATATTTGGTTGCTGTGAAACTTTTAATGAATATATTTGGTTGCTGCGACACTTTAAATAAATATATTTGGTTGCTGTGAAACTTTTAATGAATATATTTGGTTGCTGCGACACTTTAAATAAATATATTTAGTTGCTGTGAAACTTTAATAAATATATTTGGTTCCTGTGAAACATATTTAGTTGCTGTGAAACTTTTAATCAATATATTTGGTTGCTGTGAAACATATTTAGTTGCTGTGAAACTTTTTACTACTATATTTGGTTGCTGTGACACTTTTAATTAATATATTTGGTTAATGCGAAACTTTAATAAATATATTTGGTTCCTGTGAAACATATTTAGTTGCTGCGAAACTTTAAATAAACATATTTGGTTGCTGTGAAACTTTTTATTAATATATTTGGTTGCTGTGACACTTTAAATAAATATATTTAGTTGCTGTGAAACTTTAATATATATATTTGGTTCCTGTGAAACATTTAATAAATAAATTTAGTTGCTGTGAAACTTTTAATATATATATTTGGTTCCTGTGAAACATTTAATAAATAAATTTAGTTGCTGTGAAACTTTTAATCAATATATTTGCTTGCTGCGACACTTCAAATAAATATAATTAGTTGCTGCGAAACTTTAAATAAACATATTTGGTTGCTATGAAACTTTTATTAATATTTTTGGTTGCTGTGACACTTAAAATAAATATATTTAGTTGCTGTGAAACTTTAATAAATATATTTGGTTCCTGTGAAACATATTTAGTTGCTGTGAAACTTTTAATCAATATATTTGGTTGCTGTGAAACATATTTAGTTGCTGTGAAACTTTTTACTAATATATTTGGTTGCTGTGACACTTTTAATAAATATATTTGGTTGCTGCGAAACTTTAAATAAATATATTTGGTTCCCGTGAAACATATTTAGTTGCTGTGAAACTTTTAATCAATATATTTGGTTGATGTGACACTTTTAATTAATATATTTTATTGCTGCGAAACTTTAAATAAATATATTTGGCTGTTGTGAAACTTTTTATTAATATATTTGGTTCCTGTGAAACATATTTAGTTGCTGTGAAACTTTTAATCAATATATTTGGTTGCTGTGAAACATATTTAGTTGCTGTGAAACATTTTACTAATATATTTGGTTGCTGTGACACTTTTAATAAATATATTTGGTTGCTGCGAAACTTTAAATAAATATATTTGGTTCCTGTGAAACATATTTAGCTGCTGTAAAACTTTTAATAAATATATTGGGTTGCTGCGAAACTTTAAATTAATATATTTGGTTGCTGTGACACTTTTTAGTAATATATTTGGTTGCTGTGACACTTTTACAAAATAAATTTAGTTGCTGCGAAACTTTAATAAATATATTTGGTTCCTGTGAAACATATTTAGCTGCTGTGAAACTTTTAATAAATATATTTAGTTGCTGTGAAACTTTAATAAATATTTTTGGTTGATGTGACACTTTTAATTAATATATTTGGTTAATGCGAAACTTTAATAAATATATTTAGTTGCTGTGAAACTTTTAATAAATATATTTCCTTGCTGTGAAACTTTTAATGAATATATTTGGTTGCTGCGACACTTTTAATGAATATATTTATTTGTTGCGACACTTTTAATTAATATATTTGGTTGCTGTGAAACTTTTAATAAATATATTTATTTGCTGCGACACTTTAAATACATATATTTGGTTGCTGCGACATTTTTAATTAATATATTTCGTTGCTGCGACACTTTAAAGAAATGTATTTCCTTGCTGTGAAACTTTTAATGAATATATTTGGTTGCTGCGACACTTTTAATGAATATATTTATTTGCTGCGACACTTTTAATTAATATATTTGGTTGCTGTGAAACTTTTAATAAATATATTTATTTGCTGCGACACTTTAAATACATATATTTGGTTGCTGCGACATTTTTAATTAATATATTTCGTTGCTGCGACACTTAAAATAAATATATTTGGTTGCTGCGACACTTTAAAGAAATGTATTTCCTTGCTGTGAAACTTTTAATGAATATATTTGGTTGCTGCGACACTTTAAAGAAATGTATTTCCTTGCTGTGAAACTTTTACTGAATATATTTGGTTGCTGCGACACTTTTAATGAATATATTTATTTGCTGCGACACTTTAAATAAATATATTTGATTGCTGCGACACTTTTAATTAATATATTTCGTTGCTGCGATACTTAAAATAAATCTTTGGTTGCTGCGACACTTTAAATAAATATATTTGGTTGCTGTGATACTTTTAATGAATATATTTGGTTGCTGCGACACTTTTAATGAATATATTTATTTGCTGCGACACTTTTAATTAATATATTTGGTTGCTGTGATACTTTTAATGAATATATTTGGTTGCTGCGACACTTAAAATAAATATATTTGGTTGCTGTGAAACTTTTAATGAATATCTTTGGTTGCTGCGACACTTTAAAGAAATGTATTTCCTCGCTGTGAAACTTTTAATGAATATATTTGGTTGCTGCGACACTTTTAATGAATATATTTATTTGCTGCGACACTTTTAATTAATATATTTGGTTGCTGTGATACTTTTAATGAATATATTTGGTTGCTGCGACACTTAAAATAAATATATTTGGTTGCTGTGAAACTTTTAATGAATATCTTTGGTTGCTGCGACACTTTAAAGAAATGTATTTCCTCGCTGTGAAACTTTTAATGAATATATTTGGTTGCTGCGACACTTTTAATGAATATATTTATTTGCTGCGACACTTTAAAGAAATGTATTTCCTTGCTGTGAAACTTTTAATGAATATATTTATTTGCTGCGACACTTTTAATTAATATATTTGGTTGCTGTGAAACTTTTAATAAATATATTTATTTGCTGCGACACTTTAAATACATATATTTGGTTGCTGCGACATTTTTCATTAATATATTTCGTTGCTGCGACACTTAAAATAAATATATTTGGTTGCTGCGACACTTTAAAGAAATGTATTTCCTTGCTGTGAAACTTTTAATGAATATATTTGGTTGCTGCGACACCTTTAATGAATATATTTATTTGCTGCGACACTTTAAATAAATATATTTGATTGCTGCGACACTTTTAATTAATATATTTCGTTGCTGCGACACTTAAAATAAATATATTTGGTTGCTGTGAAACTTTTAATGAATATCTTTGGTTGCTGCGACACTTTAAATAAATATATTTGGTTGCTGTGATACTTTTAATGAATATATTTGGTTGCTGCGACACTTTAAAGAAATGTATTTCCTTGCTGTGAAACTTTTAATGAATATATTTGGTTGCTGCGACACTTTTAATGAATATATTTATTTGCTGCGACACTTTTAATTAATATGTTTGGTTGCTGTGAAACTTTTAATAAATATATTTATTTGCTGCGACACTTTAAATACATATATTTGGTTGCTGCGACACTTTTAATTAATATATTTGGTTGCTGTGAAACTTTTAATAAATATAATTATTTGCTGCGACACTTTAAATAAATATATTTGGTTGCTGCGACACTTTTAATTAATATACTTCGTTGCTGCGACACTTAAAATACATATATTTGGTTGCTGCGACACTTTTAATTAATATATTTGATTGCTGCGACACTTTTAATTAATATATTTGGTTGCTGTGAAACTTTTAATAAATATATTTATTTGCTGCGACACTTTAAATACATATATTTGGTTGCTGCGACACTTTTAATTAATATACTTCGTTGCTGCGACACTTAAAATACATATATTTGGTTGCTGCGACACTTTTAATTAATATATTTGATTGCTGCGACACTTTTAATTAATATATTTGGTTGCTGTGAAACTTTTAATAAATATATTTATTTGCTGCGACACTTTAAATACATATATTTGGTTGCTGCGACACTTTTAATTAATATATTTCGTTGCTGCGACACTTAAAATAAATATATTTGGTTGCTGCGACACTTTAAATGAATATATTTATTTGCTGCGACACTTTTAATAAATATATTTCCTTGCTGTGAAACTTTTAATAAATATATTTGGTTGCTGTGAAACTTTTAATGAATATATTTGGTTGCTGTGACACTTTTAATAAATATATTTGGTTGCTGCGACACTTTTAATAAATATATTTGGTTGCTTCTACACTTTTAATGTATATATTTTGTTGATGCGAAACTTTTAATGAATATATTTGGTTGCTGCGATACTTTTAATAAATATATTTATTTGCTGCGACACTTTAAACAAATATATTTGGTTGCTGCGACACTTAAAATAAATATATTTATTTGCTGCGACACTTTTAATTAATATATTTGATTGCTGTGAAACTTTTAATAAATATATTTATTTGCTGCGACACTTTAAATAAATATATTTGGTTGCTGCGACACTTTTAATGAATATATTTGGTTACTGCGACACATTAAATTAATATATTTGGTTGGTGTGACACTTTTAATAAATATATTTGGTTGCTGTGACACTTTAAATAAATATATTTATTTGCTGCGACACTTTTAATAAATATATTTGGTTGCTGCGACACTTTTAAGTAACATATTTGGTTGCTGCGACACTTTTAATAAATATATTTATTTGCTGCGACACTTTTAAGTAACATATTTATTTGCTGCGACACTTTTAATGAATATATTTGGTTGCTGCGACACATTAAATTAATATATTTGGTTGCTGTGACACTTTTAATAAATATATTTGGTTGCTGTGACACTTTAAAAAAATATACTTACTTGCTGCGACACTTTTAATAAATATATTTATTTGCTGCGACACTTTTAATAAATATATTTGGTTGCTGCGACACTTTAAATAAATATATTTGGTTGCTGCGACATTTTTAATGAATATATTTAGTTGCTGCGACACTTTTAATGAATATATTTGGTTGCTACGACACTTTTAATAAATATATTTATTTGCTGCGACACTTTAAATAAATATATTTGGTTGCTGTGAAACTTTTAATGAATATATTTGGTTGCTGCGACACTTTAAAGAAATGTATTTCCTTGCTATGAAACTTTTAATGAATATATTTGGTTGCTGCGACACATTAAAGAAATGTACTTCCTTTCTTTGAAACTTTTAGTTAATATATTTGGTTGCTGCGAAACTTTTAATGAATATATTTATTTGCTGCGACACTTTTAATAAATATATTTGGTTGCTGTGAAATTTTGAATGAATATATTTGGTTGCTGCGACACTTTTAATAAATATATTTGGTTGCTGTGAAACTTTTAATGAATATATTTGGTTGCTGCGACACTTTTAATGAATATATTTATTTGCTGCGACACTTTTAATAAATATATTTGGTTGCTGTGAAACTTTTAATGAATATATTTGGTTGCTGCGACACTTTTAATAAATATATTTGGTTGCTGTGAAACTTTTAATGAATATATTTGGTTGCTGCGACACTTTAAATAAATATATTTGGTTGCTGCGACACTTTTAATGAATATATTTATTTGCTGCGACACTTTTAATTAATATATTTAGTTGCTGCGACACTTTTAATGAATATATTTGGTTGCTGTGACACTTTTAATTAATACATTTCGTTGCTGCGACATTTAAAATAAATATATTTGGTTGCCGTGAAACTTTTAATGAACATATTTATTTGCTGCGACACTTTTAATGAATAAATTTGGTTGCTGCGACACATTAAATTAATATATTTGGTTGCTGTGACACTTTTAATAAATATATTTGGTTGCTGTGACACTTTAAATAAATATATTTATTTGCTGCGACACTTTTAATAAATATATTTGGTTGCTGCGACACTTTAAATAAATATATTTGGTTGCTGTGACACTTTAAATAAATATATTTATTTGCTGCGACACTTTTAATAAATATATTTGGTTGCTGCGACACTTTTAATTAATATACTTCGTTGCTGCGACACTTAAAATACATATATTTGGTTGCTGCGACACTTTTAATTAATATATTTGATTGCTGCGACACTTTTAATTAATATATTTGGTTGCTGTGAAACTTTTAATAAATATATTTATTTGCTGCGACACTTTAAATACATATATTTGGTTGCTGCGACACTTTTAATTAATATACTTCGTTGCTGCGACACTTAAAATACATATATTTGGTTGCTGTGAAATTTTGAATGAATATATTTATTTGCTGCGACACTTTTAATAAATATATTTGGTTGCTGTGAAACTTTTAATAAATATATTTATTTGCTGCGACACTTTAAATACATATATTTGGTTGCTGCGACACTTTTAATTAATATATTTCGTTGCTGCGACACTTAAAATAAATATATTTGGTTGCTGCGACACTTTAAATGAATATATTTATTTGCTGCGACACTTAAAATAAATATATTTGGTTGCTGCGACACTTTAAAGAAATGTATTTCCTTGCTGTGAAACTTTTAATGAATATATTTGGTTGCTGCGACACCTTTAATGAATATATTTATTTGCTGCGACACTTTAAATAAATATATTTGATTGCTGCGACACTTTTAATTAATATATTTCGTTGCTGCGACACTTAAAATAAATATATTTGGTTGCTGTGAAACTTTTAATGAATATCTTTGGTTGCTGCGACACTTTAAATAAATATATTTGGTTGCTGTGATACTTTTAATGAATATATTTGGTTGCTGCGACACTTTAAAGAAATGTATTTCCTTGCTGTGAAACTTTTAATGAATATATTTGGTTGCTGCGACACTTTTAATGAATATATTTATTTGCTGCGACACTTTTAATTAATATGTTTGGTTGCTGTGAAACTTTTAATAAATATATTTATTTGCTGCGACACTTTAAATACATATATTTGGTTGCTGCGACACTTTTAATTAATATATTTGGTTGCTGTGAAACTTTTAATAAATATAATTATTTGCTGCGACACTTTAAATAAATATATTTGGTTGCTGCGACACTTTTAATTAATATACTTCGTTGCTGCGACACTTAAAATACATATATTTGGTTGCTGCGACACTTTTAATTAATATATTTGATTGCTGCGACACTTTTAATTAATATATTTGGTTGCTGTGAAACTTTTAATAAATATATTTATTTGCTGCGACACTTTAAATACATATATTTGGTTGCTGCGACACTTTTAATTAATATACTTCGTTGCTGCGACACTTAAAATACATATATTTGGTTGCTGCGACACTTTTAATTAATATATTTGATTGCTGCGACACTTTTAATTAATATATTTGGTTGCTGTGAAACTTTTAATAAATATATTTATTTGCTGCGACACTTTAAATACATATATTTGGTTGCTGCGACACTTTTAATTAATATATTTCGTTGCTGCGACACTTAAAATAAATATATTTGGTTGCTGCGACACTTTAAATGAATATATTTATTTGCTGCGACACTTTTAATAAATATATTTCCTTGCTGTGAAACTTTTAATAAATATATTTGGTTGCTGTGAAACTTTTAATGAATATATTTGGTTGCTGTGACACTTTTAATAAATATATTTGGTTGCTGCGACACTTTAAATTAATATATTTGGTTGCTGCGACACTTTTAATAAATATATTTGGTTGCTTCTACACTTTTAATGTATATATTTTGTTGATGCGAAACTTTTAATGAATATATTTGGTTGCTGCGATACTTTTAATAAATATATTTATTTGCTGCGACACTTTAAACAAATATATTTGGTTGCTGCGACACTTAAAATAAATATATTTATTTGCTGCGACACTTTTAATTAATATATTTGATTGCTGTGAAACTTTTAATAAATATATTTATTTGCTGCGACACTTTAAATAAATATATTTGGTTGCTGCGACACTTTTAATGAATATATTTGGTTACTGCGACACATTAAATTAATATATTTGGTTGGTGTGACACTTTTAATAAATATATTTGGTTGCTGTGACACTTTAAATAAATATATTTATTTGCTGCGACACTTTTAATAAATATATTTGGTTGCTGCGACACTTTTAAGTAACATATTTGGTTGCTGCGACACTTTTAATAAATATATTTATTTGCTGCGACACTTTTAAGTAACATATTTATTTGCTGCGACACTTTTAATGAATATATTTGGTTGCTGCGACACATTAAATTAATATATTTGGTTGCTGTGACACTTTTAATAAATATATTTGGTTGCTGTGACACTTTAAAAAAATATACTTACTTGCTGCGACACTTTTAATAAATATATTTATTTGCTGCGACACTTTTAATAAATATATTTGGTTGCTGCGACACTTTAAATAAATATATTTGGTTGCTGCGACATTTTTAATGAATATATTTAGTTGCTGCGACACTTTTAATGAATATATTTGGTTGCTACGACACTTTTAATAAATATATTTATTTGCTGCGACACTTTAAATAAATATATTTGGTTGCTGTGAAACTTTTAATGAATATATTTGGTTGCTGCGACACTTTAAAGAAATGTATTTCCTTGCTATGAAACTTTTAATGAATATATTTGGTTGCTGCGACACATTAAAGAAATGTACTTCCTTTCTTTGAAACTTTTAGTTAATATATTTGGTTGCTGCGACACTTTTAATGAATATATTTATTTGCTGCGACACTTTTAATAAATATATTTGGTTGCTGTGAAATTTTGAATGAATATATTTGGTTGCTGCGACACTTTTAATAAATATATTTGGTTGCTGTGAAACTTTTAATGAATATATTTGGTTGCTGCGACACTTTTAATGAATATATTTATTTGCTGCGACACTTTTAATAAATATATTTGGTTGCTGTGAAACTTTTAATGAATATATTTGGTTGCTGCGACACTTTTAATAAATATATTTGGTTGCTGTGAAACTTTTAATGAATATATTTGGTTGCTGCGACACTTTAAATAAATATATTTGGTTGCTGCGACACTTTTAATGAATATATTTATTTGCTGCGACACTTTTAATTAATATATTTAGTTGCTGCGACACTTTTAATGAATATATTTGGTTGCTGTGACACTTTTAATTAATACATTTCGTTGCTGCGACATTTAAAATAAATATATTTGGTTGCCGTGAAACTTTTAATGAACATATTTATTTGCTGCGACACTTTTAATGAATAAATTTGGTTGCTGCGACACATTAAATTAATATATTTGGTTGCTGTGACACTTTTAATAAATATATTTGGTTGCTGTGACACTTTAAATAAATATATTTATTTGCTGCGACACTTTTAATAAATATATTTGGTTGCTGCGACACTTTAAATAAATATATTTGGTTGCTGCGACACTTTTAATTAATATATTTAGTTGCTGCGACACTTTTAATGAATATATTTGGTTGCTGTGACACTTTTAATAAATATATTTATTTGCTGCGACACTTAAAATAAATATATTTGGTTGCTGTGAAACTTTTAATGAATATATTTGGTTGCTGCGACACTTTAAAGAAATGTATTTCCTTGCTGTGAAACTTTTAATGAATATATTTGGTTGCTGCGACACTTTAAATAAATATATTTGGTTGCTGTGAAACTTTTAATGAATATATTTGGTTGCTGTGAAATTTTGAATGAATATATTTATTTGCTGCGACACTTTTAATAAATATATTTGGTTGCTGTGAGATTTTGAATGAATATATTTGGTTGCTGCGACACTTTTAATAAATATATTTGGTTGCTGTGAAACTTTTAATGAATATATTTGGTTGCTGCGACACTTTTAATGAATATATTTATTTGCTGCGACACTTTTAATAAATATATTTGGTTGCTGTGAAACTTTTAATGAATATATTTGGTTGCTGCGACACTTTAAATAAATATATTTGGTTGCTGTGAAACTTTTAATGAATATATTTGGTTGCTGCGACACTTTAAATAAATATATTTAGTTGCTATGAAACTTTAATAAATATATTTGGTTCCTGTGAAACATATTTAGTTGCTGTGAAACTTTTAATCAATATATTTGGTTGCTGTGAAACATATTTAGTTGCTGTGAAACTTTTTACTAATATATTTGGTTGCTGTGACACTTTTAATTAATATATTTGGTTAATGCGAAACTTTAATAAATATATTTAGTTGCTGTGAAACTTTAATAAATATATTTGGTTCCTGTGAAACATATTTAGTTGCTGCGAAACTTTAAATAAACATATTTGGTTGCTGTGAAACTTTTAATAAATATATTTGGTTGCTGTGACACTTTAAATAAATATATTTATTTGCTGCGACACTTTTAATAAATATATTTGGTTGCTGCGACACTTTAAATAAATATATTTGGTTGCTGTGAAACTTTTAATAAATATATTTGGTTGCTGCGACACTTAAAATAAATATATTTGGTTGCTGTGAAACTTTTAATGAATATCTTTGGTTGCTGCGACACTTTAAATAAATATATTTGGTTGCTGTGATACTTTTAATGAATATATTTGGTTGCTGCGACACTTTAAAGAAATGTATTTCCTTGCTGTGAAACTTTTAATGAATATATTTGGTTGCTGCGACACTTTTAATGAATATATTTATTTGCTGCGACACTTTTAATTAATATGTTTGGTTGCTGTGAAACTTTTAATAAATATATTTATTTGCTGCGACACTTTAAATACATATATTTGGTTGCTGCGACACTTTTAATTAATATATTTGGTTGCTGTGAAACTTTTAATAAATATAATTATTTGCTGCGACACTTTAAATAAATATATTTGGTTGCTGCGACACTTTTAATTAATATACTTCGTTGCTGCGACACTTAAAATACATATATTTGGTTGCTGCGACACTTTTAATTAATATATTTGATTGCTGCGACACTTTTAATTAATATATTTGGTTGCTGTGAAACTTTTAATAAATATATTTATTTGCTGCGACACTTTAAATACATATATTTGGTTGCTGCGACACTTTTAATTAATATACTTCGTTGCTGCGACACTTAAAATACATATATTTGGTTGCTGCGACACTTTTAATTAATATATTTGATTGCTGCGACACTTTTAATTAATATATTTGGTTGCTGTGAAACTTTTAATAAATATATTTATTTGCTGCGACACTTTAAATACATATATTTGGTTGCTGCGACACTTTTAATTAATATATTTCGTTGCTGCGACACTTAAAATAAATATATTTGGTTGCTGCGACACTTTAAATGAATATATTTATTTGCTGCGACACTTTTAATAAATATATTTCCTTGCTGTGAAACTTTTAATAAATATATTTGGTTGCTGTGAAACTTTTAATGAATATATTTGGTTGCTGTGACACTTTTAATAAATATATTTGGTTGCTGCGACACTTTAAATTAATATATTTGGTTGCTGCGACACTTTTAATAAATATATTTGGTTGCTTCTACACTTTTAATGTATATATTTTGTTGATGCGAAACTTTTAATGAATATATTTGGTTGCTGCGATACTTTTAATAAATATATTTATTTGCTGCGACACTTTAAACAAATATATTTGGTTGCTGCGACACTTAAAATAAATATATTTATTTGCTGCGACACTTTTAATTAATATATTTGATTGCTGTGAAACTTTTAATAAATATATTTATTTGCTGCGACACTTTAAATAAATATATTTGGTTGCTGCGACACTTTTAATGAATATATTTGGTTACTGCGACACATTAAATTAATATATTTGGTTGGTGTGACACTTTTAATAAATATATTTGGTTGCTGTGACACTTTAAATAAATATATTTATTTGCTGCGACACTTTTAATAAATATATTTGGTTGCTGCGACACTTTTAAGTAACATATTTGGTTGCTGCGACACTTTTAATAAATATATTTATTTGCTGCGACACTTTTAAGTAACATATTTATTTGCTGCGACACTTTTAATGAATATATTTGGTTGCTGCGACACATTAAATTAATATATTTGGTTGCTGTGACACTTTTAATAAATATATTTGGTTGCTGTGACACTTTAAAAAAATATACTTACTTGCTGCGACACTTTTAATAAATATATTTATTTGCTGCGACACTTTAAATAAATATATTTGGTTGCTGCGACACTTTTAATGAATATATTTGGTTACTGCGACACATTAAATTAATATATTTGGTTGGTGTGACACTTTTAATAAATATATTTGGTTGCTGTGACACTTTAAATAAATATATTTATTTGCTGCGACACTTTTAATAAATATATTTGGTTGCTGCGACACTTTTAAGTAACATATTTGGTTGCTGCGACACTTTTAATAAATATATTTATTTGCTGCGACACTTTTAAGTAACATATTTATTTGCTGCGACACTTTTAATGAATATATTTGGTTGCTGCGACACATTAAATTAATATATTTGGTTGCTGTGACACTTTTAATAAATATATTTGGTTGCTGTGACACTTTAAAAAAATATACTTACTTGCTGCGACACTTTTAATAAATATATTTATTTGCTGCGACACTTTAAATAAATATATTTGGTTGCTGTGAAACTTTTAATGAATATATTTGGTTGCTGCGACACTTTAAAGAAATGTATTTCCTTGCTATGAAACTTTTAATGAATATATTTGGTTGCTGCGACACATTAAAGAAATGTACTTCCTTTCTTTGAAACTTTTAGTTAATATATTTGGTTGCTGCGACACTTTTAATGAATATATTTATTTGCTGCGACACTTTTAATAAATATATTTGGTTGCTGTGAAATTTTGAATGAATATATTTGGTTGCTGCGACACTTTTAATAAATATATTTGGTTGCTGTGAAACTTTTAATGAATATATTTGGTTGCTGCGACACTTTTAATGAATATATTTATTTGCTGCGACACTTTTAATAAATATATTTGGTTGCTGTGAAACTTTTAATGAATATATTTGGTTGCTGCGACACTTTTAATAAATATATTTGGTTGCTGTGAAACTTTTAATGAATATATTTGGTTGCTGCGACACTTTAAATAAATATATTTGGTTGCTGCGACACTTTTAATGAATATATTTATTTGCTGCGACACTTTTAATTAATATATTTAGTTGCTGCGACACTTTTAATGAATATATTTGGTTGCTGTGACACTTTTAATTAATACATTTCGTTGCTGCGACATTTAAAATAAATATATTTGGTTGCCGTGAAACTTTTAATGAACATATTTATTTGCTGCGACACTTTTAATGAATAAATTTGGTTGCTGCGACACATTAAATTAATATATTTGGTTGCTGTGACACTTTTAATAAATATATTTGGTTGCTGTGACACTTTAAATAAATATATTTATTTGCTGCGACACTTTTAATAAATATATTTGGTTGCTGCGACACTTTAAATAAATATATTTGGTTGCTGCGACACTTTTAATTAATATATTTAGTTGCTGCGACACTTTTAATGAATATATTTGGTTGCTGTGACACTTTTAATAAATATATTTATTTGCTGCGACACTTAAAATAAATATATTTGGTTGCTGTGAAACTTTTAATGAATATATTTGGTTGCTGCGACACTTTAAAGAAATGTATTTCCTTGCTGTGAAACTTTTAATGAATATATTTGGTTGCTGCGACACTTTAAATAAATATATTTGGTTGCTGTGAAACTTTTAATGAATATATTTGGTTGCTGTGAAATTTTGAATGAATATATTTATTTGCTGCGACACTTTTAATAAATATATTTGGTTGCTGTGAGATTTTGAATGAATATATTTGGTTGCTGCGACACTTTTAATAAATATATTTGGTTGCTGTGAAACTTTTAATGAATATATTTGGTTGCTGCGACACTTTTAATGAATATATTTATTTGCTGCGACACTTTTAATAAATATATTTGGTTGCTGTGAAACTTTTAATGAATATATTTGGTTGCTGCGACACTTTAAATAAATATATTTGGTTGCTGTGAAACTTTTAATGAATATATTTGGTTGCTGCGACACTTTAAATAAATATATTTAGTTGCTATGAAACTTTAATAAATATATTTGGTTCCTGTGAAACATATTTAGTTGCTGTGAAACTTTTAATCAATATATTTGGTTGCTGTGAAACATATTTAGTTGCTGTGAAACTTTTTACTAATATATTTGGTTGCTGTGACACTTTTAATTAATATATTTGGTTAATGCGAAACTTTAATAAATATATTTAGTTGCTGTGAAACTTTAATAAATATATTTGGTTCCTGTGAAACATATTTAGTTGCTGCGAAACTTTAAATAAACATATTTGGTTGCTGTGAAACTTTTAATAAATATATTTGGTTGCTGTGACACTTTAAATAAATATATTTATTTGCTGCGACACTTTTAATAAATATATTTGGTTGCTGCGACACTTTAAATAAATATATTTGGTTGCTGCGACACTTTTAATTAATATATTTAGTTGCTGCGACACTTTTAATGAATATATTTGGTTGCTGTGCCACTTTTAATAAATATATTTATTTGCTGCGACACTTAAAATAAATATATTTGGTTGCTGTGAAACTTTTAATGAATATATTTGGTTGCTGCGACACTTTAAAGAAATGTATTTCCTTGCTGTGAAACTTTTAATGAATATATTTGGTTGCTGCGACACTTTTAATGAATATATTTGGTTGCTGTGAAATTTTGAATGAATATATTTATTTGCTGCGACACTTTTAATAAATATATTTGGTTGCTGTGAGATTTTGAATGAATATATTTGGTTGCTGCGACACTTTTAATAAATATATTTGGTTGCTGTGAAACTTTAAATGAATATATTTGGTTGCTGCGACACTTTTAATGAATATATTTATTTGCTGCGACACTTTTAATAAATATATTTGGTTGCTGTGAAACTTTTAATGAATATATTTGGTTGCTGCGACACTTTAAATAAATATATTTGGTTGCTGTGAAACTTTTAATGAATATATTTGGTTGCTGCGACACTTTAAATAAATATATTTAGTTGCTGTGAAACTTTAATAAATATATTTGGTTCCTGTGAAACATATTTAGTTGCTGTGAAACTTTTAATCAATATATTTGGTTGCTGTGAAACATATTTAGTTGCTGTGAAACTTTTTACTACTATATTTGGTTGCTGTGACACTTTTAATTAATATATTTGGTTAATGCGAAACTTTAATAAATATATTTAGTTGCTGTGAAACTTTAATAAATATATTTGGTTCCTGTGAAACATATTTAGTTGCTGCGAAACTTTAAATAAACATATTTGGTTGCTGTGAAACTTTTTATTAATATATTTGGTTGCTGTGACACTTTAAATAAATATATTTAGTTGCTGTGAAACTTTAATATATATATTTGGTTCCTGTGAAACATTTAATAAATAAATTTAGTTGCTGTGAAACTTTTAATATATATATTTGGTTCCTGTGAAACATTTAATAAATAAATTTAGTTGCTGTGAAACTTTTAATCAATATATTTGCTTGCTGCGACACTTCAAATAAATATAATTAGTTGCTGCGAAACTTTAAATAAACATATTTGGTTGCTATGAAACTTTTATTAATATTTTTGGTTGCTGTGACACTTAAAATAAATATATTTAGTTGCTGTGAAACTTTAATAAATATATTTGGTTCCTGTGAAACATATTTAGTTGCTGTGAAACTTTTAATCAATATATTTGGTTGCTGTGAAACATATTTAGTTGCTGTGAAACTTTTTACTAATATATTTGGTTGCTGTGACACTTTTAATAAATATATTTGGTTGCTGCGAAACTTTAAATAAATATATTTGGTTCCCGTGAAACATATTTAGTTGCTGTGAAACTTTTAATCAATATATTTGGTTGATGTGACACTTTTAATTAATATATTTTATTGCTGCGAAACTTTAAATAAATATATTTGGCTGTTGTGAAACTTTTTATTAATATATTTGGTTCCTGTGAAACATATTTAGTTGCTGTGAAACTTTTAATCAATATATTTGGTTGCTGTGAAACATATTTAGTTGCTGTGAAACTTTTTACTAATATATTTGGTTGCTGTGACACTTTTAATAAATATATTTGGTTGCTGCGAAACTTTAAATAAATATATTTGGTTCCTGTGAAACATATTTAGCTGCTGTAAAACTTTTAATAAATATATTGGGTTGCTGCGAAACTTTAAATTAATATATTTGGTTGCTGTGACACTTTTTAGTAATATATTTGGTTGCTGTGACACTTTTACAAAATAAATTTAGTTGCTGCGAAACTTTAATAAATATATTTGGTTCCTGTGAAACATATTTAGCTGCTGTGAAACTTTTAATAAATATATTTAGTTGCTGTGAAACTTTAATAAATATTTTTGGTTGATGTGACACTTTTAATTAATATATTTGGTTAATGCGAAACTTTAATAAATATATTTAGTTGCTGTGAAACTTTTAATAAATATATTTCCTTGCTGTGAAACTTTTAATGAATATATTTGGTTGCTGCGACACTTTTAATGAATATATTTATTTGTTGCGACACTTTTAATTAATATATTTGGTTGCTGTGAAACTTTTAATAAATATATTTATTTGCTGCGATACTTTAAATACATATATTTGGTTGCTGCGACATTTTTAATTAATATATTTCGTTGCTGCGACACTTTAAAGAAATGTATTTCCTTGCTGTGAAACTTTTAATGAATATATTTGGTTGCTGCGACACTTTTAATGAATATATTTATTTGCTGCGACACTTTTAATTAATATATTTGGTTGCTGTGAAACTTTTAATAAATATATTTATTTGCTGCGACACTTTAAATACATATATTTGGTTGCTGCGACATTTTTAATTAATATATTTCGTTGCTGCGACACTTAAAATAAATATATTTGGTTGCTGCGACACTTTAAAGAAATGTATTTCCTTGCTGTGAAACTTTTAATGAATATATTTGGTTGCTGCGACACTTTAAAGAAATGTATTTCCTTGCTGTGAAACTTTTACTGAATATATTTGGTTGCTGCGACACTTTTTATGAATATATTTATTTGCTGCGACACTTTAAATAAATATATTTGATTGCTGCGACACTTTTAATTAATATATTTCGTTGCTGCGATACTTAAAATAAATCTTTGGTTGCTGCGACACTTTAAATAAATATATTTGGTTGCTGTGATACTTTTAATGAATATATTTGGTTGCTGCGACACTTTTAATGAATATATTTATTTGCTGCGACACTTTTAATTAATATATTTGGTTGCTGTGATACTTTTAATGAATATATTTGGTTGCTGCGACACTTAAAATAAATATATTTGGTTGCTGTGAAACTTTTAATGAATATCTTTGGTTGCTGCGACACTTTAAAGAAATGTATTTCCTTGCTGTGAAACTTTTAATGAATATATTTGGTTGCTGCGACACTTTTAATGAATATATTTATTTGCTGCGACACTTTTAATTAATATATTTGGTTGCTGTGAAACTTTTAATAAATATATTTATTTGCTGCGACACTTTAAATACATATATTTGGTTGCTGCGACATTTTTAATTAATATATTTCGTTGCTGCGACACTTAAAATAAATATATTTGCTTGCTGCGACACTTTAAAGAAATGTATTTCCTTGCTGTGAAACTTTTAATGAATATATTTGGTTGCTGCGACACTTTTAATGAATATATTTATTTGCTGCGACACTTTAAATAAATATATTTGATTGCTGCGACACTTTTAATTAATATATTTCGTTGCTGCGACACTTAAAATAAATATCTTTGGTTGCTGCGACACTTTAAATAAATATATTTGGTTGCTGTGATACTTTTAATGAATATATTTGGTTGCTGCGACACTTTTAATGAATATATTTATTTGCTGCGACACTTTTAATTAATATATTTGGTTGCTGTGATACTTTTAATGAATATATTTGGTTGCTGCGACACTTAAAATAAATATATTTGGTTGCTGTGAAACTTTTAATGAATATCTTTGGTTGCTGCGACACTTTAAAGAAATGTATTTCCTTGCTGTGAAACTTTTAATGAATATATTTGGTTGCTGCGACACTTTTAATGAATATATTTATTTGCTGCGACACTTTTAATTAATATATTTGGTTGCTGTGAAACTTTTAATAAATATATTTATTTGCTGCGACACTTTAAATACATATATTTGGTTGCTGCGACATTTTTCATTAATATATTTCGTTGCTGCGACACTTAAAATAAATATATTTGGTTGCTGCGACACTTTAAAGAAATGTATTTCCTTGCTGTGAAACTTTTAATGAATATATTTGGTTGCTGCGACACCTTTAATGAATATATTTATTTGCTGCGACACTTTAAATAAATATATTTGATTGCTGCGACACTTTTAATTAATATATTTCGTTGCTGCGACACTTAAAATAAATATATTTGGTTGCTGTGAAACTTTTAATGAATATCTTTGGTTGCTGCGACACTTTAAATAAATATATTTGGTTGCTGTGATACTTTTAATGAATATATTTGGTTGCTGCGACACTTTAAAGAAATGTATTTCCTTGCTGTGAAACTTTTAATGAATATATTTGGTTGCTGCGACACTTTTAATGAATATATTTATTTGCTGCGACACTTTTAATTAATATGTTTGGTTGCTGTGAAACTTTTAATAAATATATTTATTTGCTGCGACACTTTAAATACATATATTTGGTTGCTGCGACACTTTTAATTAATATATTTGGTTGCTGTGAAACTTTTAATAAATATAATTATTTGCTGCGACACTTTAAATAAATATATTTGGTTGCTGCGACACTTTTAATTAATATACTTCGTTGCTGCGACACTTAAAATACATATATTTGGTTGCTGCGACACTTTTAATTAATATATTTGATTGCTGCGACACTTTTAATTAATATATTTGGTTGCTGTGAAACTTTTAATAAATATATTTATTTGCTGCGACACTTTAAATACATATATTTGGTTGCTGCGACACTTTTAATTAATATACTTCGTTGCTGCGACACTTAAAATACATATATTTGGTTGCTGCGACACTTTTAATTAATATATTTGATTGCTGCGACACTTTTAATTAATATATTTGGTTGCTGTGAAACTTTTAATAAATATATTTATTTGCTGCGACACTTTAAATACATATATTTGGTTGCTGCGACACTTTTAATTAATATATTTCGTTGCTGCGACACTTAAAATAAATATATTTGGTTGCTGCGACACTTTAAATGAATATATTTATTTGCTGCGACACTTTTAATAAATATATTTCCTTGCTGTGAAACTTTTAATAAATATATTTGGTTGCTGTGAAACTTTTAATGAATATATTTGGTTGCTGTGACACTTTTAATAAATATATTTGGTTGCTGCGACACTTTTAATAAATATATTTGGTTGCTTCTACACTTTTAATGTATATATTTTGTTGATGCGAAACTTTTAATGAATATATTTGGTTGCTGCGATACTTTTAATAAATATATTTATTTGCTGCGACACTTTAAACAAATATATTTGGTTGCTGCGACACTTAAAATAAATATATTTATTTGCTGCGACACTTTTAATTAATATATTTGATTGCTGTGAAACTTTTAATAAATATATTTATTTGCTGCGACACTTTAAATAAATATATTTGGTTGCTGCGACACTTTTAATGAATATATTTGGTTACTGCGACACATTAAATTAATATATTTGGTTGGTGTGACACTTTTAATAAATATATTTGGTTGCTGTGACACTTTAAATAAATATATTTATTTGCTGCGACACTTTTAATAAATATATTTGGTTGCTGCGACACTTTTAAGTAACATATTTGGTTGCTGCGACACTTTTAATAAATATATTTATTTGCTGCGACACTTTTAAGTAACATATTTATTTGCTGCGACACTTTTAATGAATATATTTGGTTGCTGCGACACATTAAATTAATATATTTGGTTGCTGTGACACTTTTAATAAATATATTTGGTTGCTGTGACACTTTAAAAAAATATACTTACTTGCTGCGACACTTTTAATAAATATATTTATTTGCTGCGACACTTTTAATAAATATATTTGGTTGCTGCGACACTTTAAATAAATATATTTGGTTGCTGCGACATTTTTAATGAATATATTTAGTTGCTGCGACACTTTTAATAAATATATTTGGTTGCTGTGAAACTTTTAATGAATATATTTGGTTGCTGCGACACTTCAAATAAATATAATTAGTTGCTGCGAAACTTTAAATAAACATATTTGGTTGCTATGAAACTTTTTATTAATATTTTTGGTTGCTGTGACACTTAAAATAAATATATTTAGTTGCTGTGAAACTTTAATAAATATATTTGGTTCCTGTGAAACATATTTAGTTGCTGTGAAACTTTTAATCAATATATTTGGTTGCTGTGAAACATATTTGGTTGCTGCGACACTTTTAATGAATATATTTATTTGCTGCGACACTTTTAATAAATATATTTGGTTGCTGTGAAATTTTGAATGAATATATTTGGTTGCTGCGACACTTTTAATAAATATATTTGGTTGCTGTGAAACTTTTAATAAATATATTTATTTGCTGCGACACTTTTAATAAATATATTTGGTTGCTGCGACACTTTAAATAAATATATTTGGTTGCTGCGACATTTTTAATGAATATATTTAGTTGCTGCGACACTTTTAATAAATATATTTGGTTGCTGTGAAACTTTTAATGAATATATTTGGTTGCTGCGACACTTCAAATAAATATAATTAGTTGCTGCGAAACTTTAAATAAACATATTTGGTTGCTATGAAACTTTTTATTAATATTTTTGGTTGCTGTGACACTTAAAATAAATATATTTAGTTGCTGTGAAACTTTAATAAATATATTTGGTTCCTGTGAAACATATTTAGTTGCTGTGAAACTTTTAATCAATATATTTGGTTGCTGTGAAACATATTTAGTTGCTGTGAAACTTTTTACTAATATATTTGGTTGCTGTGACACTTTTAATAAATATATTTGGTTGCTGCGAAACTTTAAATAAATATATTTGGTTCCCGTGAAACATATTTAGTTGCTGTGAAACTTTTAATCAATATATTTGGTTGATGTGACACTTTTAATTAATATATTTTATTGCTGCGAAACTTTAAATAAATATATTTGGCTGTTGTGAAACTTTTTATTAATATATTTGGTTCCTGTGAAACATATTTAGTTGCTGTGAAACTTTTAATCAATATATTTGGTTGCTGTGAAACATATTTAGTTGCTGTGAAACTTTTTACTAATATATTTGGTTGCTGTGACACTTTTAATAAATATATTTGGTTGCTGCGAAACTTTAAATAAATATATTTGGTTCCTGTGAAACATATTTAGCTGCTGTAAAACTTTTATAAATATATTGGGTTGCTGCGAAACTTTAAATTAATATATTTGGTTGCTGTGACACTTTTTAGTAATATATTTGGTTGCTGTGACACTTTTACAAAATAAATTTAGTTGCTGCGAAACTTTAATAAATATATTTGGTTCCTGTGAAACATATTTAGCTGCTGTGAAACTTTTAATAAATATATTTAGTTGCTGTGAAACTTTAATAAATATTTTTGGTTGATGTGACACTTTTAATTAATATATTTGGTTAATGCGAAACTTTAATAAATATATTTAGTTGCTGTGAAACTTTAATAAATATATTTGGTTCCTGTGAAACTTTTGTGTTAATATATTTGGTTGCTGCGACACTTTAAAGAAATGTATTTCCTTGCTATGAAACTTTTAATGAATATATTTGGTTGCTGCGACACATTAAAGAAATGTACTTCCTTTCTTTGAAACTTTTAGTTAATATATTTGGTTGCTGCGACACTTTAAATAAATATATTTGGTTGCTGTGAAACTTTTAATGAATATATTTGGTTGCTGCGAAACTTTAAATTAATATATTTGGTTGCTGTGACACTTTTTAGTAATATATTTGGTTGCTGTGACACTTTTACAAAATAAATTTAGTTGCTGCAAAACTTTAATAAATATATTTGGTTCCTGTGAAACATATTTAGTTGCTGTGAAACTTTTAATCAATATATTTGGTTGCTGCGACACTTCAAATAAATATAATTAGTTGCTGCGAAACTTTAAATAAACATATTTGGTTGCTATGAAACTTTTTATTAATATATTTGGTTGCTGTGACACTTTAAATAGATATATTTAGTTGCTGTGAAACTTTAATAAATATATTTGGTTCCTGTGAAACATATTTAGTTGCTGTGAAACTTTTAATCAATATATTTGGTTGCTGCGAAACTTTAAATAAATATATTTGGTTCCTGTGAAACATATTTAGTTGCTGTTAAACTTTTAATCAATATATGTGGTTGCTGTAAAACTTTTAATAAATATGTTTGGTTGCTGCGAAACTTTAAATAAATATATTTGGTTCCTGTGAAACATATTTAGTTGCTGTGAAACTTTTGATAAATATATTTGGTAGCTGTGACACTTTTTATTAATATATTTAGTTGCTGTGAAACTTTTTATTAATATATTTGGTTGCTGTGACACTTTTAATAAATATATTTAGTTGCTGCGAAACTTTAATAAATATATTTGGTTCCTGTGAAACATATTTAGTTGCTGTGAAACTTTTAATCAATATATTTGGTTGCTGCGACACTTTAAATAAATATAATTAGTTGCTGCGAAACTTAAATAAATATATTTGGTTCCTGTGAAACATATTTAGTTGCTGTGAAACTTTTAATCAATATATTTGGTTGCTGCGACACTTTAAATAAATATAATTAGTTGCTGCGAAACTTTAATAAATATATTTGGTTCCTGCGAAACATTTAATAAATAAATTTAGTTGCTGTGAAACTTTTAATCAATATATTTGGTTAATGCGAAACTTTAATAAATATATTTAGTTGCTGTGAAACTTTAATAAATATATTTGGTTCCTGTGAAACATATTTAGTTGCTGCGAAACTTTAAATAAACATATTTGGTTGCTGTGAAACTTTTTATTAATATATTTGGTTGCTGTGACACTTTAAATAAATATATTTAGTTGCTGTGAAACTTTAATATATATATTTGGTTCCTGTGAAACATTTAATAAATAAATTTAGTTGCTGTGAAACTTTTAATATATATATTTGGTTCCTGTGAAACATTTAATAAATAAATGTAGTTGCTGTGAAACTTTTAATCAATATATTTGCTTGCTGCGACACTTCAAATAAATATAATTAGTTGCTGCGAAACTTTAAATAAACATATTTGGTTGCTATGAAACTTTTTATTAATATTTTTGGTTGCTGTGACACTTAAAATAAATATATTTAGTTGCTGTGAAACTTTAATAAATATATTTGGTTCCTGTGAAACATATTTAGTTGCTGTGAAACTTTTAATCAATATATTTGGTTGCTGTGAAACATATTTAGTTGCTGTGAAACTTTTTACTAATATATTTGGTTGCTGTGACACTTTTAATAAATATATTTGGTTGCTGCGAAACTTTAAATAAATATATTTGGTTCCCGTGAAACATATTTAGTTGCTGTGAAACTTTTAATCAATATATTTGGTTGATGTGACACTTTTGATTAATATATTTTATTGCTGCGAAACTTTAAATAAATATATTTGGCTGTTGTGAAACTTTTTATTAATATATTTGGTTCCTGTGAAACATATTTAGTTGCTGTGAAACTTTTAATCAATATATTTGGTTGCTGTGAAACATATTTAGTTGCTGTGAAACTTTTTACTAATATATTTGGTTGCTGTGACACTTTTAATAAATATATTTG
This sequence comes from Orchesella flavescens, assembly GCA_964034955.1. Taxonomy (NCBI): domain Eukaryota; kingdom Metazoa; phylum Arthropoda; class Collembola; order Entomobryomorpha; family Orchesellidae; genus Orchesella; species Orchesella flavescens. The sequence goes on from OZ035955.1 coordinate 6,330,137, forward strand.
GTTGCTGCGAAACTTTAAATAAATATATTTGGTTCCTGTGAAACATATTTAGCTGCTGTAAAACTTTTAATAAATATATTGGGTTGCTGCGAAACTTTAAATTAATATATTTGGTTGCTGTGACACTTTTTAGTAATATATTTGGTTGCTGTGACACTTTTACAAAATAAATTTAGTTGCTGCGAAACTTTAATAAATATATTTGGTTCCTGTGAAACATATTTCGCTGCTGTGAAACTTTTAATAAATATATTTAGTTGCTGTGAAACTTTAATAAATATTTTTGGTTGATGTGACACTTTTAATTAATATATTTGGTTAATGCGAAACTTTAATAAATATATTTAGTTGCTGTGAAACTTTAATAAATATATTTGGTTCCTGTGAAACTTTTGTGTTAATATATTTGGTTGCTGCGACACTTTAAAGAAATGTATTTCCTTGCTATGAAACTTTTAATGAATATATTTGGTTGCTGCGACACATTAAAGAAATGTACTTCCTTTCTTTGAAACTTTTAGTTAATATATTTGGTTGCTGCGACACTTTAAATAAATATATTTGGTTGCTGTGAAACTTTTAATGAATATATTTGGTTGCTGCGAAACTTTAAATTAATATATTTGGTTGCTGTGACACTTTTTAGTAATATATTTGGTTGCTGTGACACTTTTACAAAATAAATTTAGTTGCTGCAAAACTTTAATAAATATATTTGGTTCCTGTGAAACATATTTAGCTGCTGTGAAACTTTTAATAAATATATTTAGTTGCTGTGAAACTTTAATAAATTTTTTTTGTTGATGTGACACTTTTAATTAATATATTTGGTTAATGCGAAACTTTAGTAAATATATTTAGTTGCTGTGAAACTTTAATAAATATATTTGGTTCCTGTGAAACTTTTGTGTTAATATATTTGGTTGCTGTGACACTTTAAATAAATATATTTAGTTGCTGTGAAACTTTAATAAATATATTTGGTTCCTGTGAAACATTTAATAAATAAATTTAGTTGCTGTGAAACTTTTAATCAATATATTTGGTTAATGCGAAACTTTAATAAATATATTTGGTTCCTGTGAAACATATTTAGTTGCTGTGAAACTTTTAATCAATATATTTGGTTGCTGCGACACTTCAAATAAATATAATTAGTTGCTGCGAAACTTTAAATAAACATATTTGGTTGCTATGAAACTTTTTATTAATATATTTGGTTGCTGTGACACTTTAAATAGATATATTTAGTTGCTGTGAACCTTTAATAAATATATTTGGTTCCTGTGAAACATATTTAGTTGCTGTGAAACTTTTAATCAATATATTTGGTTGCTGCGAAACTTTAAATAAACATATTTGGTTGCTCTGAAACATTTTACTAATATATTTGGTTGCTGTGACACTTTAAATAAATATATTTAGTTGCTGTGAAACTTTAATAAATATATTTGGTTCCTGTGAAACATTTAATAATTAAATTTAGTTGCTGTGAAACTTTTAATCAATATATTTGGTTAATGCGAAACTTTAATAAATATATTTAGTTGCTGTGAAACTTTAATAAATATATTTGGTTCCTGTGAAACATATTTAGTTGCTGCGAAACTTTAAATAAACATATTTGGTTGCTGTGAAACTTTTTATTAATATATTTGGTTGCTGTGACACTTTAAATAAATATATTTAGTTGCTGTGAAACTTTAATATGTATATTTGGTTCCTGTGAAACATTTAATAAATAAATTTAGTTGCTGTGGAACTTTTAATATATATATTTGGTTCCTGTGAAACATTTAATAAATAAATTTAGTTGCTGTGAAACTTTTAATCAATATATTTGCTTGCTGCGACACTTCAAATAAACATATTTGGTTGCTGTGAAACTTTTTATTAATATTTTTGGTTGCTGTGACACTTAAAATAAATATATTTAGTTGCTGTGAAACTTTAATAAATATATTTGGTTCCTGTGAAACATATTTAGTTGCTGTGAAACTTTTAATCAATATATTTGGTTGCTGTGAAACATATTTAGTTGCTGTGAAACTTTTTACTAATATATTTGGTTGCTGTGACACTTTTAATAAATATATTTGGTTGCTGCGAAACTTTAAATAAATATATTTGGTTCCCGTGAAACATATTTAGTTGCTGTGAAACTTTTAATCAATATATTTGGTTGATGTGACACTTTTAATTAATATATTTTATTGCTGCGAAACTTTAAATAAATATATTTGGCTGTTGTGAAACTTTTTATTAATATATTTGGTTCCTGTGAAACATATTTAGTTGCTGTGAAACTTTTAATCAATATATTTGGTTGCTGTGAAACATATTTAGTTGCTGTGAAACTTTTTACTAATATATTTGGTTGCTGTGACACTTTTAATAAATATATTTGGTTGCTGCGAAACTTTAAATAAATATATTTGGTTCCTGTGAAACATATTTAGCTGCTGTAAAACTTTTAATAAATATATTGGGTTGCTGCGAAACTTTAAATTAATATATTTGGTTGCTGTGACACTTTTTAGTAATATATTTGGTTGCTGTGACACTTTTACAAAATAAATTTAGTTGCTGCGAAACTTTAATAAATATATTTGGTTCCTGTGAAACATATTTAGCTGCTGTGAAACTTTTAATAAATATATTTAGTTGCTGTGAAACTTTAATAAATATTTTTGGTTGATGTGACACTTTTAATTAATATATTTGGTTAATGCGAAACTTTAATAAATATATTTAGTTGCTGTGAAACTTTAATAAATATATTTGGTTCCTGTGAAACTTTTGTGTTAATATATTTGGTTGCTGCGACACTTTAAAGAAATGTATTTCCTTGCTATGAAACTTTTAATGAATATATTTGGTTGCTGCGACACATTAAAGAAATGTACTTCCTTTCTTTGAAACTTTTAGTTAATATATTTGGTTGCTGCGACACTTTAAATAAATATATTTGGTTGCTGTGAAACTTTTAATGAATATATTTGGTTGCTGCGAAACTTTAAATTAATATATTTGGTTGCTGTGACACTTTTTAGTAATATATTTGGTTGCTGTGACACTTTTACAAAATAAATTTAGTTGCTGCAAAACCTTAATAAATATATTTGGTTCCTGTGAAACATATTTAGCTGCTGTGAAACTTTTAATAAATATATTTAGTTGCTGTGAAACTTTAATAAATTTTTTTTGTTGATGTGACACTTTTAATTAATATATTTGGTTAATGCGAAACTTTAATAAATATATTTAGTTGCTGTGAAACTTTAATAAATATATTTGGTTCCTGTGAAACTTTTGTGTTAATATATTTGGTTCCTGTGACACTTTAAATAAATATATTTAGTTGCTGTGAAACTTTAATAAATATATTTGGTTCCTGTGAAACTTTTGTGTTAATATATTTGGTTCCTGTGACACTTTAAATAAATATATTTAGTTGCTGTGAAACTTTAATAAATATATTTGGTTCCTGTGAAACATTTAATAAATAAATTTAGTTGCTGTTAAACTTTTAATCAATATATTTGGTTAATGCGAAACTTTAATAAATATATTTGGTTCCTGTGAAACATATTTAGTTGCTGTGAAACTTTTAATCAATATATTTGGTTGCTGCGACACTTCAAATAAATATAATCAGTTGCTGCGAAACTTTAAATAAACATATTTGGTTGCTATGAAACTTTTTATTAATATATTTGGTTGCTGTGACACTTTAAATAGATATATTTAGTTGCTGTGAAACTTTAATAAATATATTTGGTTCCTGTGAAACATATTTAGTTGCTGTGAAACTTTTAATCAATATATTTGGTTGCTGCGAAACTTTAAATAAATATATTTGGTTCCTGTGAAACATATTTAGTTGCTGTTAAACTTTTAATCAATATATGTGGTTGCTGTGAAACTTTTAATAAATATGTTTGGTTGCTGCGAAACTTTAAATAAATATATTTGGTTCCTGTGAAACATATTTAGTTGCTGTGAAACTTTTGATAAATATATTTGGTAGCTGTGACACTTTTTATTAATACATTTAGTTGCTGTGAAACTTTTTATTAATATATTTGGTTGCTGTGACACTTTTAATAAATATATTTGGTTCCTGTGAAACATTTAATAAATAAATTTAGTTGCTGTGGAACTTTTAATATATATATTTGGTTCCTGTGAAACATTTAATAAATAAATTTAGTTGCTGTGAAACTTTTAATCAATATATTTGCTTGCTGCGACACTTCAAATAAATATAATTAGTTGCTGCGAAACTTTAAATAAACATATTTGGTTGCTATGAAACTTTTTATTAATATTTTTGGTTGCTGTGACACTTAAAATAAATATATTTAGTGGCTGTGAAACTTTAATAAATATATTTGGTTCCTGTGAAACATATTTAGTTGCTGTGAAACTTTTAATCAATATATTTGGTTGCTGTGAAACATATTTAGTTGCTGTGAAACTTTTTACTAATATATTTGGTTGCTGTGACACTTTTAATAAATATATTTGGTTGCTGCGAAACTTTAAATAAATATATTTGGTTCCCGTGAAACATATTTAGTTGCTGTGAAACTTTTAATCAATATATTTGGTTGATGTGACACTTTTAATTAATATATTTTATTGCTGCGAAACTTTAAATAAATATATTTGGCTGTTGTGAAACTTTTTATTAATATATTTGGTTCCTGTGAAACATATTTAGTTGCTGTGAAACTTTTAATCAATATATTTGGTTGCTGTGAAACATATTTAGTTGCTGTGAAACTTTTTACTAATATATTTGGTTGCTGTGACACTTTTAATAAATATATTTGGTTGCTGCGAAACTTTAAATAAATATGTTTGGTTCCTGTGAAACATATTTAGCTGCTGTAAAACTTTTAATAAATATATTGGGTTGCTGCGAAACTTTAAATTAATATATTTGGTTGCTGTGACACTTTTTAGTAATATATTTGGTTGCTGTGACACTTTTACAAAATAAATTTAGTTGCTGCGAAACTTTAATAAATATATTTGGTTCCTGTGAAACATATTTAGCTGCTGTGAAACTTTTAATAAATATATTTAGTTGCTGTGAAACTTTAATAAATATTTTTGGTTGATGTGACACTTTTAATTAATATATTTGGTTAATGCGAAACTTTAATAAATATATTTAGTTGCTGTGAAACTTTAATAAATATATTTGGTTCCTGTGAAACTTTTGTGTTAATATATTTGGTTGCTGCGACACTTTAAAGAAATGTATTTCCTTGCTATGAAACTTTTAATGAATATATTTGGTTGCTGCGACACATTAAAGAAATGTACTTCCTTTCTTTGAAACTTTTAGTTAATATATTTGGTTGCTGCGACACTTTAAATAAATATATTTGGTTGCTGTGAAACTTTTAATGAATATATTTGGTTGCTGCGAAACTTTAAATTAATATATTTGGTTGCTGTGACACTTTTTAGTAATATATTTGGTTGCTGTGACACTTTTACAAAATAAATTTAGTTGCTGCAAAACTTTAATAAATATATTTGGTTCCTGTGAAACATATTTAGCTGCTGTGAAACTTTTAATAAATATATTTAGTTGCTGTGAAACTTTAATAAATTTTTTTTGTTGATGTGACACTTTTAATTAATATATTTGGTTAATGCGAAACTTTAATAAATATATTTAGTTGCTGTGAAACTTTAATAAATATATTTGGTTCCTGTGAAACTTTTGTGTTAATATATTTGGTTCCTGTGACACTTTAAATAAATATATTTAGTTGCTGTGAAACTTTAATAAATATATTTGGTTCCTGTGAAACATTTAATAAATAAATTTAGTTGCTGTGAAACTTTTAATCAATATATTTGGTTAATGCGAAACTTTAATAAATATATTTGGTTCCTGTGAAACATATTTAGTTGCTGTGAAACTTTTAATCAATATATTTGGTTGCTGCGACACTTCAAATAAATATAATTAGTTGCTGCGAAACTTTAAATAAACATATTTGGTTGCTATGAAACTTTTTATTAATATATTTGGTTGCTGTGACACTTTAAATAGATATATTTAGTTGCTGTGAAACTTTAATAAATATATTTGGTTCCTGTGAAACATATTTAGTTGCTGTGAAACTTTTAATCAATATATTTGGTTGCTGCGAAACTTTAAATAAATATATTTGGTTCCTGTGAAACATATTTAGTTGCTGTTAAACTTTTAATCAATATATGTGGTTGCTGTGAAACTTTTAATAAATATGTTTGGTTGCTGCGAAACTTTAAATAAATATATTTGGTTCCTGTGAAACATATTTAGTTGCTGTGAAACTTTTGATAAATATATTTGGTAGCTGTGACACTTTTTATTAATACATTTAGTTGCTGTGAAACTTTTTATTAATATATTTGGTTGCTGTGACACTTTTAATAAATATATTTAGTTGCTGCGAAACTTTAATAAATATATTTGGTTCCTGTGAAACATATTTAGTTGCTGTGAAACTTTTAATCAATATATTTGGTTGCTGCGACACTTTAAATAAATATAATTAGTTGCTGCGAAACTTAAATAAATATATTTGGTTCCTGTGAAACATATTTAGTTGCTGTGAAACTTTTAATCAATATATTTGGTTGCTGCGACACTTTAAATAAATATAATTAGTTGCTGCGAAACTTTAATAAATATATTTGGTTCCTGTGAAACATTTAATAAATAAATTTAGTTGCTGTGAAACTTTTAATCAATATATTTGGTTAATGCGAAACTTTAATAAATATATTTAGTTGCTGTGAAACTTTAATAAATATATTTGGTTCCTGTGAAACATATTTAGTTGCTGCGACACTTTATATAAATATATTTGGTTCCTGTGAAACATTTTATTAATATATTTGGTTGCTGTGACACTTTAAATAATTATAATTAGTTGCTGCGAAACTTTAAATAAACATATTTGGTTGCTCTGAAACATTTTACTAATATATTTGGTTGCTGTGACACTTTAAATAAATATATTTAGTTGCTGTGAAACTTTAATAAATATATTTGGTTCCTGTGAAACATTTAATAATTAAATTTAGTTGCTGTGAAACTTTTAATCAATATATTTGGTTAATGCGAAACTTTAATAACTATATTTAGTTGCTGTGAAACTTTAATAAATATATTTGGTTCCTGTGAAACATATTTAGTTGCTGTGAAACTTTTAATCAATATATTTGGTTGCTGCGACACTTCAAATAAATATAATTAGTTGCTGCGAAACTTTAAATAAACATATTTGGTTGCTATGAAACTTTTTACTAATATATTTGGTTGCTGTGACACTTAAAATAAATATATTTAGTTGCTGTGAAACTTTAATAAATATATTTGGTTCCTGTGAAACATATTTAGTTGCAGTGAAACTTTTAATCAATATATTTGGTTGCTGTGAAACATATTTAGTTGCTGTGAAACTTTTTACTAATATATTTGGTTGCTGTGACACTTTTAATAAATATATTTGGTTGCTGCGAAACTTTAAATAAATATATTTGGTTCCTGTGAAACATATTTAGTTGCTGTGAAACTTTTAATCAATATATTTGGTTGATGTGACACTTTTAATTAATATATTTTATTGCTGCGAAACTTTAAATAAATATATTTGGATGTTGTGAAACTTTTTATTAATATATTTGGTTGCTGTGACACTTAAAATAAATATATTTAGTTGCTGTGAAACTTTAATAAATATATTTGGTTCCTGTGAAACATATTTAGTTGCTGTGAAACTTTTAATCAATATATTTGGTTGCTGTGAAACATATGTAGTTGCTGTGAAACTTTTTACTAATATATTTGGTTGCTGTGACACTTTTAATAAATATATTTGGTTGCTGCGAAACTTTAAATAAATATATTTGGTTCCTGTGAAACATATTTAGCTGCTGTGAAACTTTTTATAAATATATTGGGTTGCTGCGAAACTTTAAATTAATATATTTGGTTGCTGTGAAACATATGTAGTTGCTGTGAAACTTTTTACTAATATATTTGGTTGCTGTGACACTTTTACAAAATAAATTTAGTTGCTGCGAAACTTTAATAAATATATTTAGTTGCTGTGAAACTTTAATAAATTTTTTTGGTTGATGTGACACTTTTAATTAATATATTTGGTTAATGCGAAACTTTAATAAATATATTTAGTTGCTGTGAAACTTTAATAAATATATTTGGTTCCTGTGAAACTTTTGTGTTAATATATTTGGTTGCTGTGACACTTTAAATAAATATATTTAGTTGCTGTGAAACTTTAATAAATATATTTGGTTCCTGTGAAACATTTAATAAATAAATTTAGTTGCTGTGAAACTTTTAATCAATATATTTGGTTAATGCGAAACTTTAATAAATATATTTGGTTCCTGTGAAACATATTTAGTTGCTGTGAAACTTTTAATCAATATATTTGGTTGCTGCGACACTTCAAATAAATATAATTAGTTGCTGCGAAACTTTAAATAAACATATTTGGTTGCTATGAAACTTTTTATTAATATATTTGGTTGCTGTGACACTTTAAATAAATATATTTAGTTGCTGTGAAACTTTAATAAATATATTTGGTTCCTGTGAAACATATTTAGTTGCTGTGAAACTTTTAATCAATATATTTGGTTGCTGCGAAACTTTAAATAAATATATTTGGTTCCTGTGAAACATATTTAGTTGCTGTGAAACTTTTAATCAATATATGTGGTTGCTGCGAAACTTTAAATAAATATATTTGGTTCCTGTGAAACATATTTAGTTGCTGTGAAACTTTTGATAAATATATTTGGTAGCTGTGACACTTTTTATTAATACATTTAGTTGCTGTGAAACTTTTTATTAATATATTTGGTTGCTGTGACACTTTTAATAAATATATTTAGTTGCTGCGAAACTTTAATAAATATATTTGGTTCCTGTGAAACATATTTAGCTGCTGTGAAACTTTTAATCAATATATTTGGTTGCTGTGAAACTTTTAATAAATATATTGGGTTGCTGCGAAACTTTAAATAAATATATTTGGTTGCTGTGACACTTTTTAGTAATATATTTGGTTGCTGTGACACTTTTACAAAATATATTTAGTTGCTGCGAAACTTTAATAAATATATTTGGTTCCTGTGAAACATATTTAGCTGCTGTGAAACTTTTAATAAATATATTTAGTTGCTGTGAAACTTTAATAAATATATTTGGTTCCTGTGAAACATATTTAGTTGCTGTGAAACTTTAATAAATATATTTGGTTCCTGTGAAACATATTTAGCTGCTGTGAAACTTTTAATAAATATATTTAGTTGCTGTGAAACTTTAATAAATTTTTTTGGTTGATGTGACACTTTTAATTAATATATTTGGTTAATGCGAAACTTTAATAAATATATTTAGTTGCTGTGAAACTTTAATAAATATATTTGGTTCCTGTGAAACTTTTGTGTTAATATATTTGGTTGCTGTGACACTTTAAATAAATATATTTAGTTGCTGTGAAACTTTAATAAATATATTTGGTTCCTGTGAAACATTTAATAAATAAATTTAGTTGCTGTGAAACTTTTAATCAATATATTTGGTTAATGCGAAACTTAAATAAATATATTTGGTTCCTGTGAAACATATTTAGTTGCTGTGAAACTTTTAATCAATATATTTGGTTGCTGCGACACATCAAATAAATATAATTAGTTGCTGCGAAACTTTAAATAAACATATTTGGTTGCTATGAAACTTTTTATTAATATATTTGGTTGCTGTGACACTTTAAATAAATATATTTAGTTGCTGTGAAACTTTAATAAATATATTTGGTTCCTGTGAAACATATTTAGTTGCTGTGAAACTTTTAATCAATATATTTGGTTGCTGCGAAACTTTAAATAAATATATTTGGTTCCTGTGAAACATATTTAGTTGCTGTGAAACTTTTAATAAATATATTGGGTTGCTGCGAAACTTTAAATAAATATATTTGGTTGCTGTGACACTTTTTAGTAATATATTTGGTTGCTGTGACACTTTAAATAAATATATTTAGTTGCTGTGAAACTTTAATAAATATATTTGGTTCCTGTGAAACACATTTAGCTGCTGTGAAACTTTTAATAAATATATTTAGTTGCTGTGAAACTTTAATAAATATATTTGGTTCCTGTGAAACATATTTAGTTGCTGTGAAACTTTTAATAAATATATTGGGTTGCTGCGAAACTTTAAATAAATATATTTGGTTGCTGTGACACTTTTTAGTAATATATTTGGTTGCTGTGACACTTTAAATAAATATATTTAGTTGCTGTGAAACTTTAATAAATATATTTGGTTCCTGTGAAACACATTTAGCTGCTGTGAAACTTTTAATAAATATATTTAGTTGCTGTGAAACTTTAATAAATATATTTGGTTCCTGTGAAACATATTTAGTTGCTGTGAAACTTTTAATCATTATATTTGGTTGCTGTGAAACTTTTAATAAATATATTTGGTTGCTGCGAATATTTAAATAAATATATTTGGTTCCTGTGAAACATATTTAGTCGCTGTGAAACTTTTAATCAATATATTTGGTTGCTGTGAAACATATTTAGTTGCTGTGAAACTTTTAATAAATATATTTAGTTGCTGTGAAACTTTAATAAATATATTTGGTTCCTGTGAAACATATTTAGTTGCGGTGAAACTTTTAATCATTATATTTGGTTGCTGTGAAACTTTTAATAAATATATTTGGTTGCTGCGAAACTTTAAATAAATATATTTGGTTCCTGTGAAACATATTTAGTTGCTGTGAAACTTTTAATCAATATATTTGGTTGCTGTGACACTTTTAATTAATATATTTCATTGCTGCGAAACTTTAAATAAATGTACTTAGTTGCTGTGAAACTTTAATAAATATATTTGGTTCCTGTGAAACATATTTAGTTGCGGTGAAACTTTTAATCATTATATTTGGTTGCTGTGAAACTTTTAATAAATATATTTGGTTGCTGCGAAACTTTAAATAAATATATTTGGTTCCTGTGAAACATATTTAGTTGCTGTGAAACTTTGAATCAATATATTTGGTTGCTGTGACACTTTTAATTAATATATTTCATTGCTGCGAAACTTTAAATAAATGTATAGTTGCTGTGAAACATATGTAGTTGCTGTGAAACTTTTAATCAATATATTTGGTTGCTGTGACACTTTTAATTAATATATTTTATAGCTGCGAAACTTTAAATAAATATGTTTAGTTGCTGTGAAACTTTAAATAAATATATTTGGTTGCTGCGACACTTTATATAAATATATTTGGTTCCTGTGAAACATTAAATTAATATATTTTATTGCTGCGAAACTTTATATATAAATGTTATGTTGCTGTGAAACATTAAGTAAATATATTTGGTTGCTGCGAAACTTTAAATAAATATAATTAGTTGCTGCGAAACTTTAATAAATATATTTGGTTCCTGTGAAACATATTTAGTTGCTGTGAAACTTTTAATAAATATATTTGGTTGCTGCGACACTTTAAATAAATATAATTAGTTGCTGCGAAACTTTAAATAAACATATTTGGTTGCTGTGAAACTTTTGTATTAATATATTTGGTTGCTGTGACACTTTAAATAAATATATTTAGTTGCTGTGAAACTTTAATAAATATATTTGGTTCCTGTGAAACATATTTAGTTGCTGTGAAACTTTTAATCAATATGTTTGGTTGCTGCGAAACTTTAAATAAATATATTTGGTTCCTGTGAAACATATTTACTTGCTGTGAAACTTTTGATAAATATATTTGGTAGCTGTGACACTTTTTATTAATGCATTTAGTTGCTGTGAAACTTTTTACTAATATATTTGGTTGCTGTGACACTTTTAATAAATATATTTAGTTGCTGCCAAACTTTAATAAATATATTTGGTTCCTGTGAAACATATTTAGTTGCTGTGAAACTTTTAATCAATATATTTGGCTGCTGTGAAACTTTTGATAAACGTATTTGGTTGCTGCGAAACTTTAAATAAATATATTTGGTTCCTGTGAAACATATTTAGTTGCTGTGAAACTTTTAATCAATATATTTGGTTGCTGTGAAACTTTTAATACATATATTTGGTTGCTGTGAAACTTTTAATAAATATATTTGGTTGCTGTGACACTTTTTATTAATATATTTAGTTGCTGCGAAACTTTAAATAAATATATTTGGTTCCTGTGAAACATATTTACTTGCTGTGAAACTTTTAATCAATATATTTGGTTGCTGTGAAACTTTTAATCAATATATTTGGTTGCTGTGAAACTTTTAATAAATATATTTGGTTGCTGTGACACTTTTTATTAATATATTTAGTTGCTGCGAAACTTTTCATAAATATATTTGGGTCCTGTGAAACTTTTCATAAACATATTTGGTTGCTGCAAAACTTTAATAAATATATTTAGTTGCTGTGAAACTTTAAATAAATATATTTAGTACCTGTGAAACTTTTTATTAATATATTTGGTTGCTGTGACACTTTTAATAAATATATTTAGTTGCTGCGAAACTTTAATAAATATATTTGGTTCCTGTGAAAAATATATAGTTGCTGTGAAACTTTTAATCAATATATTTGGTTGCTGTGAAACTTTTAATTAATATATTTGGTTGCTGCGACACTTTAAATAAATATATTTGGTTGCTGTGAAACTTTTAATTAATATATTTGGTTGCTGCGACACTTTAAATAAATATAATTAGTTGCTGCGAAACTTTAAATAAATGTATTTGGTTCCTGCGTAACTTTTTATTACTATATTTGGTTGCTGTGAAACTTTAAATAAATATATTTGGTTGCTGCGACACGTTTAATAAATATACTTAGTTGCTGTAAAACTTTTAATAAATATATTTAGTTGCTGCGAAACTTTAATAAATATATTTGGTTCCTGTGAAACATATTTACTTGCTGTGAAACTTTTAATCATTATATTTGGTTGCTGTGAAACTTTTGATAAACGTATTTGGTTGCTGCGAAACTTTAAATAAATATATTTGGTTCCTGTGAAACATATTTACTTGCTGTGAAACTTTTAATCAATATATTTGGTTGCTGTGAAACTTTTAATACATATATTTGGTTGCTGTGAAACTTTTAATAAATATATTTGGTTGCTGTGACACTTTTAATAAATATATTTAGTTGCTGCGAAACTTTAATAAATATATTTGGTTCCTGTGAAATATATTTAGTTGCTGTGAAACTTTTTACTAATATATTTGGTTGCTGTGACACTTTTAATAAATATATTTAGTTGCTGCGAAACTTTAATAAATATATTTGGTTCCTGTGAAACATATTTAGTTGCTGTGAAACTTTTAATCAATATATTTGGTTGCTGTGAAACTTTTGATAAACGTATTTGGTTGCTGCGAAACTTTAAATAAATATATTTGGTTCCTGTGAAACATATTTACTTGCTGTGAAACTTTTAATCAATATATTTGGTTGCTGTGAAACTTTTAATACATATATTTGGTTGCTGTGAAACTTTTAATAAATATATTTGGTTGCTGTGACACTTTTTATTAATATATTTAGTTGCTGCGAAACTTTTCATAAATATATTTGGGTCCTTTGAAACTTTTCATAAACATATTTGGTTGCTGCAAAGCTTTAATAAATATATTTAGTTGCTGTGAAACTTTAAATAAATATATTTAGTTGCTGTGAAACTTTTTATTAATATATTTGGTTGCTGTGACACTTTTAATAAATATATTTAGTTGCTGCGAAACTTTAGTAAATATATTTAGTTGTGTGCGAAACTTTTCATAAATATATTTGGGTCCTGTGAAACTTTTCATAAACATATTTAGTTGCTGCGAAACTTTAGTAAATATATTTAGTTGCTGTGAAACTTTAAATAAATATATTTAGTTGCTGTGAAACTTTTACTAATATATTTCGTTGCTGTGACACTTTTAATAAATATATTTAGTTGCTGCGAAACTTTAAATAAATATATTTGGTTGCTGCGACACTTTTAATAAATATATTTGGTTGCTGCGACACTTTTAATAAATATACTTAGTTGCTGTAAAACTTTTAATAAATATATTTAGTTGCTGCGAAACTTTAATAAATATATTTGGTTCCTGTGAAACATATTTACTTGCTGTGAAACTTTTAATCATTATATTTGGTTGCTGTGAAACTTTTGATAAACGTATTTGGTTGCTGCGAAACTTTAAATAAATATATTTGGTTCCTGTGAAACATATTTACTTGCTGTGAAACTTTTAATCAATATATTTGGTTGCTGTGAAACTTTTAATAAATATATTTGGTTGCTGTGACACTTTTAATAAATATATTTAGTTATTGAGAAACTTTAATAAATATATTTGGTTCCTGTGAAATATATTTAGTTGCTGTGAAACTTTTTACTAATATATTTGGTTGCTGTGACACTTTTAATAAATATATTTAGTTGCTGCGAAACTTTAATAAATATATTTGGTTCCTGTGAAACATATTTAGTTGCTGTGAAACTTTTAATCAATATATTTGGTTGCTGTGAAACTTTTGATAAACGTATTTGGTTGCTGCGAAACTTTAAATAAATATATTTGGTTCCTGTGAAACATATATACTTGCTGTGAAACTTTTAATCAATATATTTGGTTGCTGTGAAACTTTTAATACATATATTTGGTTGCTGTGAAACTTTTAATAAATATATTTGGTTGCTGTGACACTTTTTATTAATATATTTAGTTGCTGCGAAACTTTTCATAAATATATTTGGGTCCTTTGAAACTTTTCATAAACATATTTGGTTGCTGCAAAGCTTTAATAAATATATTTAGTTGCTGTGAAACTTTAAATAAATATATTTAGTTGCTGTGAAACTTTTTATTAATATATTTGGTTGCTGTGACACTTTTAATAAATATATTTAGTTGCTGCGAAACTTTAGTAAATATATTTAGTTGTGTGCGAAACTTTTCATAAATATATTTGGGTCCTGTGAAACTTTTCATAAACATATTTAGTTGCTGCGAAACTTTAGTAAATATATTTAGTTGCTGTGAAACTTTAAATAAATATATTTAGTTGCTGTGAAACTTTTACTAATATATTTCGTTGCTGTGACACTTTTAATAAATATATTTAGTTGCTGCGAAACTTTAATAAATATATTTGGTTCCTGTGAAACATATTTAGTTGCTATGAAACTTTTGATAAACGTATTTGGTTGCTGCGAAACTTTAAATAAATATATTTGGTTCCTGTGAAACATATTTACTTGCTGTGAAACTTTTAATCAATATATTTGGTTGCTGTGAAACTTTAAATAAATATATTTAGTTGCTGTGAAACTTTTTATTAATATATTTGGTTGCTGTGAAACTTTTAATAAATATATTTGGTTGCTGTGACACTTTTTATTAATATATTTAGTTGCTGCGAAACTTTTCATAAATATATTTGGGTCCTGTGAAACTTTTCATAAACATATTTGGTTGCTGCAAAACTTTAATAAATATATTTAGTTGCTGCGAAACTTTAGTAAATATATTTAGTTGCTGTGAAACTTTAAGTAAATATATTTAGTTGCTGTGAAACTTTTACTAATATATTTCGTTGCTGTGACACTTTTAATAAATATATGTAGTTGCTGCGAAACTTTAATAAATATATTTGGTTCCTGTGAAACATATTTAGTTGCTATGAAACTTTTGATAAACGTATTTGGTTGCTGCGAAACTTTAAATAAATATATTTGGTTCCTGTGAAACATATTTACTTGCTGTGAAACTTTTAATCAATATATTTGGTTGCTGTGAAACTTTTAATACATATATTTGGTTGCTGCGAAACTTTAATAAATATATTTGGTTCCTGTGAAACATATTTAGTTGCTGTGAAACTTTTAATCAATATATTTGGTTGCTGTGAAACTTTTGATAAACGTATTTGGTTGCTGCGAAACTTTAAATAAATATATTTGGTTCCTGTGAAACATATTTACTTGCTGTGAAACTTTTATTCAATATATTTGGTTGCTGTGAAACTTTTAATACATATATTTGGTTGCTGTGAAACTTTTAATAAATATATTTGGTTGCTGTGACACTTTTAATAAATATATTTAGTTGCTGCGAAACTTTAATTAATATATTTGGTTCCTGTGAAATATATTTAGTTGCTGTGAAACTTTTTACTAATATATTTGGTTGCAGAGACACTTTTAATAAATGTATTTAGTTGCTGCGAAACTTTAATAAATATATTTGGTTCCTGTGAAACATATTTAGTTGCTGTGAAACTTTTAATCAATATATTTGGTTGCTGTGAAACTTTTGATAAACGTATTTGGTTGCTGCGAAACTTTAAATAAATATATTTGGTTCCTGTGAAACATATTTACTTGCTGTGAAACTTTTAATCAATATATTTGGTTGCTGTGAAACTTTTAATCAATATATTTGGTTGCTGTGAAACTTTTAATAAATATATTTGGTTGCTCTGACACTTTTAATAAATATATTTAGTTGCTGCGAAACTTTAATAAATATATTTGGTTCCTGTGAAACATATTTAGTTGCTGTGAAACTTTTGATAAATATATTTGGTTGCTGTGAAACTTTTAATAAATATATTTGGTTGCTGTGAAACTTTAAATAAATATATTTGGTTGCTGTGAAACTTTTTATTACAATATTTGGTTGCTGTGAAACTTTTTATTACTATATTTGGTTGCTGTGAAACTTTTAATAAATATATTTGGTTGCTGTGAAACTTTTAATAAATATATTTGGTTGCTGTGAAACTTTAAATAAATATATTTGGTTGCTGTGAAACTTTAAATAAATATATTTGGTTGCTGTGAAACTTTTTATTACTATATTTGGTTGCTGTGAAACTTTTAATAAATGTATTTGGTTGCTGCGACACTTTTAATTAATATATTTAGTTGCTATGAAACTTTTGATAAACGTATTTGGTTGCTG
This sequence comes from Orchesella flavescens, assembly GCA_964034955.1. NCBI lineage: Eukaryota > Metazoa > Arthropoda > Collembola > Entomobryomorpha > Orchesellidae > Orchesella > Orchesella flavescens. The sequence goes on from OZ035955.1 coordinate 6,347,198, forward strand.
CGAAACTTTAAATAAATATATTTGGTTCCTGTGAAACATATTTACTTGCTGTGAAACTTTTAATCAATATATTTGGTTGCTGTGAAACTTTTAATACATATATTTGGTTGCTGCGAAACTTTAATAAATATATTTGGTTCCTGTGAAACATATTTAGTTGCTGTGAAACTTTTAATCAATATATTTGGTTGCTGTGAAACTTTTGATAAACGTATTTGGTTGCTGCGAAACTTTAAATAAATATATTTGGTTCCTGTGAAACATATTTACTTGCTGTGAAACTTTTATTCAATATATTTGGTTGCTGTGAAACTCTTAATACATATATTTGGTTGCTGTGAAACTTTTAATAAATATATTTGGTTGCTGTGGCACTTTTAATAAATATA